>CM032640.1:15823435-15912821 GCA_019097785.1 Fraxinus excelsior
GAAAAACGCTTTAAGCACATTTCCCTTAGTAGGCAATATACTTGATCTCTTGGTAAACTTTTGGTAAGCGAATCCACGAGATTTTCTCTAGACTTTACATAATCTATGGAAATAACACCATTTGAGATTAACTGCTTAATTGTATTATGTCTTCGAAAAATATGTCGAGACTTACCATTATACATACGACTTTGTGTTCTACCGATAGCTGACTGACTATCACAATGTATACTAATTGCAGGCACGGGTTTAGGCAAACATGGAATATCCTCTAAAAAATTACAAAGCCTTTCTACTTCCTCTTTAGCTTTATCTAAAGCCATGAACTCAAACTCCATCGTGGATCAAGCTATACATGTTTGTTTAGAGGGTTTCTAAGATGTGGTCGCACCACTAATGGTAAAAACAACCTACTAGTGGATCTTGAGTCTTTTGTATCTGATATCCAATTAGCATCAATGTATCCTTCTAATACAGCTGGATATCTAGTATAATGTAATCCTATATTTGAGGTGTATCGTAGATATCTAAAAATCCTTACCAATGTATCCAATGGCCATTATTTGGGTTACTTGTATATCAACTAAGTTTGTTCACTGCATATGCAATATCTAGACGAGTGCAGTTTGTAATATACATTAGACAACCTATTATTCGAGAATACTCTAATTGAGATACGGGCTCGCCTTTATGTTTGGCCAAATGTAGACTTAGGTCTACCGGTGTTTTAACTGGACTTTCATCATATATATGAAAGTTGTAATGCCCCAAATCCGCTACATATTTTTTTCTTTAAATTTGGATTTGAATGGTTACCAAAATCTTTCTTATCTAGTTTATTCTAAATTTAATAATATAATATAGATATTGTGATTTGATCCATAAAATTTAAATTCAACAATTTAAAACAATAAATTACATATATAATTAAATCTTAAATATGAAGATATTAAATTTGTAAAATTTTATCCATCATGGAATATCAAAATTCGAACACCAAAACTATGAAAATAACATGTACGGAAAATTAACATAAAATTTATTCTTAAAATAAAAAATTGCAATAATAATTTATAAATTTATTTATTTATTTTTACTTGACGACCCCATGAGCATCATTTGTCAATCTTCCATGCGTCCACACGACCCGTTCTAATGTGAAAGGTTATTCTAAAAGTGAATATTTTGAAAACACTTGGTAAAAATACGTGCATATTCTTATTAACATAATATAAATATAAAAAAAATGACATAACATACCAACATTCTTAGATTTAGAGCAAACTGATCACAATGTCCATTTGCTAAGGAATTTCTTAAGAATTCCTATATCCCGTACGATTTAACATATTGATCTAACGGTCTATCCCGAAAGATTTAACATATAAATCAACTCGAAGGTGTTATAGTATTTCATGTCAAAATTTATATAAACATCAAGAAATAAGAATTTACCACTTTGCACTATGTATTCTTACCTCAATTGACACCCAAAAATTCAAAAATGTGATTTGAATGGTGATTACGCCAAAAGTATAACGTCGTGTTGTAGTGTAGTTTTGGGGTGTCGTATCCACAGGAAGATGGAAAAGTTGTCAAAGATTTCAAAAGGTTGATCGTTCTCTCAAAATGTATAGAAAATCTCAATGTAGGAAAATTAAGATCAATGCTTGAAATAATGGAATTAAAATCAATGAATTAAGGTAGTGAAGCATCGAAATTCCCTCATTCGGATCGGATCATTTAACATCAATCGTTCATTTTTATAACACAATTAGAGGCTTTCATCCCGGCGCTCTGATCGGAGAATTTATCGTTCAAACCAATTAATTTCAAAAGTAATCATAAGAATTAGATTTCCCTTAACAATTTCCTACCGTTATTTATTGAAATCAGATTACAAATTGACCTTATACATATAGCATAAAGTAGTAAATAATCATACCAATAAAATAATTGAGATAAAAATTCAATAACTAGTTCAATCATTCAATAGACAGAGCGTGACTAAAGCTATGAATAATTTAGTAAAGGTTAAATCAATCTCAACATAGGTTCATGAAATTGGAATTCAATAAGTAATTCAATCAACAATGGAAAAAACATCCACGAACAATATCATAATTATTAAACCAATTTCGGAATAAATTCACAAGAATGGGAAAACGAAATCTTGAATTGTTTACAACATGAAATCTCAAAAGAATGAATGAAAAGTGTTAAAATCACCGAGTCCGATCAAGTTCCTTCCTCGCTTCACCAATGTTTATTCGTTCCTCATGAAGTTCTTGAGATAAAAGTGATGATAGAATGGTGTAGAATGAAGAATTCGGCGTTCTGGGTGTTTTTATGGTTGAAAAGTCGTGCAAGATATGTTACCAAAGGAGTTTGAGTCGTAGAAGGAAAGTGAGATTTCGGGTCCAAAATGAATCATGCATATGCATAGTTCAATTCTTGCGTATGCACAGTACACTAAAAATGACCTCAATAGTTATTTTTTGGCATCTCGTGTACGCACTTCTTGCAGGCCTGTGCATACGCACAGTACAAAATTTTCCTGTCGAATATCTATTAGTGTTTTGATCATATCTTCCTCTCCCGATGTCCGATTGAGATGATTCAAGATGCGTTGAAAATCTGACTCAAAGTGCTACAACATTGATTCAGATATAATCATCAAATTCGGTCGTTTGTCATGTCAGAAACCTGTCTCAATATGAGGCTAAAAATCGGTGCAAAACCTTTCGACTTGAAAGCTGATTTGTGATCATGTTTTGACTGTATTTCATCCCCTCGACTCCTTTCATCATCAAGTTGACCTCTAATACTCTCAAATCTTCATCATAAGGTTGAAAATAAGTTTAGAGTATTTGCTCTTCAGTCCCTAAACTTGACTTTCTTCCATTGTGATCATTCTTCACTTGTTTCTTCTATTTTTCACCGTTTTCGTCCATTTGCAACCTAAACCAAGATATAGAATTACTTAGTGCATTTAGGCATCAAATAATCGTAGAAACGCAAATATTAATGGGTAAAAATGTAATAAATGTGCTATTATCAAATGGTAGGTACGAGAATGAACGGTGAGTGTGAAAAACAAAATGGGAACTTGTGAATTTTTTGGAGACAACATTTTCACCTCAAAAGCATATATTTATAAGTTTGACAGTTAACTTATAATTAATTTCAAAAGGCGTTCCGGCTTAAAGAATTTAAAATCAAAACGTTTTTACGTTCTAGCTTAAGGAATTTAAATCAAAACATTTTGAGGTAAATTAAGAATTTAAATGAATTTAATCATTACCAATATTATATTAAATTCTAATATGACCTTTTAGACTTCCTAGGTAAACGTGATTCTCTTCATTATTTTTATAAATAAAATATTATGATAACATACTTTCTTTCCTACTAAAATAACTCGGACACAACTAGTTCAAAAATATTTTTCTTGATTCCAAATTATTTTATTTAATACGAGATACAAAATGAGTATAATATCGAAATTTTTTTTAATATCTGAAATACTTAAATATTCGACCAAATAACTTACAATAAATTCTAAAAATTACACATAAGCAAAACAAATCATTTATGTAAATAAGTGGGTCAAGTTTATCGTTTCAACTTTTGGGCTTTAATGTGACGACCAATCTAGACATGGACTATTCATTTGCTAAATGCCCAACCTTAAATTTAGCCCATAGAAAGATATAATTAAAATTCGGGGTGTTACATCCACACTCCCTTAAAATAATTTCGTCCTCGAAATGACATTATTTAGTCGAAGAGCTCTGGATACTTGGTTTTGATTTCATCTTTTTTCTCCCAGGTAGGCTCTTCGATTCCATGATTTTTCCATCGAACATTAATCAATGCAACTTCCTTATTTCTTAATGCATGTACTTTTCTTTTGATAATTTCCAAAGAAGTCTCTTCATACGTTAGATCTTTCCGTACTTCCAATGAATCGTAATTTATCACATGTTCTGAATCATGTACATACTTTGTAAACATTGATACGTGGAATACATTATGTATTGCCGATAGTCCAGGTGGCAATGCTAGACAGTAAGATACATTCCCAATTCTATCTAGAATTTCAAAAGGACCTATAAATCTAGGTCTCAACTTTCCCTTCTTGCCAAATCTAAGTACTCCGTTCATTGATGCAACTTTAAGAAAACACTTTCTCACCAACTTCAAATTCTACCGACTTTCTTTGTTGGTCGCATAGCTTTTCTGTCTATCTTGAGCTGTTTTTATTCTATCTCTAATTTTATCGATTGCTTGTACTGTCATTGCAATAATTTCTTGACCCAAAATTCGATTCTCTATGACTTCGTCCCAGTGAACTAGGGATCTACACTTTCTGCCATATAGAGCTTCATAAGGAGCCATGCCAATAGTAGTCAAGAAGCTATTATTGTATTCAAACTCCACTAACAATAGGTATGACTCTCAACTACCTCCCGAATCTAATACACGTGCTCAAAGCATGTCTTCTAAGATTTGAATAGTTCTTTCAGATTGTCAATCAGATTGAGGATGATAGACAGTGCTGAAATTCAACTTTATTCTCATAACTCCTTGCAGTCTAACAATTTCATTAACATATAATTGGGCAAATTGATCCATACTACAGTTCATTCTTACCGGAAGAAAATGAGTTGACGTTGTTAATCGATCCACAATTACCCATCGGGGTGAAATGACCTTCTTGACCACATCGATAGAACACGTTTTTCCCAAACAAGTACTCTCCACCATGGGCCTTGTTGCATTTAGGGCATCATGTAGTATCTTTGTTTGGTTTGTTTGATCCTAATCATGATCATGATCCTTTATTAGCTTTCTTAAATTGTCAAAATCATTTCCCTTTATTAGATCCATTCCACTTTTATTTTCCATAAGATTCATTACTTTTCTCAGTCATCCGATCCATTTCTAGACGATCATAAATTGATTGAGCCAGCTAAAGCACTTCACTATTAGTCGTATGGTGAGATGCCATGATTTTCTCAATTTCTAGACGCAATCCTAATTTGAACCTTCTAGCCTTCTTGGCTCGGTGTCCACAAGGTGTGTAGGATACCTAGAAAGTTGTTCAAACTTCTTTTCGTACTTATCAAGTGACATATTTCCTTGTTTAAGCTGTAGGAACTCTGCCTCTCTCCAATCCCTCAAAGATTTGGGAAAGTACTTTGTCATCACTCCTTCTCTGAACTGTGCCCAAGTCATAGCACATTGTTGGGATTCTGTTCTGGTATGCGAAGCAGACTCCCACCAGTGACCTGCTGCTCCAACCAGCATAAATTTGGCATATGATACCTTTTATGCGTTAGAACATGTCATGTGTTTGTAGATTCATTCCAGTCTTCTTAACCACTTTTAGGCTACCAAAGAGTCGGCTTTGCCATCAAAAGAAAGAGGTTTGAAATGATGAAATTGCTCTACAATTGAACTCATGTTGTTGGCATTTGTCGGTCCATTTTAAGGAGGTATTAGTGCTTGATGCCTACCAAGATCATGCACCACTCTTATCAGATCCCTGAATATAGCTGTTTGGTCTTGTTGTCCTTCCATTTCCTTTGAATCAACAAAATTTAAATTTTGTCTTAGAAATATGAGACAACGTAATAGCTCAATATGCTCAAAGGGAAGTGCGAATCTTATTAATAATACTCATTGGAATCAGGATATGCAATAGTTCTACTAATTTAAATTCCAATAACATAAAGGAAAAACATCATAGAACAAATGAATAGAATCTAAGTTTCTAATTCTTATGAATCATGTGAATCTTCATTGGCGAAGCTTAATCTTCGGATGAGTCTTCTACCTCATGCCCGGACTCTGTGTATATCTCAACCCATGGCTCAGGTTCATGCTCATGATTATTCTCTAACTCCAACCCAAAGTCATTCTCATGCTCCCATTCGGGATCTTCCTCTGGGTTCGTTTCAAATTGTGGTTCTGGCTCTGGTTCGGGCTCATTTATTATCACCGTTGAGGTTCTAAGCTCTCGCTCTACCTATATAGAAGGGTCTGACAATATATACTAAACTTAATCGTATTTGGATGCTAAGGAGATATACCTTTTAGTATCTCATCCCTAACCATAATTCCCTTGTCTCCCCATTGAGGTAAAAGTGAGTGTATGAGGTTATTCACTGCCTTAATATGCGTGATCTCCAATCCTGCATTCATAGCTACCATACATCTCTCATAAATGTCTTGCACTTGTTCGGCAAGCGAACGGGTCGGGTCACTCAAGAAATTCTCATAAGACTGTATGATAAACCTATGGTTCATCGCTGCTCTACAAGTTGTGATCTTTCTAGCGGTCTAATAAGTTCTAACTATGTCTGTCACATAAATATTCAATTATGTCCTATTCTTTTTTTTATTAGTGATATCAAACAATACATTATGTTTTTGTGGCTTAAATAAAAAGGCTAATAAATGTACCTTCATGTATATTTAAACAAATAATAACATGCATAACATATTTCATTCTAAACATCATAAACATTTCATGAATTCGAGCTTAAATGAGTAATCAATCATGCTTGGAAAGAAAATATAATATTTCATCCATACCTTGGGTTCATTGGACGGTGTAGATTGACAAGCGTTAAATGCCATGGGTCTTATTTTAACACTCGTTCGATAAAAAATCTCATAATGTATAAAAGAGCAAGTTGACACTTTTTTCTCTTTTAGAATTAGTCACAACCATTTTTTCACTATTCAAAAAC
Source organism: Fraxinus excelsior (assembly GCA_019097785.1). NCBI lineage: Eukaryota > Viridiplantae > Streptophyta > Magnoliopsida > Lamiales > Oleaceae > Fraxinus > Fraxinus excelsior. The sequence continues at coordinate 15,830,197 of CM032640.1, forward strand.
AAATTTCCATCTGGCGTGATTAAAAATTATTCAAATGGAACACACTAAAATTTAGGAATTAGTGCTAAAAGTTTTCCTTTACATCTTTATATAACAAAGAAAAAATATATAATTTTTTTTAAGTCTATAGAAAAGTAGAACCGCGCTCTGATACCAAGTTGTAACGCCCCAAATCCACTACATATTTTTTTCTTTAAATTTGGATTTGAAGGGTTACTAAAATCTTTTTTATCTAGTTTATTCTGAATTTAATAATATAATATAGATATTGTGATTTGGTCGATAAAATAATAATTTCTAAATTTATTTATTTATTTATTTTTACTTGACGGCCCCATGAACATTACTTATCAATCTTCCACATGTTCACACGACCCATTCTAATCAGAAAGGTTATTGTAAGAGTGAGTGTTTTGAAAACACTTGGTAAAAATACGTGGATATTCTTATTAATATAAATATAAATATAAAAATATGACATAACATATCAACATTCTTAGATTTAGAGCAAACTGGTCGCGATATTCAATTGCTCAAAGAATTTCTATATCCTGTAGGATTTTACATATTGACCTAACGGTCTATCTCGAAAGATTTAAAATAGAAATCGACTCGAAGGCCTTATAGTATTTCATGTCAAAATTTATATAAACATCAAGAAATAAGAATTTACCACTTTGCACTATGTATTCTTACCTCAATTGACACCCAAAAATTAAAAAATGTGACTTGAATGGTAGTTACGAGAATGAACAGTGTGTGTGGAAAAAAAAAAAGGAAACTCGTGAAATTTTTGGAAACAACATTTTCACATCAAAAGCATATATTTATAAGTTTGACAATTAACTTCCAATTAATTTCAAAAGACGTTCCTGCTTAAAGAATTTAAAATCAATACTTTTTTACGTTTCGGCTTAAAGAATTTAAATCAAAACGTTTTGAGGTAAATTAAGAATTTATAATCATAATAAATTTAATCATTACCAATATTATATTAAATTCTAATATGACCTTTCAGACTTCAAGGTAAACGTGATTCTCTTCATTATTTTTATAAATAAAATATTATAATAACATACTTTCTTTCCTACTAAAATAACTCGACACAACTAGTTCAAAAAAAATTTCTTGATTCCAAACTATTTTATTTAATACGAGCTAAATAATGAGTATAATATCGATATATTTTTTTTCAACATCTAAATATTCGACCAAATAACTTACAATAAATTCTATAAATTACACATAAGCAAAACAAATCATTTCTATAATTAAGTGGGTCGAGTTTATCATTTCAACTTTTGAACTTTAATGTCGTCCTATCATTTGCTAAATGCCCAACCTTAAATTTAGCCCATAAGAAAATATAATCAAAATTCGAGGTGTTATGAAAGTTCTTAAGTACAGTTTCAATATTATGAGATTGAGATAGAACAAGTCCCTCAGATGTTTTAAGGATTTTAATTTCTAATATTACATCTGTAATGCCCATATCTTTCATGTCAAAATATTTTGTCAACATTTTATTGGTATTTGTTATGATATCATAATTACTATCCAGAATTAGCATATCATCAACATATAGACATACGATTACATATGCATTGGGTGTGGTTTTAATATAAACACATTTATCACACTCGTTAATTTTAAAACTATTTGACAATATAGTTTTGTCAAATTTTGCATGCCATTATTTTGGCGGTTGCTTTAGTCCGTATAACGACTTAAGGAGCCTACATACCTTTTTATGCTATCCAGAAGCAATGAGCACTTTGAGTTGCTCTATGTAGTTAACCATTTAAGAAAGATGTTTTGATCTAATGGATTTCCAAATTATGCAATGCTGCGATTGTAATTAATACTCTAATTGATGTTATCCTTGTCACAGGTGAGTATGTATTGAAGAAATCAAGGCCTACTTTTTGTTTGAATTATTTAGCTACCAATATGGCCTTATATTTATCAACTATTAATTTTGTTTTGTGAAAATTCATTTACATCCTAACAGTTTGTTACCACGTGGGAGATCTACTAACTCCCAAGTATGATTCTGCATAATATAATCAATTTCACTATTGATAGCCTATTTCCAGAATGGTGCTTTTGGACTTGACATTGCTTCATCGAATATCCTAGGTTCATTTTTTAACAAATAAGTTAAAAATCTGGACCAAAAGATGTAGACATTTTGACCCTTTTGCTACATCTTGTTTTTTCATCACTTTGGTCATTACCAATTGCAGTATCATAAGTTAGTTTTTACGAACTTATCTCTTTCCTTTCCTTACAAGGAAACTTATCCTAAAAAAATACAGTATTCCTAGATTCCATGATAGTATTTTCATACACATCCAAAATGTCTGACTTATGTAAGTGGAACTGATAAGCACTTCTATTATTAGCATATCCAATGAATATGCAATTGATGGTTTTAGGCCCTATTTTAACTTGTGTAGGCTTTGGTATTTCTACATTATCCAAACACTCCCATACTTTTAAGTATTTATACGAAGGTTGATGACATTTTCATAACTCATAAGGAGTTTCGTTCCTACTTTTGTGTGGTAATTTATTTAGAATGTGGTTAGCAGACAGAATTGCTTCCCTCAACAAATTTTGAGGTAAACCATAACTAATCAACATAGCGTTCATCATTTCTTGATGAGTACGTTTTTTGCGTTCCAAAATACCGTTCGACTGAGGTGAATAAGGAGCTGTAGTTTGATGAAGAATCTCAAAATCTGAACAAAATTCTTCAAACGGTGCTCCATATTTCCCACCTCCATCACTACGAAGAAGTTTTATTCGTTTGCTTAGTTGATTCTTAACCTCATTCTTGTACTATTTAAATTCTTCTAATGCTTCGTCTTTACTCTATTAGCAAATAGATATAACTGTACCTTGTGCAATCATCTATAAAAGTAATAAAATACTTTTTACCTCCTCTAGTTTGCACAAACTTTAAATCACAAATATCACTGTGAGTTCTAGATGATTCGAGTTCCTTTCAATTGAACGAAACGTAGCCTCTACCATGTTTCACATCGATGATTTTGATCAAAGGAAACAGAAGACAATAAATCTAAACTTACTAATTTACATAAATTATTCACATTTACATGTCCTAACATATCATGCCATAAGTTAGAAAATTCAATTAAGTAAGCAGAAGAATTATTTTTATTAATATCAAAATGACGGAGTACAGACATGACATTCATTTTGAATAGCCCATTGGCTAAGTACCCTTTGCCTACAAATATGCTATTTTTGGTGAGTACAAACTTGTCAGATTCAAATACTAGTCTAAACCCATTTTTGCTTAACAAAGCTTTAGACACCAAGTTTTTGCAAATATCGGGAACATGCAGCACATCGATGAGTGTTACTTCTTTTCCTGATGTCATTTTCATGTCATCTTCAGCAATACTTTACCTAGACCAACAACTTTTGATGTTGCCGAGTTGCCCATGAATATTTGTCGTCCATTGATAGGAGTGTAAGATGAAAACATCTCCTTATCAGCAAAAACATGATGAGTAGTGTCAATAGCTACGAACCATTCTCTCGGATTGTCCACCATATTTATTTCAAATACAATAGCTGAGAGTATTAGTTCAGACATGTAGTTAGATAATCTGTCTTCCTCGGTCAAGAGTACTTGGTCCTTTTTTTTTTTTTACTTTTTCTGTTGGCAGTCCTTTGCAATGTGACCTGGCTTACCGCAGTTATAGTAATCTCCTTTGAATTTCTTGACCTTGCTATTTTGCTTGCCATTACCTAAGTGTTTCCTTTTCTTACTAGTATTTAGCTCCACCAAATTGACTTTAGCCTCCATTTGCAACTTTCCGAATTTATTTTCAGAATTGTGATTATCTTCCTTAGTTCTTAACCATTCAATCAGATCTTAAAGTCTCATTTCCTTGCGTTTATGTTTCAGGTGGTTCTTGAAATCTTTCCACATTATTTATAATTTCTCGATAATCGCAGTGACTTGAAACGACTCACGGAGCTTCATTCCTTTTGTCTGTATATCGTGCAAGAAGATTTGTAGCACTTGGACTTTGATTTATTACTATTTTAGAATCTACCATTTTGAAGTTCAGAAATTTGTCTACAACGAATTTCTTCAATCCGGAGTCTTTCGTCTTTTTCTTCTTTTCCAATGATTTCCATAGTAATTTAGATGTCTTGACCAAATGGTATATGTTGTATAGCGTGTTGTCAAGGCAATTGAGGATGTAGTTCCTGCACAAGAAGTCACTATGACCCCATCCATCTAGCTACTCATTTTTTGAGAATCTGTTTTATCATCCTCAACCATTGGAGCATATTCACTCAAGAATTTTGTCAAATTCAGAGTCGTGAGATAAAACAACATTTTCTGTTGCCATCTCTTCAAATCCACTCCTGTGAATTTTTTCGATTTCTCCCCGTGAGCATTATTAGGAAGTAGGACAAATGTAGTATTACTTGTCATTATCGTCCTAAGATTGTTGGAAGTTGGCAAGTAATGATGTCATCGTAAATTGACTTGGGAAGAATAACGTCGTGAAAAAATGAATGCTGTAAAATGGTCGAGGCAATAGTTCAACTCTTTCTCCTTATTATGGTAATGCCCCACACTAGTGTTGACAATATTCCTACACTCGTCTTCCAAGATACAACGACCTCGTCTTGTAATAGTAGCACTACAAATTACAAGACCTGATGAACCTACTCATGTTTTGATCTCTCTAGAATTTGGAGGACTAAAATGCACGAAAATAGTTTTTCGAGACTGAATCGCAAAATATGAATAATGCAGGGACAAATGAATAATTTTGGAAGAAAAATAAAATCAAGATTGATTTTGGAGTGAATGAAAATCGGGGTGTAGGGGCATATTTATGGAAGTTGAAAGGTTATCACTACAACAAAATTAATCATTAGCAACATTAAAAAGGTAACATTTATTGATAAATGTTGCTAAAAGAATCTTTTGGCAACATTTTAGTAAGTGAATGTTGCCATTGATTAATATAAATGAGTTTTGGCAACATTTTTGGGAAAAATGTTGCGATAGATCACTTTTAGCAACGTTTATTGAGTGTTGCTAAAATTTGAACTTTTAGCAACGTTTAGCAAACGTTGCCAAAAGGTAGACTTTTGGCAACGTTTTCCAAACGTTGCCAAAAGTCTACCTTTTCGCAACGTTTGCCAAATGTTGCCAAAAGTAGGACTTTTAGCAACGTTTTCCAAACGTTGCCAAAAGTCTACCTTTCCGCAACGTTTGCCAAACGTTGCTAAAAATAGGAAAGGTAGACCTTACCTTCATCAAACGTTGCTAAAAATAGGAAAGGTAGACCTTACCATCATCCACCCCACCAAAATTAATTCCCAAACCCTATATCCTCGTCATTCTTCTCAAATCTCTATCTTCTCTCTCCATTCTCGCCCCTATCTCTCTCTCCACCGGTTCACAACAGCCTCCTTTTTCTCATCACGTCTCGGCCTCTCCTCTCTTCTTCCCCCTGCTCTCTATAAACTAAATGGGCGGTTCTCTGTTCAAATTGAGGTTAAATTGAAACTGGATGCAGCAAGACGGCGTTGAAGCTAGTAGCTTCAAAGCTGAAGCTATTGAGGAACAAGAAGGAAGTGTCGGTGTTTCGTCTCTGTGCCGGTGACTTCGAGCCCTAGACCAGCTGCTTCGCCTTCGTAACATTCTATAAATTTTTGAGGCTTTCTTGAAAATTATTTCTTTTCTTGCTCAAGCATTTTCACACGAGCGAATTGAAGAAGAAATGTCTTGTAATTCAGTTGCATTATCCTTCCTACATACCTCTTCGGTCAATACTAAACCGCAACAACTTAGCCATGGCTGTCGCCTCAGTTCAGTTGCAGTAGTGACCCATCGGCCTGATCATTTAGTTTTTTGAAATTTAATTTTCTGAAAGCTGGCTAAAATTTGGGCGGATTTTAACTGAAATCCCTAGTCTTGTGACATCCCCCTTTGCTTTATTTATGTAGGATTGAACCATCTTCAAGAAATATCTCAACTCATGTTAGCTTGTTTAGGCTTAAATTTTAGTAATCTGCTCCTGACCTGATCTTTTTATGGATTTTCTTGTAAAGAGATTGAGGATTTAATGAATCTTGTATATTTTTTTGTGTTTTACATGAAATAGAGCATTTTTTTATGTGGGTTTCTTGTATATTCAAGAAAATAAGCTTTAATATTTTTGACTTCTTTTTCCTTTCTCCTCACATGTTTACAGAGCCTTTGCATTTCGAGAAGTTCAAAAATCTGCTCTTACAGTTGAAAACTTTTTGCCAAATTTAATTTGAACTGTTTCTACAAATACATAGGAGCTTAAAGAAGAAACACATAGACCCCCAGATCTTTCGAATCTTCAAAGAAGGATAAAAGAGAGTAAGTTCAGTTTCCATTAAATTTCTTAATTATGTTTTCGTTTTATATTGAAATTCTTTACTATCGTCTCTCTTTTCTTTTACCAAGTCCTTTGAATTCGGTTGATCTATTTCAGTTGCTCGAGTCCTTTCGAATTTTAAGTCTTTGAGGCAAGATGGAGCTGCACGGAAGGATTATGTTGATCAACTTAAATTGGATTTAAGTTCATACTATGGATACAATGAGTTTCTAATTGAAGCTTTGGTTGAGGTTATTTGCCAATTTGTGAATAGTCAACTCGTTTCGTTTCTTTTTCTGTCTTTTTGGTGCTGAAGTTGTATTTACCTGTGGAATTATTTGATTTTTATTCAGATGTTTCCAATTGTTGAACTTATGGAACTCATTGAAGCTTTTGAGAAGCCTCGTCCAATTTGTCTTAGAACAAACACTTTGAAGGTGAATTAGATTTTATTTCTTCTTTAATGCTTTGGTTTGTTGCCTGTGCTGATGGTCCTTCATCAATCGCACCGTGTTGATAAGACTTTCCTTTGGTTTGAATTCAGTCTCGCAGGAGGGACTTGACTGGTGTGCTTTTGAACAGGGGAGTCAACCTTGATCCATTAAGCAAGTGGTCAAAGGTAAGAGTTACTATATGTTTATTCTATTCTTTATCTAGTAGTTTCTGTTTTCATGTACCATTTTGTTCTTTTTTCAAGGGACAATATTTTTGTGTTTTGTAGGTTGGCTTGGTTGTTTATGATTCACAAGTGCCAATTGGGGCAACTCCAGAGTATATGGCTAGGTATTATATGGTATCTTCTAATCCTAGAATTTACAATCCTAATTTTTAGTATTAAAGCAAAGCTGACAGTCAATTTGTTGGCAGCTTCAAAGTGCTAGCTCTTTTTTGCCTGTAATGGCCCTTGCTCCTCAGGAGAAAGAAAGAATTGTAGTGTGGCGTAAGTATATGTTAGTTATCTCAAGTTGCAATTTTCATCCATCTTTGCTTGCTTCTGTTTCTATCTCTTTAACCCCTTTAAGTTGTGTGAGCACCCTCTTTTTCTTAATTTTTTTTTTATTGGAAGTTGAAAGGATTCATGTTATTATTTTTTCCTTAGTTAGCTATTTTTTCCATCGTATCATTTTTTCTATAGCCTCTTTTTCACACAATATCTAATGCTTTTCTTTTTTACATGTTCCTATCTGAACTGGTCTTATTTTGCTATACATATTTAATTATTCGGAGTAACTTCTTATGGAATTGCAGCATAAGGGATGAAATAAATTTTTTCTTAAGATTGAATGTTTGAGTGTTTCACTTATTTATATTTGTATTTCATGTGAAATGTTTGAAATTTTCCCCATGTTGACACAATTTGCGCATTTGTAGGGCTGCTCCTGGTGGTAAAACGACTTATATTGCTGCGCTAATGAAAAACAGTGGTAAGTGGCTATCCCACTGCTAGCAATGTATGTCTATATATGGGAACATGAGAAAATTTTCACGACTTTTTGGAGGAGCCAATAGTGAAAGTTCGGATATCAGGTGCCGCAGCAGGTGTGATGACTATTCGAATAGCAGTGACTCAGAAACTGCGAGAGAAAATCCATGTATTGGGATGAACTCAAAGATAGGGTTGTGAGGGAATAAGTCCGGCTCAATTTTTAATGTTCTTGCTTAAGGAAGAGAAGTTGTCGAAGAAATAGAGTAGTTTATGTGTTCCGTTTATGATCGAGTTTTTTCTTTACCATTTTATTTCATTTTAAAGCTCATTTTTATTTAAGTGGTGTTGTATCACATTCTAATGTTCAAGTGTATGGATTCAAAAATTTGTATTGAAATTATCAATTTTTATGCAATTCTAAAATTTGTTCGTAAGTCTCATTTTCAATTTTGTCAATCTATTTGCATAAATTGTTGTTGTTGAGAAAAAAAATAAAAAAATAAAAAATAAAAAAAACGGCAACGTTTGGCAAACGTTGCCGTAGACTTTTGGCAACGCTAAAAAAACGTTGCCGTATCTCTCCACTCTACGACAACACCTTGATTTGCAACACACGTCCAAACGTTGCCGTAGGCAGTTTTTGTTGTAGTGTATGTCTAAAATGCACAACAGTTGAAAAGTTGTGTCTTCAACAAACACAACCATTTAGACAGGAACTGTCAATCGTCAACTGTCAACTTTCTAGAAGAATCCACGTGTCATGCACAGAAAAATTGCAAAAAAATAATATAAATTAAATATATTATTGTTTTAAATAATAATAAAATAATATAAATCAAAATATAATTTTATCAAAAATATATATCAGCTTGGCCCAAGTCCAAGTCCACGACCCCTATCGAGTCGAGCCAAACAGACAAACGGCGGCGGCGACGACGACCGCGTGTAGGCTTTGGCCCAACCTACTAACATGTAGGTTCTCTCCCCTTCAAAAACTATGGTACCCCTTGGGACCAAACTCAAGTCTCAAACTTGAGCAATATAAAGTGTTTTATATTTTTCTAGCTTTCTTCGTGGAATTGACACTTTTTCAATTTTCCACCAATTTTTATTCCAATTTATTTCAACTTCAAGTAATTATCTTTTGTCATTAATTTCTCATTCACCTTAAATTGGTTTTGAGAAAAAAAAAAATACACTACATTAATCTACTCATAGAGTAGAACATATTCGGCCAAAGAAATATTTTGTCCAACTATCGGGACCCACTAAAATAATTGGTCAAAAGTTGATCAAACCAACTAATAAAAACCAATTTTTCCAACAGTTTGTGCCATATTACCCATACGTTGTGATACCATTTGTAGTAGAAATTAACACCTCAAGATCTTCAATTGTACAATCCAGGCTCAATTTAAACCAACAACAATCAACACCGACCACATGATTTCTTGACCTAAATCCAAACCTCACTTGTGGTTGCCTAATAATGTTACCCGCAAAGGATAATATTGGTTGTTGCAATATCACAAAGAGAGAGAAGAAAAAGGAAGACACGAAGCAGAGCTATGAATTGCTCAACACGACTGATTTCTCAATCCAAATCGAAACCTTACTTGTGGTTCCAAATAATATTAGCCACAAAGGATAATATGGTGGCTACAATATCACAAAGGGAGAGAAGAAGAAGGAAGACACCAAGCAAAGCTCTCAATTGCGCAGCATGACTCTTTTTTCTCTCTATTGCGCACACACTTTTCACAGACAAAGGACGCTCGTTTGAGCCAAAATTTCAATTGGGATCCAATCAATTGGACCAAGACAAACGATGAGGTGGGTCAACAAACTAAAGATAAAATGGGCTAACTTATAAACTATCGCCCAACCAATGAATGGACCACGAGAAACACAAGTTAATGGTTGCTTTTAGTGATCCCAATTTATTTTTCGGTCGAGCCAATCAATGTGATTTTGATATAATTATTCCAACCAATTTTAACATTATCACCATAATTTATTGGGTATCAAAACCCAAAACGGTTCAATATTGAATGACCACCCTGGGATATGTGTTTTGAAATTTTGGGTGAAAATTAATCGGTGCAGTTAGCCGATGAATTTCCTGCCCCTGAGATTTTGAATCACGCCGATTGGATGACCATGGAGTTATTGTGTGTTTTAGCGAAAGAGGATAGTGCTAGACATGAAACTGCTTTTGTGAACTTTAGGAATTTATTTGAGGCTTTTATTGAATTAAGAAATTCACGAAATTTTAATTTGTTTTGGGGTAATATATCATGAGTTTAACCACTAAATGTTACAAGTTATTATGACCGTTAAAGGTGTTAAATATTCTTACGAATAAAACTGAAAATGTGTTGTTTAGATAACTTCTTTAATGCACATTTTCTGACAGGTTGATGCCCATATCGAATGAGCGTGAACATAAAATTTTAATAAGTTATTGGTGGATGAGTTATGAGTCTGCCATATAAATTTTGTAATTTATCTTGATAGTTTGGGATGACAAATACTTGTAGAGGAACTCTGTAGTAGGATTAATCAGTGAATCTGGTTCCATACAAATTCTTAATACCTCGATAGCTGACAAAATGGACTTGAATTCTAAATTGGTATTGTTAGGTTTTAGTAGATTTTGAAATTGGCAAATTCTGTGAACAAAATGACTTAAATTTATTGAGTATAAACGTTCAAGGAGTAATGTGCAATTTGTTTCAAAGTTAGTTAAATGAGGCTAGGGTTTCGACTTTAGAACAATGGGGATTTTGTTAGGTTTTAATAGATTTTGTAATTGGCAAATTTTGTGAACAAAATGACTTAATTTGATTGAGTGTAAAAGTTCAAGAAGTAATGTGCAATTTGTTTAAAAGTTAGTTAAATAGGTATAGGGTTTCGAGTTTGGAATAAGGAGGAAAACGGCGCAGATTTTCACTAGACTATCGCAAAGGGTTGGCTAGACTGTCGCACATCCTTCACTCGAGCGACAGGGCTATACGAGAATATTTTATTTCTCATTTTAAAGGTTTTTTTCCCAGTCCATCTGTTTTCTACCTACCTATATATATTCTAAAGCCAGAGAACGAGAATTCTAAAGGTTGAACATTGAGCAAGCATTATGCTTTCATATTCTCTTCATCTTTGAAGTTTTCAAGTTTCATGTTTCTTTGATATATTGTTCTTGGTGGCGGAAAAACATCAAATTCCTAATCCAAATACTTAACTACTGCTTCCCACATATCTGTCAGAGTTGTTGAAGATCGAGGAAGGTAACTGAAGTTACAGTTGGTGAAAAACGGGTTGTTCTTCGGGTTCCATAAGAGATAAACGATTCCACAAAACTAGAAGATGTTGTAGGAGGGCGGAATCTAGGAGAGCGTTGAAAATTGTAGTTGGAATTGGTGCACGAGCACAGAATTCAAGAGAGCTGTCGAAATTACAATCAGGAGATTAGTTAGTACTTGTCGTCGTCTAGTCTGGTGGATTGTAAGTCACAAATCGTTTATAGTGAATTGTTGACCGGCAAAGTGCCTGCAGTTTTTACCCAGTTGGGGTTTCTCCGTTATCATTCTTGTATTTTTAATGCTTTACTTAATGATTATATGAATTGCGGTATTTAAATATAGGATTAATTGACTTGATTGAATAACCATCTAAAGATAATTAATTGGTAACTTGTTGCTAATTAATTAATATTTTTAATTCCGCACATAATACTTTTCCCCCCCCCCCCCCCCCCCCCCGGTATTGTTAGGGTCAAATTGCGTAAATCTCAGGTATTATGTCATATATTGGTGAATTTTATGTTCAATATTAAAACTTCAGATATTTTTAATGATTATACGCAGTGTTAGGAATATTTGGAAATAAGCTATGCATGTTATACTTTGTAGCTCTGTGTCAATTGCCTTGAAAGATAGTCCTATTTTGCATCGAAATGTATACGAGTTTATGAAATTAATTCGAGTTTAATTTTTTTTTTTATTATTAATTATTTGATCTTTATGAATCCCCTTCCAAGAAAGAAAAAAATATAGGAGACATTTTGATGTTAGTGTGGTAAAGCATCTTAGCTCTTTACATGTGATGCCTTTAGTTCCGCATTATTTGTTTTATCCACTCAAGTTATGATTAAAAGTGATGTTTCGAGCTAGTCCCAGAACACGGAGCATCACAACATGATATCAGAACAAGAGTTTTAGTCGGTTTTGCAAACTTAATATTTTATGTGCATGCTAAAACCTTATCCAAAAATAATCTTCTTCCAAATGTTGTTATACATGAATGAACAAATGGTTTTACCTGTCTAAGTCTGATTGTAACGATATGTTAAATAACAAGGTATGTAATCCTAAATCTTGGCCACGACTTTGACTTGTCACACCAAATTTACACACAACTTATGTTTATAATTAACATGACTGTTGGAGTATCAACGGTAGCCGCTCCTTTTTTATTTTTTCATTTTGTGACGGCAATCTTGATGCATAACTATTTATGTTATGTGCAAGTAACATATGGTTGAAGAGTGAGGTGGCAAGATAATTATTAACGTCAAAGACGTATAGATTTTTTAGTTCAACATTTAATTTCCATCTTTGAGGGTAAGGCGACAAGTGCTATCCTCAACCTCTCTAAAAGAAACTACAATATCTAGAAGTCATATAACAAAATAGAATATTTGAGATTATGTGTTGTAAACGATACGTATGATGTTTTTTTGGAGAAAATTTACAGCTTCATTTCTTATGAATGAATACGTGCATGTGTTTGTCTTTGGTAGGTCAACTAAATCCTATGAAACAAATGCACGCGGATTCCCACCCCCTTCCCTCCAGATTGGATGAGTTGTAAAAGTACTCGAGAATATCCAAGTGGAGATCATAACATTATATAAAATTGCTTATTATAATATGGCTTCTCAGAACAATTATTTTGTGATGACATTCTTAATTACTTGAAAAATGTAAATGGTAATATCCAATCGATTTAGGTTGTAAACACTTTTAATATGTTTAATTTATTCATTTTGGCAAGATCTATTATTTATTTGAATTATTATTTTAATAAACTATATTAAATAATAGAATCTGTAGATTTAAGTCTTAGTAATTTGTTAATCACAAGAAGTTGTGATTGTGAAATATAAATTGCATATGATTGAGTCTTAAATTATCGGTGGTAATTGATTTTCAGCTTGCTTATTTTCTTCATCATTACACCTGGATGACTCCGTTCCATTTCCTTTTTTAAGGAAAAGAGGCTGAGAGATTTTCATGTGTTTTTGCAGTAAATAAATGAAGCTTGTAACAGAGAAGAGAGGAAAACAATTGCACCAGAACATAATCAAGGCTTTACAGAAGGGAAGAACTTGAATATGGTAAATCAAAAAACCCAAGGTGGTAAAATGTCCCTTACATTGTACAGTTTCTGCATCTCCAACTGAATGTTACCTTTGCCGACAATTTGTCATTTCTGTGGAGCAAAGAAATTTCATAATGAAAGTAAAGGTTTTTATTGTTCGGATGGGACTATTAAAATAAAAATCAATTATGTACCTCCAGAATTGCATCATTTATTTATATTTGAAGCTGATGAAGAAATTGAATTTAGAACTTAAATTAGAAGTTACAATTATAATTTTTTTTTTTTTACTTCATTTGGTGTAAAATATGATAAAGACTTGTGTCAAAGAAATAAAAGAATATATACTTTCTGAGTTCATGGACAAATATATACTTAAATGAACTTCTTCTAATGGATTGTAGGTAGGCCTTCTTATTTACAACTTTATTTTTATGATACTGAAATGAGATACAAAAATCACTTAAAAATATAGATAAACTATCTCAATCAATTATTGAAAAATTACTTCACATCTCAGAGATGAATCCGTACGCAAGAAATGCCTAATTTTCCTTTTTTTGATGATATTTTCTTTGGGGATTGGGTTTTTGTTTTCCTCGTAACAAGAAAATCTTTTTTATTTCTATCAAACTCTAGAAGAGAAATTACTATTCATCCAGGACACATGCCAGCATTTTTCTTTCGTCAACATTCAATTAAGTTATTATTATTATTATTGTTGTTGTTGTTGTTCTTTATTTTTGCCTATGGTCCACCTTCAATTTATTTATTTTTCTTTTGACGGTCAATCACCATTTCTACACACAATATCCCATTCATCTTTACTTACACAATTCTCCATTTAATTATACATCACCCAATATCTCTTTACTTACTTCGTTCTCCATTTTCCCTTCCATTTATACATTAAGCGTTGTTCTTGCCTACGTCGGATTATGCGGAAGATGTCATATGACTCACTAAGAACAACTTCGAGAAAGAGGTGGGTCAAGATCGCGACGCTTTGGTCGAGTTTTACGCACCTTGGTATGAACCATTTCATGTTTTCGAATAATGGCTTCAATGAAATTAAATTCATGTATATCTGTGTATATAATTGGCTGGATTGTTTGTGATTCAATTATTTGTTTTTTACTAGATCTTTCGGTTTTTAGTTCGTTTTGATCGATCTAGATTTGAGTTTTACCATGTTTTGATCATTTCTCTATAGACCCTTTTATTTGGTATTTTGATGGTTCATTCTATTTTTTAAGTAAATTAGAGTATGTTTTTATCTACTGGTTCATTTGTTATGAACAAGACCATAATTTTCGCCCTTTCAATTATATAAATCTTTTGTGGTGAGGATTCACTGAAAATAATAAATATTAGTTGCTTGTGTTTGTTGAAATTCTCATAATTCTTGTTGCTTCCATTTAGGTATAGATAAACTGAAGGTATATATGATATAGTGTTGCTATGCAGGTGTGGGCACTATAAAAAAATTGCTCTTGAGTATGAAAAGCTTTGTACGAGTTTCAAGAGGGCTAAATCTGTTTTGACTGGCAAGGTTAGCCTTTTTTGAGTTTGGCGTGCAAGTTATTAGTTGCATTCTTGAAATGTTCCCAGAAACATTTTGTTTTTCTATCCACTAAAATTCTCTTGGAAATGGATCTTCACACTATGCTCGACTGAGAGTGCGTTGCTCTTTTGGATTTAAGCTTCGTCTATGTATTGCATTCCTTAACTATCTAAAACGTCATTCCTTTAATTTATCCTAAATGGGGCCATCTCCACTTACCAATGTTTGTTCACGATCTTATGTTGGAGATATTTTCTATTTGTATTCTCCGAGTTCTAATTTGGAGATTTTACGCTGGGTAGAGATATTGCATATAATTCCTATCTTGTGTTCGCATCTATGGCGAAGTACAACCTAAGGAATCTCCATACTGTATGTCAACAATTATGTTCGTTTCTCTGTTCATTTAGTGCCCTTCGTCATGATAATCACAGAGGGATATTTGAATTTTTGACCGACTTAGTTATAACCTGCACCATGACATATTCAACTTGAAAAATATATTTATATCGTTCTGCAGAATCATTATTCAGAGTTCTGTTCTACTTACTATCTTTATTCTTTGTTTTATATTTTTTGGGTTTGCCAACTTCTGAATGTGGTTGTTTATTCATGGAGTACTTGGAATTAAAGTGAAGATCATGCTTGATTGGGGCCCCAAGGGAAAGTAGGGTCCAATCACTCCTCTTCCAGATCAAGTCACAATTCATACTCCAAGGAAGAATAATACATTGGGCTAGCATATATCATTTTTCTAAATATGAGCATATTGGAACTAAAGTTGATTGTAAAGGGAAAATGTTAGAAGGATGTTCAATTTGATCAAAAATATTTTATTTAATGGCATCTTTATCCGGCTAGAGTAGTATAAGAAAAACATGATGTTAAATTATTGTGTGCTTCCTCTGTTTTAAATGAATTGTTTGGTTCCTGATATCAGTTATAATGTATAGTAGGGGATTCTTTTTATTGTGGAGTATAATTGATAAAATCCAATTTGGAAAAATTACTTTGAAATGAATTACACATATGAATAGAGTGGAAATGAGGAGAATAAGAGAGAGATGAAAGTTGATTTCTCATTGGTAGCATAAGAATCATCAAAACAGATGAAGCCTAAAGCAACTTGCAAACTAAGGAATAATAGTGGTTTTTGTGCATCAATTTTATTTATTTATTTATTTTATACTCATTATTTGAATCTTGGTCTTTCCAATAATTTTTCCTCCATTTTATAGGTTTTCTTCCTTGGTTTGGCAAATGCCAACTTTGGACATGTGAAAATCTGAGTGAAGCCCATATCTATTTGCTTGTTAATCCATTGCTCTCATTTAAGAAAGTGATGATGGAATCTGAAGCACTAATTAAGATTAGTAAGAAAAGTTTCTGTATTGTTATCTTTAATGTTTGTGCAATGCTTTATATGCTTCAATGTTGAACTTCTAAAAGTCTTTAGCTAGCTTTTCTGACTTTTAACTAAATATGATGTGTTGATTTTATAAAATCCCATAGTATGAACTTGTAGATTGTGACATTATATTGAAACTTAAGAAAAGTTAACTTTTATGCTGAATGACTTATGGATTGTGAAATTGAATTGAATTTTGTTAGTAAGAGTATGCTGGAATCTTTTGTCTCATTTTTTAGGTTTACTACTCTAATTAAATTATTTATGTAGGGAATTTAGAATTATTAAACCTTTGGGAAATCTGACATTGATTTATAGTCTTTTTCTGTTTATGATATATTCTTCCTTCTTCTAAGAACTACTAGTGAAGGCACGTGCGATACACGTGCATGCATTTTTCTCCTTGTACATGTTAGCGTTGGGACTGCATATATATACTACAATAAATAGATGGAAGTAAAGTCATGAATGACATGTAAGTGATAGAAGAAATTTCTATTACAAAATGAAAAAGAAATATATTCGATATTATAAGTACCTAAAACTGAAATGTTTGGAAATAGAGGACAAGCTTAACAGAAAATTGCTAGTAGAAAGAAAGAAACTAACAGAGTAAATATACTTCAATAGAACACTAAAAATATACTTGTTACATGATGAGTATTTTCCTGTCATTCATTCAGCTACTTGAGAAGTTAACACATGCATCAAGCCATACATGAATAAGTTCTGGAGTGCAAAAGATAATATAGCTTCTGAATTTTAAATCCTCAAAGTGTAACACATCAAGTGTTCAATTGGAAGCTAGATGATCTAGTGTCTTCTACTTAGTTATAGGCAAAAAAGACTTTATTCATCACGATTGAAACTGTATCACAAGAGTTTTTTCAGGGCAGTTGCAGCTGCATCTTTGTTTCCTATTTTTTCTGCTTTCTTGTTCGCGGTGTGGGCTGCTCATCATGATTCTCGAATAGAGATCGCTTAGCGGGTGGAGACTGAGATAACACAATTTTGTTGGAAGGTGCAACGTCTTCAAGAGAGATTCTATCTTTTCCCTTATTATCAGACGCCATCTCTGGAGCAGGAAATGTTTCAGATGAATCAAGCATGAATATTATTTCGTATTTGAAGTTTGAATAAGCAGTGCATTTTGTTGATGGTGAGCCAGCAGCCATTGGAAGTGCTTTGATGTAGAAGATATGTTCATTGTCAATATCTATGCGAATCATTAGACAGGGCAGTGTCCTACAAACATGATAGAATTGATCAGCAATGAAATGGTAATGAATATATATTTTAGGGAAAAGGAAATTGACAAAGTTGAATAGAATAAGTACATTGATATTTTTTTTCATGAGTACATTTGCAGGACAGCCCAAGATTTTTTCAGCACATTCACCCATAACTGAAGCCTTCAGATTTCCTGTCGAATCCTCCAAGATTACATCAGCTCTGGCTCTGTAGCATATACAGATGTTAGCAAAACTGGAAATTTATGGAGGAAAATGACGTGATACGAACATTACTTTCAACTCTGAATTGAACAAAGGAAATGAAGGAGTTGAAATTATTATGTAGTGTGTTGAAGGATGAAATGTGTACCTTGGAGATGCAATTAAGCTGTTAGATTTACAAAATCTACAGGAGTAGATTTCTCTGCTTTGTTTGCATTGGAAACCCTGTTGCAGTTGTTGCATGACAAGTACCAGAAGCTTGTGTTCTTAGACTGAACGTGTGCCTTTGCTTTTATCCAGAAATACTTGTTCTTTGAAAGTACATGAAGGAAAGTTTAGTGGAGCTATGTGATCATATTGAAGTAAAAAAAATAATGAAATGAATTTGTAACATAAGAAATAAAACGTTACTGTAAGAACTGAAGATTGAATTTCCAGAATTTGAGTAAATTTGTTGCAGCTGGAGGTGACAACTTTGAAGGACTGAATAAATTATAGGCTTTCATTGCAGTGATTTCATCCAATCTCCCACTATTGTCGACAGCCCTTTACGACAAGAATTATAAGTACGAGATAAGAGAAAAGACTAAGTACTGCAGCTCATCTCACATAATAGTTAGCTTGTGGGTGCTATTTTATAACATAAACTTTAAATTGTGATGTTTGCTTAGCAGAACGTGGCATGAAATGAGATAAGGTAGCAAAATAAAACTAATCTCTCATACGAATGTCATTAACGGGGTGTGAAAGTTAAAGATAAGCAAAACAAAACAAATCTGATATATGAATGTCATTTACAGGATGAGTAAGCTAATGTTGAACATTGGAAGTTACTAATGCAATATACAATAATGTATAGCTAAAGAAAGTGTAATGCTGGAGACATATTTCATGACAGAGATTCTATAAAATTAATACAAATGAAAGAAATTGGTTTGGTTACCATGATTTCATCTCATCCACTTCCTTAAATTTATGATCAATGAAGAAACAACTATGTGGTCTTGTGGATAGTGTTAGCCCTAAAAAAAAAAATCCTTACATCAGTAAACATTATGTACAGCATGAAGATGGTAAGATATTGACAGACATGTTCATTTGTAGGTATGAAGTATTATGATATAATTAAAGTTGAACTGAAGTACAAATTTATTTGCAGTGAGAAAGCAATAGTTGAATTACCGTTGAATGAAGATACTTTTAAGTGGAGTCCTATGATAACTGGCTTCTTAGATATGTTCTGTGCAATTGTAGAGCATTCTTTTTCAACAAAGGCATCCCACATTGTCAGTAGAATTGTTTGGAAGCCGAAAATTTGGAGAAGCAGTCACTATATAATATTGTTTTGTGTGAAATGTGACGTGTAAAAAATGAATAAAGAAGATGTTATTAATTTCTTGTCAATTAGCACGACATCCTGCACATATGTTTCCGAACCATCCCTTGTATGGATTAGACGTTTGGGGCGCAAGTCTATGGCGACTGCAAACACACCTGTAATAATAACAATAATAAATATAAATATGTTAAGCAAATATTCATGTTTTTGTGAGGGGAAGACTGACTTGTAAATGTATATAATAAAAGAAATCTGGTGGCATTAAAAAAAGAGAGAGAAAGTAAGCAGTACTTAAATCTTTGTCTGTATCCATCAGAGTTTCAAATTCCTAGAATGGAGTGAACTCAAAAGTGGAGAATAGATGTGCGCTGTGATCTACATTTGTTTCTTCCACTCGAGCAGTACCTGAAATCGTCCATTGAATGTCTCCATATGCATTTTTGTATCCTACTTTTGTATGTTTCACAGTTGCATTTGAAATTAAGTAGGTTTTTCCAATCCTGATATCGTCTTTGAAGGCTGCAATACTATTGTCCCAGAGGGTAGCCTGTACCATGTTTCCCTGCAATAAATGCTTTGTAAGTGAGATTTATTTACTATATATATAGATATAGAGATCAGTAGATAGCTATATTAACTCTAATAATTTAAAGACTGCAGATTTGGTCTAAGTTCGCTTCTAAATATGTATACGTAATAGTAATAACACATGTTGTAATGGAGAGTACAGAGTGATGTTGCCACCATAAAAAATAATAAATTTATTACCAAATGACAATGTGTACTAAAACTTACTTTTTCATTCATGAGGATCATGTGTTGGTATCTGGTATGTCCATTCTGTGATAATTTTGGAGGTGTTTTTTCAGCAACTACAACTTTGGACGTCCAGTTTCTTTGGCCGGGGCTAATGTCAGTGATGAGACTGGATTTTTGATCCATGATGTTACTCTGTAGAAGCAAAGAGAAGTTAGAAAAGATGTGGCTGGTAAGTGAACAAAAAAATATGTTTTACAGTGCACCTTTTTTGGAACAAATAGAAGTGTTTGTTTTTTAGCTACAACAAATAAGAGAAATATGATATAGAATCTTGACATAGAATAGGATATGAAGAAACACAACAGCATTTTCTCATTTTTTATTCTTTGTTTCTATAAGCTATAACTTCAGTAAAAAAAAAATAACTAAAGAGGTAAGTTGAGTTAAATAAGAACAAAATTATAAACTTGATATTTGAAATAGAACTATGAAGGAAGAAGGCAAAAACAATATTTTTTATGTTGTGTGTGGATGATTTCATAGTATGTTACAATCAAGCTTAGTAGTTAGAATGATTTTTTTCCTTAAAATAAAAATAGAAGTGTTTTTGAGCTAAAACAAATAAGAGAAACATAGCCTTAAATCTTGATATAGAATTGGAAAAAAATGAAGAAACTCAACAGCAGTTTGTTCTCTTTTTTTTTTTGTTTATTTGTGTTTCTATAAGCTATTATAAAATAACTTAAATAGAATGAAGATAGGAGGGAAAAAGAACTGATAAAAAAAGAACTCAAGAACAATAATATGTTGAGTTAAATAAGAAGAAAATTACATACCTAATTTTCGAAGGAATACAACTCTGAAGAAGAAGATAGAAGCAATATTTTCTCTAATGCGTGTGGTTAGCTTTATATAGCATGTAATAACCAAACTTTGAAGTTATAAGTATTATATAGTACCTGTTATTATACTATTTTTTACCATAAAAAAGGAAGCAAAAATCTGTGGAAAAGATTTTTATACATGTATTAGACAGTACACTGACATCAGTGTATAGTATAAAGTAATGTATAGTGTATCTAGATGAAAGAGAAAAAAGTTTCTACAAATAGGCTGGCAGCTGAAAATAGGGAAGACTGAGAAAAGGATGGGCAGACAAGAATATATATTTATTTATTAGTAGTTTACTTCTGAAAGTAATACAAAGTTAGATATTTTATAAAGCAAATCAAACGTGATTGTTAGTAGAGTTGACTGGAGGAACCTTTATCAATTTTAACTATACTTCAACCTCTTTGAAAAAAGAAGAAAATATTAGAGTGCTAAATTAACAAAAATGAAAAAGAAAATACACTGAAAAAAATATGAACATGAAAATATCTCAGAATCTGATTTATTTATTATTAAAAAATAATGAATGCGGATACTAATTCTAGCGAATACACATTAAATAAAAAATGCTAATAAAATTTAAAAGAATCGTACCTGTTCATTTGGAGCAATATTTTTAAAGAGAATGGATGAATATAGTTGTTGATGACTGTAATTAGTGCACGGTGTCACCTAAACACCAGTAGCCAGCCTCATCAGCCTAAAAATACCACCAACAGCCCTACACTAATCAACAACCCAGTTAGAACCAGCAATCCAAACTCGCCAGCCCAAGCTCTCTAGGTCCAGTATCTCAACCAAGTAACAAAACCCAACATAGGACTTATAATCAGTTGATCTGTAACCTCCAGACATCATCCAACATCACAGTTCAAAGATATTGGACACCACAACAAAGTATCCACAGCTACCAAATTCCATATTAGGAAGGTCCTTAGATTTCATGACAATCCTTTTTCCTTTTTCCTTTTTCCTTTTTCATAGAAACATCAAACATGAGAGACACCATAACAATACAGTCCTCAAGAGATTCATCCTATGCAAGAAAGATTAGCATAATGAATTTGAAAGTCAATCCCATTTCTAGTGACATTTGCAGTTATCACAAGTCATGTAGTTGCAGTTATCACAACAAATCGATTAAACACTTGCCTACTTTTAAAATCATGTCATCCAATTATTAAGCTATTAGGTTCATAGTACCAAAATAATAATAATAATAATAATAATATAGACTTTCATGTTAAGATAACTAAATATTTATTTCAGATCCTACACATGGCAGTAGATAAAGCCTGAAAAACATATTAAAAGGCTGCCACAAGAAACAGAGATTTACCAAGTGTATTTGACAAGAACATGTTTTGGCCATAGCTGCTGATCCCAAAATTGTTTATGAATGCCATGATGAATTTTTAAATCTGTTCAACACAAGTATAGATTAGCCTGTGCCTGTAGCACAATTTGCTTGGATGCAAACCTCATCCAAAAGAAAGAACAAAAATAGATCAAATCATCTTCAACGACTAATAGCCTAAACTTCAAATACTCTTCCCACAAACAGAGACTACACAATAAAGATAATAAAATTATTAAGACGGGGAGCTTTCTTGAGGCACAATTACATGCCTTCACAAGATTATAGCACCATAGCAAGAATAATTCATATAATTGTGGTGATTAAACTAAACAAGCCCAAGTACAGATATGTTTAAATTTTTACTCAATCATGTTATCACAATTTTTGCAATCAAATCTGAACATATGAAATTAGGAACAATTACATGTAGTTCCGGTGTACTGAGCACATTTATATGTAAATTATGTTTGCACAAGCAAGGAAAAACATTTTCGTCATTCATCCTTGTGAGACAGTTTGCAAGCCTAAGTGCAAGAGGGGTGGGGGTGGGGGGGGGGGTTGCCATCAGAGAGAGACTAAACGAAATAAGCAGATCTCCCTATGGGATAGCTATCAAAGAACCACAGGCTTTATGGGCATTAGAATTAGGAAACAGATTAGCCGAATGCATATTTCCTCGTTGTCATTGACTTTATTTTTAATGTTTTGTTTTATTAGAACTTTTTTTCTATTGTGTAGAGCGCGATAAAACCATCATTTACCAAGGAAAAGGAAGTGGGAGAAGATAAAAATCAAATGCAGGTCAGGAAAGTATAAAGTAGAAATGTCAGGCAGTCCTCTCAATGTATTGAACTTGTAAGATGTATGGTGGAAGTAATATGGATGTGGAGGATGAGAGAAAGAAAGAATTAAACAAGGCATTGAGAAAATCTTTAGCATGCTTAGAAGTTCACTCACCTGCCCCTTCATATATTGTCAACAATGTTTGTTAGCATTTCTTAAACATTTAAAAAGATATCAAGAAAAAGAATAAGACCAGAAGCATCTGGGAAATTAGTTAATAATGCTCAAGATAGCAAGGTAATTGCAGTATCAAACATTTCATCCATGGAACTACACGTCAGCACTTAACACTATATTGTATAAGAACCCACTCACTCTTAAGCAGGTCCAAATAAAATTAACTCATAATTATTTTGTAGTTGGTATCATATTATCATTTTCTTTAAATATAAAATAAACATTCATAAGTAGTCTAATTCCAGACACTTTTCCACTGACAAACCAGGTACTGATTTTTCCCGATCCAAAGGCATCACATAATTTGCATGTAAATGTTGTTACAACTTGTCTCTAATCAAGAAAAAAACTTCCAAACATACTGTGGGAACTAAACGTGCCTTGCAGTTAGGTCAACGTAGATTACAAAGCTAATATAACCTACCTTGTAACATTTTAACAAGTACTGGCATTTATCGCATTGATACTCTAAATAGCCATATGCTATATAAGAGTGGATTCTGCATGTACAATTGGAAGTGTGGACTCTGAAACACACTTCACATCATTCACAAAACTCTACTTCAAAATCTACGATAACACCCAAAGAATTAGAAATACCTTGTTTCATCTTGGTTGAATTCTGCATCTTTAACCGTTGTCTATCAACTTCAGAAATTTTAATGTCTGCAAACTCATCCTGTATCCCAGATAAAAAAATGTCCACCAGATCGTGACAAATAAATAAACTATATCATGTTGAATACAATGTGAATTTTATTATCATTGCATCAGTGACTGACTGACAGGTAATTTTCGCATATGTCCATTGACAAAATTACCATGGCACCAGTAATTCGGACGCAAACTGATAAGAGATCTCTTTTCTCTCAAAATTTACAAGAGGCTTTAACATAAACATTCATGAAATTGTTTCCCAGAAACCCAAAATAGTAAAATTTATTTCACTCCCCTACACTTAAAGCCAAAGTTAAACCAATAATCACTTACATTTAAAACGCGATTCCACGGTGCTCGTATTGTGCAAGTCCATCTTTGAAACCACATTTACATAATTTACATTGACAGACAGCATAACGTTGATTCTCCTCCTCATTTTCTTCAATTTGTGATTAGGTGAGTGAACAATTAAATTCTGATTGATTTCGTCAGATGATCAAGTAAAGATTTCATTTCTAGACTTGCAACTTTGCATCTATTTATTTTTCGTTTTACAATAATCCAACATCTTAGCCAAAAAAGCTTATTGTCCATACAGAATCACAAATACAATATCTGCCCGAAAGCCCAATTTATTCCTTCCTTATAAGCTAAAAGTAGCATAAATATCGTTAGAAATCAATTATAAATCTAATTTGAAAAGAAAATAAAGAAAGAAACTCACATCGAAAATTTAATCGTCATCTACGTCACCACCATTGTCTTCGTCGTCGACATCTTCTTCACTGTCGTGATGCGAGACTATCTGTCCATATCTGGATTTACGATTGCACTTTAGAATCTTGGGGATGGAATGCGACGACTCAACCCGAATCTTCCAACAATATCCTCTAATAATTCTTCCTTTAACCTTTAAATTGAACTGTGAATCCACACAGAAATTTTGCAGTGAGGTGAAAAAATTGAGTGGAATGTAAGAGTTTGAGCGACTAAATGTGGGAATAAAGAGCGATAAAACTACAATTTCTATGTTTAGATTTAAAGGGGATGAATCAGTGAGACATGGAAGAATATACTCTAAAACCCTAACAATTATCTTGAATTCATCTTACTTGCATTACAGAATTTTTTTTTACAGAGGTTTGAAATATGGCTAAATCGGAAATCCCAAAATCACAACATTTACAAAAGAAATATTAGTCTAACCTCCCTGGTCACCAGGCCTTCGGCACACAAAATAAGAAATTGAAGTACAATCTCATTGCACTTAAAAATCTCCTTCAATCATTTTGTCAAAACCAAATCGCTTAATTTAATTTCCTAATTGAACTGAGGAAAAAATCCTAGTTGGAACCCTCGGTAGAGAATTTCTGTCGTCCAGATTCACAAAATTCCAGGCCACCGCATTAAATAGCAAGTTCAGATGCAAGGGATTAAAAGAACAAATGAAACTCACCTTGTTGTCGGGGCTCGAGAGGTACACAACAAGCAATTTTATAGCTTCAAGTTGCGTTGCTGCTGATGAATCGATCTCATTTTACATCTTGGGCAGTGAATCTACTTGGGGAGGGCCACCGTCGTGTCTTCGTTTCGCGCGAAGACGAAATGGAGACATGCCTTCTCCGGAGGCCACATGGTAAATATCGCAGGAAAATGAGTGAATATTGCAGAAAACAACTCCAAAAAAATAGAAACCCATAACAAATCATACAAAAAAAAATTATAAATAAAAAAATTAGATTCACTTGGCGAAAAAGGGAGAGGCGTTGTTAGACTTGTGGATGGAGTTTTCACTGGTTCGATTTCAATCTCAGATCCATTAATGGACATAGGGAACAAGACTATGAAAATGGGGAAATTTTATTTAGGATACGGTATGGAGAAATTTGAGCAAAAAAAAGGACAGAACGCAAATGCAAATGCCCACAAAGCAGATCTCATCAATGAACTATATAGAAAATTTTAAAATCCCCAAACAAGGTATTTGAGTACATAATGGCGTAAACATCATGCAAAAATGTCTATATAAATATGTTTCATTACTGCAGAGAAGAAGAAAATCACCATTAAAGTAGTAAAGTATATAGCAACACATGAAAAAGAACCCAGTAAAGCACCACTATAAAATTGTAAAATGGAAGTAGAAAGATTCAAACATGACTTCATATTTTAAATTCTCTCAATTTCCTAGCAACCAATATTATAAAATGTATATATAACACCAGAAAAAATACAAAAAGCCCAAGATTTTTTTCTCGTTCAACGTAATTGTTAATATTGAAAACTATGTTTATTAATTTTCTTATTCGAATTATAAACAATCAACTGATAGTGAAGATTTTAGAAAATGAACAAATATATACAGAACAAAGCTTCTTAGTGCTCTTGATAGCAAAACAAAACCCCATGTTGTATATTATATAATTAACCTTTTCTCCAGTTAGTCACAAACAAAGTTAACTAAAGGAAATGGAATTGTAATGCCCCCATCAAAAATAAATCGTGAGAAGAAAGACCAAATTCCAGATGATTTGAGAAAGGAATACTATTAACACTATTGTTATTATTCCAAATTGACAGCAACAAATAATGGACCCAACAAATAATTCAAAAGCTAGAACACATGAAAGCACAAAAGAGCATCAGCCACGTATAATTATCGTCCAAAAGAGCAATTAAATACAGTGATTATTAAAAATTAGAATGCACAGAGAATTTAGAAAACAAAAATGTGAAAAGAAGATGCAGTACTGGTATCTCACCCAAGAGGAACTACTTATTTCAGCATCACAGATGTTGCCCAAAAAACCCATTGCTTAAGCGAAACATGTTTCAAGGCGCCTAAAATCATACAATTTATTCCTATTATTCATTCTATTAATATGACTTGTTAAAGTCAGGACGAGATAATGAGATTACATTTCATTCTAATTAATTTAATAGCTTTCTGAAAACATATACATGGTATTAACCTAACCTAGGCAGCTAACTAATAGCATTACGTCAAACTTAACTTGGTAAAAGATCATTTACTTTCTTTTACTTGATGGATGCTATACATAAGATTGGTGAAGAATTGGTGCGACATATTCCAGCAGACAAAATTTCCGTTAAAGAAACGAACCAAAATAATCAACCCTTATCGGAAGCACTCATTGTCTTCCCCATATTATTCTTGAAATTTCACCTATGGATTGTCATCAGTGAAGTATCTCTCATCAACTCCAATTTTGGAATAGTCCTGGAAAGAAAACTGAAAAAGTTGATTATTCCATTAAATCTTATGAATTTTGCCAAGACATCATAAGATTGAAGTTTCATTGTGGTTAATTATCAAACATAATATACATTAAATCTTGTGAATCTTACTATGCTATAATTGGTGTAATATAAATGTATACAAAGGAATTAGTATTATGACAGTAATTAGTAATTAATTTAAGAAGGTGTACTTCAAAAGAATTAAGGATATATTTTTTAACAAGTTTACAGAATACAAAATGTAATTAAGGCGACATTTGATGCTATCATCTGAATGTGATATTTTGTTAAAAGAACACAACCAGATATATGTTAGACAAACATGAAATAGTGAAAATAATTAATAAACACTTCAAATAACGTGTAGTTAAGGATTGTTAAGCATAGGCATTGATAGAAACATAAATAATAAATAAATAAATACATTAAACACATAACTCACCGTAGAAAGAATTGTAAAAAACATGATGATATAAAAGGTTCAACAAATATAATCCTCCTGAAACTTTATAATTAAATTACAGTTTTTTTTGGTACACGATGTACTAAATCTAAAATTTCTCTATAAACGACATTTTTTGTACAAAGACTATGTAAGGAGATCGAATATGAAGATGTTGGTTTAATCAAAAAATTTATGCATTTACTTGTTCTTGCTCTAGATAGCGCTACATATAATTGTCCATGCGAAAAAACAGGATCGGGAAGATACAAACCAACAAAATCCAATGTTCGTCCTTGCGCTTTGTTAATTGTCATAGCAAAGCATGGGCGTATTGGAAATTGAATTCTCTTAAATGGTATTGAATTTTTGTCTTCTCCTAGCGGTATAAAAGGAATTCTAGGTAAAAACACACGCTTCCCACGGTGTTCACCAATAGCAATTTTGGCGTCTATAACATTTCGCTCAAAATTTTTACAAACAAGTCTTGTACCGTTACATAAACCTTCTGAATGATTAATATTTCTAAGGAGCATAATTGGACAATTCTTTTTTAAAGTAAGCTCGTGTGGAGGTATACCATTTGGTGTTAATGTATTTAAGAAATCTTCTTGAATGCTTTGTTCTATTTTATCTATAGATTCATCGAAACTGTAGTACGTAAATGTTTGTCCTGGAATTTGTTTTAGTAACATTGTGTTTATTTGATCAACAGATTCATTTTTAGGAGTCAAAATAACTCTATTTATCATTGTATCTAAATTATTTGTGTAATTATGTAAGTTTGGGAACACTATGTTGATTAGCTCATTTAAGGAAAGTATTTCATCTTTGTAAGGTATAGTTATTTCAGAAGGAAGGGTAATCATATCACATGAATGAGTGACTTCTAATCCATTACCTATATCAAGTAAATAATTAGAATAGGATATATCTAAATGAGCTCTCATATTTTGCACTAAAGATAATTTTGTAAAGGAAGGCCACAAGTATGAGAAAACTAAACTTGATTTTTTTATATTTACTTTGCTACCTCTTGGTACTACTGGTAAGATTTGTCGAAAATCTCCTCCAAAAACTACTACTTTTCCACCAAAAGGTAAATTGCAATCATTAATATCTCGTAGGACTTTATCTAAGGCTTCTATGGCGAAACGATTTACCATAGGAGCTTCATCCCATATAATTAGTTTTGTCATTCGTAAAAGATCTGCTAAAGCTGATTGTTTACTAATAGAACAACTTGTTTCGATACTGGATTCCAAAGGAATTTTAAACTTTGAATGAGCTGTACGTCCACCTGGTAACAAGGATGCAGCTACGCCTGATGAAGCTACAGCTAAAGCAATGTAATTTCTAGATCTTACAGACGACAAAAGTTTCTTGTACAGAAAAGTTTTACCAGTTCCTCCAGGACCATCAATAAAGAACATAGAATTTTTGTCATTGAAAACGTTTTCTAAAACAATATCATAAGCTTGTTTTTTATGTTGGTTTAACAATATTTCTTGATTAGTATCCATGCCATACACAGAATAGCTCATTTCTTCAGAAATCATATTCGATATGATTTCTAGATCTTACAGACGACAAAAGTTTCTTGTACAGAAAAGTTTTACCAGTTCGTCCAGGACCATCAATAAAGAACATAGAATTTTTGTCATTGAAAACGTTTTCTAAAACAATATCATAAGCTTGTTTTTGATGTTGGTTTAACAATATTTCTTGATTAGTATCCATGCCATACACAGAATAGCTCATTTCTTCAGAAATCATATTCGATAATCTCTCACTTTCTTCTACGTTTATATTGTATGGAACAAATTTATAGTCGTTAATATTCTTTCCTAAAGGTTCGAGTAAGGAACTTATGTATTTGATTGCTTTTAATTCGGCATCGTTATAAGACAAACCATCTCTCATGTAATCCTCAAACATGTAAGTCTTAAATTTTTCCCAAAGAGAACACGGGTTATTCGGCGAACACAATAGGAGTATGGTAGCAAAAAGTCTACGTAATGAGGTAGGCATTTGATATGTAATCGCTTCTGCTAAACAAAGTTCAGAACTATTATCCTCATTCAATAAGCCATGTAGGAGAGCTGTTTCACGAAAAGATGCTACTTGAAGATCATTAACTCTTTTCAAACTATTAAACGATGTTAGGCCTCGAATGTGATTAAGCAATATTCGTAAGTAATATCGTTCACCCCCAGTCAGATTTGCTGTAACAATTCGACCTATTACATTTTTTTTGTTTTCTACGAGTCCAAACCCGACCTTGAGAATTCCATACAAAATTAATAGGAAAATCCCTGTACAAAATAGTTCTAGCTAGTTCATCGTAAATATTCATTCGGAAGAATTCTGTTAACATGGTTCGATGAACATAATCCCTAGAGATAACGGAAGGTAAACTCTCAAAATCTCTAAACGTAACTAATTGACGGTCTTCTAAATGTAGTTGTAATGAAATGACAGCTGGGAAGTTTTCAGCTAAAAGAAATCCATAAATTCTCCATGCTGCCTTCGGCAGAAAGATCCAACGAGCTGTTTGATACCTTGAAATTTCGTCACATTCAACGTCTTTCTTATTAGCATTTATAGAAAAACTTATTCTGTCATGGCCTTTGTAAACATATTTGTATAAATATTTGACAACTTTTATGGTTGAACAAATTTCAACATTAATATGACAATCATACTTAATAAATAAGGATTATAAGGTACGACCCATCTATTGTCCAACATAGATCCCCTAACTTTTGCACATTCACCAGTATTTCGTCGTCTATAAATTGGATAAGTTCTATCGTTTATAGTTGTATTTGTAACGAATTCTCGAGGGTATTTATTCTTGCAAGCTTTGTCTTGTTGCATACAAATATTATTAGGATTTAATGATCCACACGGACCATGCATCATGTGTTTTATAACACGGGAACGCAAATACGGGAAATCACTTTCGCTTGGAATTTCACAGGAAACAATTTTGTCAATTGAAGATGTACAATTGTTTTTTGAATTTCTATTCAAAATTAACAGGAAGTGAGAATGTGGGAGGCCTCTTTTTTGGAATTCTATGACATATATGTAAGCAGCTACTATGCCAAATATATGTTTTTTGAACAAATCATTCTTCAATTCTTCTAACTTAGATCTAAAAATTCGTGTTATTAAGCCAGGCCTATTTTGGCTCTCATCAATGTGGTGTAATTCTTGTTTAATTTCAGGCCAATTAGGATTACATGTTATTGTTAGAAATATATCAGGTATACCAAAATGTTGAACTAAAGACATAGCATCCATATATCTTTTTTTATTATCTCTGGGGCCCCAGTAAAAGATGAAGATAAAACAATTTTACAACCAATGTTAAAACTTCTAGTCTCACCTATCTCAACACTATCAACAATTCCTTGATAAAGCTCAGCTCTTATATGGGCTTGATTATTTCGAAAATAATCAAAACGAGAAGTTTCGATCTTTATGTACATGTCAACTATATATTGTTGTAAAAGACAACCAACATGAAGTAGAATAGAGTTACCTGTATTTCTAATTTGAAGCTTATAACAATAGTACTCGCGGCATGACACAGTTAAACGTTTACGGTTCTTTTTCAAACCTGCAAGATAATAGAAATATAACAAGAATGTAAATTACAAGCAATTAGATGAAGGTACAAAATGCAAAAAAAAAAAAAAAAAAAAATATTGAATAGAGCATGAACCTGTGTTTTCTTTTTCGATAAACTCATTAGCTGAACTAACACTACAGATATCATTAACGTTTTCATTAATAATCGAAATGTTAGATTTTCGTGTGTTAAAATATTCGATACCCTCATGCCATCCAGGATCACCAAATGGGAATAACAAAGGGTATTGAAGCGGATCATAACACCCAAAGTAGTAATGGACTTTATGTGCTTGACCTGAATGACAATAAATAGATATATCTTGAATATGAACATCTGCGTTTGGATCTTCATCAACCCAAACTGCTGTAACTTGAGCAGCCGATGGCGTATTAAATACTCGTTGGTCAAGACCAGGGTCACAACATATTTGTATTCTATATGTTTCTAAAGCTTCTATGCTATTTAGTGAGCGAAAGAATTTTGCATAAGGATTAATCAGTAAAATATCTAGTAATTTTTGTAACAGTTGCTCACTAAATTTGCATGAACTTTGAAGACGATTTTGTAATTCATGTTCGGTATCAAAAAAATATAATTGTAAAAAAGATGGTTTTCCATCAACGGGAACTAAATTATTTAAGTAATGATAGACTTGACCTTGAACTCTAAAAGTGTAAATCCCTTTATTCATCCTGCACAAGTCTTTATCATATTTTACACCGAATGATGCGAATGCAAAGTGATTATTATAGCTTCTACAAATAGTTCTAAAATGTAGTGATTCATTTGAGCCTGATGTATACAAATGGAAAAGTTCATCAGGTACAGTGTTATCGTGTAATCTAATTTTTCCATTAGAACAACAAAGGCCATTGGTTTCTCTATAAAATTTCTTTGCACCACAAAAACAACAAATTGTAGGGGAATTTAATACATAACATTTAGCAAATACTGGATGTATCTCAAGACCTATGACATTTGTGTTATACACTGTAGCTGTTAGGAAATAAAATGATTAGTACTTGATTGAAAAATACTTGAAGCAATAATAAATTTTTTTTAAACAAACGGAGAGATGAATGAACTGTAAAGGGATGTACTAAATGCATATAACAAACGATAAAAGATTTATGATTGATTTATACCTTCATGTAAAACATGCAATGGATTTGCTATTGCATCATCCAAAGCAGGAGGTAATTCTTCTGCAGGACAATTTGTACCACTACAACGATCAACTGAAGGTACCACAAACCATAAAGTATCATTAAAAACTAACAAATTTATGTTCATTATAACCTTGAATAGCAATAAGATTAAAAAATAAACCAAAATAAATAGCACAATAAGCAAAATGTGTGAACATATATTTTGCGATAATACAACTTGCCTTGTATTTGTAAGATTCTTTTGGATTTCAATGAATGAGATCTACATGGTCGATCTTCCTTACGTTTCGCATATATTTCTCGACGTCTTTTATTGTGAGCATCTTTCTTCGTTATTGACAAACTAATATTTGGAACATCTCTGTTGCTTTCTTTGTTACCATCCATGTGCAAAAGGCTGGCGTTGAACCATTTTTAAATAGCAATTGTTCACAAGATGTATAATAAGAATTGTGATAAAAGAAGTTCAAAAGAAAGAAAACACATTGAAAGTAAAATTAAACAATGAAAAACAATAAGACTTCTACACATGAATTAATAATGATTGTACATCAACTATCATGTTGTGCCAAGTTCATCGATTGATGATACGTGGCAATCAAACGATTCGTATTCTATGCAGCTACGAAAGCTACAACAAATTTCAACTCTCGTGCTTTTCTTTGTCATTTTTAGAAACACCTTATCTACACCTCTAAGTCGAATTCTTAGTATAATCATAACTTACATATCGAAAACATGCATAAATTACATGAACCCGCTAAAAAAAATAAAAAAATAAAACAAAGCCTAATTTGCGCAACTTCTCACTTTTGTGCATGACTCTTAAAACAGGTTAACTTATCCTAATTGAGTAGATTAAGCCTTGCACCTTGCAATTTTCATGAGAAGAGAACCGACTGTGAATTTTATGGATTTTATTTACATTTGTGCACCACAAATAATACCCGCACAAATGAATGTCATACAATTTTACAACAGTATTTCCGATGCAACTCTCCAAAAGACAGGCATTTCTTAACTCTTAATTTCATATCTTATTTTTCATTATGTTATACTACTTGATTTTTTATTTTATAGAAATTGTCTAAATTACAAATATACACAAATCACATATAACCCAACACAAAATTATTTCAAAAATAAAGAAGTCCAGTGTAAATTAAATTAAAGGTCATTCAAATTAACATTACATAATTTCAAAAAAAAAAAAAAAATAAGCATTTCGAGCAGAGAATAATATTTTTATAAAAAAAATGGCGATAAATTTGTATATGATTTGGCAGAGTCCAAGTTGGACTCGTGCATTCAGGCCAATAATCAAGTCAAATTACAGATTACAAATAACAGAATTTTGGCTCTCCAATGCTCCTATCCTATTTACTTTTTTGTCATTTTTAGTGATCACTATGATTATAATCGTGTTTTCGTGCTTGAGAATGGGCAGGGATATTGCTGTTCACTGTGTCAAGGATTGAAAAAGCAAGCCAACAACTTTTATCACATTTCAGAAAGTTTATTTCTCTAGATTTCATGATTTAATATATAGCATGAGTTATTTTAATTATACATATATATTTCAATCTCAAGAGGCTTCAACCTTACTGGTCAATGTCAATGTTCGGCAACAACAATCTTCAATGACCCACAGATTAACTCCACAAAAGGCGATTCAGGTAGAACACAACCTACAAATAAATGAAATCTCTCAAAACCCATAATCAAATCGAACGAAAAATGTGTACATCTGTAAATAAGTACACAAAATTCGCACAAATCAAAAACAGAATACCAGAAACGAGGACACCTCAGCGACATGGGAACAATGACTTCGCAGCTTCAATGACCGATGATTTTTTCTCCAAATACACGATCCAGGGACATCACAAGCTTCAAATAAATGAAATCTATTCAAACTCATAACGAAATCGAACGAAATATGTGTACATCCGTAAATAAGTAAAGGAAATTTCCACACACTACAAAGATGGAACAATAGAAGATGCACAAACCTATTAGATCGAAGATACAAGAAAGCTGGAGATGGAGCTGTAAGGAAGGTTCATCTGAGTTCGAACACTTTACCAGAGGCGGAAGCGAAGGGAAGCCAAGTGTTGAAGATATTTTTGCTCTCTCTCCTTTTTCGTAGGTTTTTATGCCAAAACGGCACCGTGTTTTATCATTCCAACAAAACGACGTCGTCTGGTTTTGACGAAAAACGTGAACAGTAAATTCAAAAGTCTCTCTTTTATTTGTTAGGGATATATGGTATTTCATTCCACTCATACTGCATATGAGTTGCTTCCTTAGTCTAGCAAGGTGGGCTTGTTTTGCTTGTCTTTATTGCTATATAATAATTATTATTTTTTGTATCCACAAAGTATCTAAGTTTTTAGTTTTCATTATATTACATCTTCTGACAGGTAATTGCCTTGAATAGAAATTTTTCAGTGAAACAAGCATTCCATATTATTTGTGAGCAGTGAATCTGAATGCTTATATGTGGTGTTGCATGATTATTTAGGCTCATTCCTTATTTGGAAGTTCTGTCTTTTCTATTTGTAGGTCGGATTTTTCAGGCTCATTCTTTATTAGATTACACACTTATTTTTAACATTATCCAAATAACGTGCAATGAACGTTCACCTCCACTAGTTGATCTATACAAACAATTGCTAAATTCATGTCTTAAATCGGTCTAAGAAGCGAAGTCTGTTCGAGGAGGAAAGGAGGAAAAATCTTTAAAGAATTAGGGGTGAACCATGGAAAGAGAAGAAGAATAGATCACAGCTTTGAAGTTTTTGGAGTGACTTGGGGTTTTAACTGCTAACTTCACATTGGGTCGGTTTGAATGTGTTAGAATTGCAAACTGACCCAACCCTCATAAGATTTTAATATGAGTGTAACCCAGCCAACCCAAAAAAATTCTAAACAGACCCAAACTGACCCGATTTGGGATGGGTCAGTCGATTTTTTGAGTTACTGATTTATGTGCCCAATCCTACCTCCAGTGTGGTATTTCTTATTTGTGAAGTCGGTAGGTGAGACAGTCATACTTCAGTGATGTTCAATGTTGTTCTGCCAATGGTCGCTAATTGAGATGACACATATTCATATCTCATAATTGATCGGATCATATTGACGAAATGATTATAATTTCAAGATAAACGAACAAGTTTACTTTTGTCATACCACGTGACTTTTCCAGACACATGTATTGTCTGACACATTGCTAATTGTTAATTTGGGACGTTGAATGTGAATTGATGATAAATTAAAATAGGGTGTTTTAATTTATCGATTTTGATTAGATCAAAATAATAATACATATTGTTAAGTATCGTGATAAAGAACCTAACGGATCACACACAAAATGAGAACTAGAAGAATGCGATTACCCAATTAATTAATTAACAAGTGTTGAAAAATTAATTAATTGGATTGCTTGTTAATGGACAAAATTTAATTAATTGGATTAGTTAAATATTGGGTCGGGTTAAAGTTAAGAGACGAGCTAAACTCACTTTGACTTTTATTAATTGGCTATTAGGGTTTGAGAATTCATAATACAATACAATTATATTCTTACTAGCACAAGAAAAGAAAACTTTAGTTCTCTCAATTTTGTTTCGTGTGTGGATTTTCGTTAGACGCTAGACAATTGGAAGGCTGAACTGTGCTTCAAGGAATTCAAAAAAGATATAATTCTTTATCACAATTTCTCTTTAAGCACAAAGAAGATCCTTAGTGAGAATTAAAAAATTTGTTTAAATTCTTTACAAAATTCATAAAAGTATGGAATTAAACCCAAGTTGTTATTAATTTTAATATTTTACATTTTGGCCGTAATATATTAATTATTTATTAGAGAATATAGCGATCATTATAAGTTCAATTGAAGGTGGGGGAAACAATGCATTTTAATGATTTATTTGGCAACTTGAGTTGATGCCAATTGCAACTTGTGAAAGATTATGATTATATATTAATCAAATGATGTCCAAACAAACTTATTTAAACAACTTTGAACTTAATTAAGCCCGTCCACTAGACCTTACTTTGCGGAGTAATAACGAGCTGTCATATTATTTATGCATTTATTAAATGTGAAATTGGATTATTAAAATGTTCGTCAATTCGATGGTTTCAAGAGTTATATTTATCAATGGCCACCAAACTTTATACTTAATCTCATCATGGCCATTAAATTTGATTTTGTTTCATCATTACCATCCATCTTGATATTTAGTGTCACTATAATCATCCAATTTGATTTTATTTCATCATAGCCATCCATTTTCATATAATGTTTCACTATGACCACCTAATTTTATATAATATTTCATCATGATTACCCAATTTCTTTTCACTATTTTCACTAATTTTAAAAGGTCTAAAATGATAGCTTTGTATTATATATATGAAAAACAAAATTTTAAAAACAATAAAAATAAAATTTTTTAAAAAAATTTAAAACGTTTATTTTAAAATAAGTTTTTATTTTATTTTATTTTTCTAAGTAATTTTTTTAACTAAATTTTTATTTTAATTTATTATATATATAAAATGCAAAATTAAAGTTTTACCCCTTTTAAAATTAATATAAATGGTGAAAAGAAATTGAATGTTCATGGTGACACTATGTATAAAATTCGGTGGCTATGGTGAAACAAAATTAAATTGAGTGGTCATGATGACAAAAAGTATAAAGTTAGGTAACCATTGATGAATTTAACACTCTTTCAAGCTTGCATTAAAGTAAGTGAAAATTGTAGCGGAGGTATCAAACCTTTCATATTACACTATTGATCTTTCATATTTACAGCTGCGATCCCTAATCTTTATATTTAATTGGAACCGTGATCCAAACCACTTATTTCATCCATAATGCTGTTAGTCAACAATGAAATTATAATTTTGACTCAAATGGATAATAATTAAATAAAAAAACAAAAGTAACGTTAATCTTCCCCAACCTCCCTCCTCTCCTCGACACCTCAAACCAAATTAAATCAAAATCCCACCTCCTGTCATCACAGTCGCACAAACCTCACCAACCCCCACAATCGCCTTTCGAAAGCCCTTCTTTACAACCAGCCCTTCACGTTGAAGTACCAGCTGCCGAACGAGGAGTTGGATTCTTTGATCTCTATTGCTACTGATGAAGATCTTGAGAACATGGTTGATGAGTATGACCGCCTCTGCAATTCGAGTGCGTTGAAACCTGGCCGACTTCGCCTATTTTTATTTCTCAAAAGTTCAAGTATTGAGCATCTTCTTGTTGAAACTGCGTCTGCTAAATTAGATGACTTGTTTCTAAATGCATTTAATGGGAAAGATATTAATATGTAATGGTGGAAAAAATATAATTGCTTGGAATTATTTCTATTGAATTAGGATACATAGCTTTATACAGGAAATTTCCCACTATCACGCTAATCTATTCTAGGAAATTAAAATACAGATGGAAACTAAATAAAATACAATTAATACAATGAATGGTCGGTTACATGTCAATGAAGGATCCGGATATTCTGTCATTCTCAACACTCCCCCTCAAGTTGGAGAGTGAATATCAAGAACTCCCAACTTGCATATCATAGTGGAGAAAGCTTCCTTTCCCAATGGCTTGGTGAACACATCCGCAAGCTGATTTGTTGAAGCAACATATTTGGTTACAATCGAGCCATCTTGTATTTTATCACGAATAAAATGGCAATCCATCTCTATATGTCTGGTTCTTTCATGGAAAACGGGATTGGCTGCTATATGTAAGGCGGCTGTGTTATCACAATATAACAATGCTGGCTTTGGATGTAATATTCTCAAATCTGTCAATAATGAGCGTAGCCAGGATAATTCACAGCATGTACCTGTCATGGCTCTGTATTCGGCTTCTGCTGAAGAGAGAGATACAGTTTTCTGCCTTTTAGTCCGCCAAGAAATAAGGGAAGATCCCAGAAAAACGCAATAACCTGTAGTAGATCTACGAGATATTGGACAACCAGCCCAGTCTGAATCAGAAAATGCTCTCAAAGATAAATCATTCTGAGAAGGGAAAAACAAACCTTGTCCTGGACTGCCTTTCAAATAACGCAACACACGCAAGGCAGCTTCCATGTGTGGTTTACGTGGTGCATGCATGAATCTACTTAGCACATGGACCGAATAGGTGGTATCCGGTCGGGTAATAGTCAAATAAATTAGGCGTCCAACAAGTCGCCTATATTGAGATGGATCTTTAAGCAATTCACCTGAATCCGAGAGTTTTGTGTTTTGTTCCATGGGAAAGTCCACGGGTTTAGAACCCAAGAGTCCACCATCTTTTAGAATTTCCAAAGTATATTTTCGTTGCGATATGGAAATACCTTTCTTCGATCGAGAAACTTCAATGCCAAGAAAATACTTCAAATTACCCAAATCTTTAATCCGAAAATGACTATGCAAAAATTGTTTGAGAGCTAATATGGCATTGTCATCGTTACCCGTAATGAGAATGTCATCAACATATATCAACAAAGTTGTAAATGATTTGCCTTTCTGACATGTGAATAATGAGTAATCTGCTTTGGATTGAACAAATCCAGCAGCTTGGATAGCTGTAGAGAATTTGGCAAACCATTGTCTAGAAGCTTTGCTTTAAACCATATAACGACTTGTGAAGGCGATACACTAGATTCTCCCCCTGTCGCCGAAGACCAGGAGGTGGAGACATATAAATTTCTTCTTGGAGATCACCATGGAGAAATGCATTATGGACATCAAGTTGGTGAAGAGACCAATTTTGGGCAGCTGCTAAAGCCAATAAGCAACGAACAGTAATCATTTTAGCAGTGGGAGAAAAAGTGTCATGGTAATCTATACCTTCAAGCTGGGTGTAACCTTTCGCAACCAAACGAGCTTTGAAGCGCTCAATAGTGCCATCTGAGTGCCTTTTGATTTTATAAACCCAACGACAACCAATAGGTGTCTTTCCAGGAGGAAGAGGAGTGAGAGACCAAGTGTTGTTAGCTTCCAAAGCGGCCAATTCAGAGTGCATTGCTTCTTGCCAATGGGGATGAGAAGCTGCTTCGGTATAAGATTGAGGCTCAATATCTTGACTGATAGCAGCAGTAAAGGAGTAATGTTGTGGTGAATAACGATGATAAGATACAAAATTGCAAAGTGGATATCGCGTACCTTGTTGTGGACCTAATGACAAAGACGACAAATGGTTGGGAGACGTCACTTGGTTGCAGACATAATCACGTAAAGCCATGGGGGGGTTATGAGATCGATGAGAACGACGTAAAATAGGATCGGGAGGAGGTTCAGCAAGCGACGACTGAGAAGAAATTATATCCGGGGGTGAGGGTGGTGGGACGGGAGGAGGATCCGGATAGTGATCAGAAACAGGGAGAGGAAGGACAGGGGCTGATTTTGAGAAAGTGGAAGGAATGGACTCGTAGGGAAAAATGGTTTCATGAAAAACAACATCCCGGCTAGTGAACATTTGATGGGTTGTAAGATCATAGAGTTTGTAAGCTTTTTGACCAACTGGATAGCCAAGAAAAATACAACGTTTCGCACGAGGAGCGAATTTATGGGAGACGTGCATAGTAGTAGCATATGCAAGACATCCAAAAACTCGAAGGTGGGAATAAGAAGGGAGCTTGCCATAAAGTCGTTCAAAAGGGGTTTTATGAGAAAGGAGTGGTGTGGGCAAACGGTTGATAATATGAATGGCAGTAGAAACACATTCTGCCCAAAAATGTAAAGGAAGGTGGGCTTGAAAACGTAAGGCACGAGCTGATTCAAGAATATGACGGTGCTTGCGCTCTACAACCCCATTTTGTTGAGGAGTATAAACACAAGAATGTTGATAAGTGGTCCCGTTTTGTTTAAAAAAATCCCGCATAGAAAAGAATTCGCCACCATTATCAACCCGAATATTGGCTATAGAAATATGGAATTGGGTTTGAACAAATGAGAAAAAATTGGAAAGCAAACGTTGTGTTTCACTTTTGTGATGCATAAAAAAAACCCATGTGAATCTAGAATAATCATCCACAATAGTCAAAAAATATTTCGCACCAGAAAAAGAGACAATTTTATAGGGGCCCCAAATATCACAATGAATTAATTCAAAAGGTCTTACAGATGTAATAGAACTAACAGAAAATGGAAGTCTATGTTGTTTCGCAAGTGCACAAACATCACAAGCATTATTAGACTGGAAAGGGAAATTCAACAATTTTTTTTGCCATAAAATCTAATCTAGAGGAAGATAAATGGCCTAAACGGCGATGCCACAAGGCGGTGGATGAGGTGACCTGAGAACTATGTGAACGACAAAAGATGGTTGTTGCAGATGGATGTTGTGGCTTCTTTGAGGCTAATGCAACCAAGTAATATAGGCCGTCTCGTTGTTTACCCAAACCAATCGTCGTCTTCGTCCTCAAGTCCTGCAAAATACACCAATAAGGGAAGAATGTTACTGAACAATTGAGATCTTTCGTAATTCTACTCACAGACATTAAGTCCACTTTAAAAGTTGACACACCAAGAACATTTTTTAAGGTAACAGCTGAATTTAAAGGTAAATTCCCAATAGATGTAATTGGAGCCTGCTCTCCACTTGGCATAGTAACTGGTGGCAAAACAGTGTTCTTACGTTGGTTGATAAGCAAATCTGGAGATGAGGTAATGTGGTCTGTTGCACCACTATCAATAATTAATTGATGGAGGCGCAACAGTCCTTGTAACAAACCTGAAGAAGCAGCGGCAGCATTAGCCTTAGGATTGGCAGATTGTGTTGTCCCTTTACCCTGTATGATAGATAGGATTTGTTGGAGTTGCAAATCAGAGAGTCCATTTGACACAGATGGCACATTCTGAATAACTGGACCCTCCTGGACATTGTTGACTGAAGAATGATGGCTTTGGTTGCGCTTAAAAGGGGTACTTTTGTGATTGGATTTATTGGATGCATGTTTAGGGTGTTCTGGAGGATACCCATTTAGTTTCCAACATGTTTCTCGCACATGATGATCACGGTCACAATAAGAACAATGCAAAGGCTTTCGATTAGATAAATTGGAACGAAAGGAAGAACCTTGTCCATGTCGAATAGCCATAGCCACCGGTTCAGCCCTTTGGACAACCATGGCTGAGTTTTCTGTCGTCTCACGTGCAGCACCTAAGCTTCGCTGCTTTTCTTCTTGTACAATGGAAGAGTAAGCCTTGGCAACATCAGGTAGTGGATTCATCAATAGAATCTGCCCTCGGATTGCACTGTAGGACTCATTAAGTCCCATGAGAAATTGCATCAACCTGCGTCTCTTGTGGTCTGCCCCACAGGAGCAAACGGTGTCATTATAGGATCCTAATTCATCCCATAATTTCTTCAATCTTGTGTAATAAGTTGCAACAGTCAGCTGATCTTGAGCAAGGCAAGCAATGTCCCTCTCAATCTGAAAAATGCGAGGGGCGTTGCTTTGAGAAAAACGATCCCGAAGGTCTTCCCATACCTCCTGGGCAGTGGTTGAAAAAATCACACTGTCAGCAAGATCCTGTGTGAGTGAATTAAGAATCCAGGAGAGGATCATATCATTGCACTTTTTCCATGCAGCATAATCTTCTGGTTTGTCTGTGGCAGAAGGCATTTCGGTAGTCCCATCTATGAAACCTAACTTGGATTTGGCATTCAAAGAAATCTTCATGGCTCTACACCATGTAGAATAATTTTCCCCATCAAGGGGTTTGGAAACAAGCACCATTCCTGGATGATCGGAATGATGAAGAAAAAAAGGATTTGAAGCAACTCCACCTCCATTAGAAATCTGCTCGTTTGCCATGATGATGATGGAAATGGCAAAGAAAAAAAAAAGGAAAGGGAGAGAGCTAGGATATTATTCCTGCTCTGATACCATGTAATGGTGGAAAGAATATAATTGCTTGGAATTATTTCTATTGAATTAGGATACATAGCTTTATACAGGAAATTTCCCACTATCACGCTAATCTATTCTAGGAAATTAAAATACAGATGGAAACTAAATAAAATACAATTAATACAATGAATGGTCGGTTACATGTCAATGAAGGATCCGGATATTCTGTCATTCTCAACATAATATGCCTACATTTGCAAAGGATTACAATTTTCTAGAATCCTCTTCGATCAATTCTCTTCTTGGCTTTGATGGCGATTCTATAGATAAGGAGACAACACAAGGAAATATGTAGAATCCTAGATGGAGTCATTGTTGGCAAACCAACTCAGCCAAATATGGATTCTACATATATATCATCATTTGGTCTTAATTTCTCATTCACCCTAAATTGATTTTGAGAAAATAAATACATTACATTAATCTACTCATGGTAATGATAGAATATAACACACTCGACCAAAGAAATATTTTGCCCAACTACAGGATTCACTAAAATAATTGGTCAAAAGTTGGTCAAACCAACTAATAAAAACCAATTTTTCTTACCGTCATCAAAGGATGATGGAAGTGGGGATGGGATCACAATTAATCACGATGTGCGAAGGTCCTGAATTCTCCAATG
Source organism: Fraxinus excelsior (assembly GCA_019097785.1). NCBI lineage: Eukaryota > Viridiplantae > Streptophyta > Magnoliopsida > Lamiales > Oleaceae > Fraxinus > Fraxinus excelsior. The sequence continues at coordinate 15,872,945 of CM032640.1, forward strand.
CTAGAAGCCAATTCTTCCTTTGGGTCTGCTTCTAGTTTTCCATCTACGGAGAGCCTATGGCCCATAAGAGTACATGTGGAGAAGAATCAGAAGGTAGAAAGGTTGGGAATGGAGGAGCAATTCTATAAGAGCATTGTGGTTGTGGGGGTTGGTGGAAATGTTAATTTACCTCGGAAGCAGGAGAAAGGAAGTTTCGTCCCAGTGGCCTAGGCAGCTGGAACCGTGATATCGATAGCGGCTGGTGGTGGCAAAGGGGGTGAGGAGTATATGCAAATCAAACTTTCTCGGATGATGATAGATCAGATCATGGTTAATACAGAAGGGCACAAAATTCACGATATGGGAGGTTAGGGGCGGCGAGGTTGGGAAAAATTAACACTACTCTCTTTTATTATTATTATTATACTATTTCACCCCTCAATTAATTTGTCCATTTAAGTCAAAATTACAATTTCACCATTGTCTAACGGAATTATGGATGGAATAAGTGATTTGAATCACGATTGCAGTTAAATATAAATGTTTGGGACCTCTGTTGCAATTTTTCCCAAAAGTAATGCAAATTAAGATTTTTTATTTTTTTGGTAAATTAAGAAGTCATAATTAGATTTAGTGGTTGTAGTAGGCAAGTTTTGAATGAATCATTACATTTGACATCATAGTCCCACTTTAGATTAGTTGTCAATAATCAATATTAGAAAATAATTATCAAGTTGCTGGGAATATGGGTTTCGATTTGGGGGCTTTGTTGCCAAATTTAACTAATTAAAGGTGTACTAGTTGTAAATAAAATACAATAAAGAATTAAAGACAGAGTATTAACTTTTCAGTTTGTCTATTTATTTAAACATTATCCGTGATAACAAGAAAGTTTCCCCTACAAAAAATAAGATATAAGTATAATGAAAATATATTTTGATAATTTTCAATGGGTTTAATTCGGTCACTCATACCAGACTGGAGATATGTTGTTTCATTTAAATGTTTCCTTAATTGTCTTTCCACTTAAATTCGAAACATGAATACATGAGTTCTTGTTTGCAAATGAAAAGGTAATAACAGACTTCATTACAAATGACATCACAATTGAGATGTTGTCTTCTCATTTTCCAACAAGAGCTATAGGCCGAAATGTAAAAAAAATTAATGGAAAGACAACTGAGGACCTCAACCTTTGCTCTTTGTAAAATTTATATTTCAATTTTTTGTCAAATTTTTATTTTCAACATTCCACTAATTAGAACATATAATCTTTGATGATGGCATTTGTCAAAATATTTTGTTTGTGTGCTTTGAAATGATAGGAAAATATTTTGTCACAATTCAGCATTTATAATTATTTTTTTTAAAAAAATATTATGGGCAAATAAGTCATTTACGGCTTCCCAATCGAGGTTTGGGTTGAAAATCATCATCAAACGCGAGATATATTTCTAATGAAAAGTTGAAGATAAGAAAACATTGAAAAAAGTTAAGGACATTTAATATGATTATGATTGTCTAAATATGATTCTCACTTGATGTTATATTTAATATATTATAGATCGAGCAATTTATTAGTGAATTTCTTCGTGATTTAATGTGTCTTTTTTTGTCGTAATTCATTTAGAATTATATTGAATTCACATAGGAGATATATGATTAATCTACCCGAGAAATATTATTAACTTAAATTAAGAAATTCGGTTGGCGACATGAACAAAATTTTGGTCTTAATATGATATGTAAAGTTGAGTAGGACAAGTTACGATAAAATCTTGATTCCTAGCATCATACTTCATTGAATTATTCTCTAAGAAAATCTTAGTTTAAAGTAGTTAACTTAGTTTATTAATAATCTACACCATTTCATGCAAATCTTCGGAAGTTGTATGGAAGTTATGCATATAATTTGCCTCTAGACCTAACTTCTGCCAAACAACCACCATTCAACTACATCACGCTAAAACTCCTCAACTAGCAAATAAGAAAATTAGGTTCTATATACGCACGGAATACTAATTTAAAATCAATGACTAGATAGTAAAAAATGAAAACCAGTATGAAAGTTATGTATAACGTAATTCTCATACTTCCATTTAGACCTAACTTATATTCAAACTCCACAGTCAGTTGTCACTCTCTTGGCACCCATACTAAAATCTATCAACAAGTAAGAATATTAGGTTTACCTTGAATACTTTATAATGGCATCAAGAATGCTTCCACCAAAATCACTGGAAAACTAAATTAGTGAAATGGTTCAACTGCAAAACTTTATTTTATTCTACATTTTTTTGGGTGCCGTCCATCATTGAATCCTCCCTTGGTTCACTGTATATTCACGGAACGCCAACATATAACCAATGATGAGATAGTGTGAAATGAAAACCAGCACAATGCAAGTCAATAACTTGATTATCTAAGTATGGGCACATATCACATTAGCGTCAATTTTCTTCCTAGTAACCAGAACAAGTGAATAAAAGGAAAAAGTTCCTTTCAGCCATGTAATTTTTGAAGTAAATACTTGCCTTGTTTGTATCTTTTTAAAGTTAAGGTTGTAAGAGAGGATTGCTTTATTTATAATAAAAAGAAAAGCATGATGGGTAGGGGAGGCGAGGGGGGCTGAACATTAATTTGCAGTTTCGAAAAGTAAATAGAAACATTGAACGTGACTAATGAAATTTTGGTTCATTGCATGTATCCCAAACTCTCGTAATAATTATGAATAAAGAAAAAGGAAAAAGACCCCACTTGGAAAACAAAAGATGTGCACAAGATATAGCACCTCACACCCACACATTTCTTCGTATTCTTGCATTGTTGCGTCAACCCACCACACTTTTATCTCCTAATTTCTCTCTTCCTTTTTTTGCCCTATTCTTGATAGGGTTCCCAAATGATTTCTTGCCTTTGATTTTTCTCTGATGCTTTCTGTTCTTTTTCTGATCTTGCTGATCGTCTTCTTCTTGCTTGATCTGGTCATTTTTGCTCTCCTCAGAGGGTTTTTTGGGCTTCTACGCTCCAGGTTTGACTTCCCTTGGATTTTCAAACTGTTCCCATGTCTAAAGTCTTCAATTTCAGTGGTAAGATCGCTAATCTTTTTCTGGGTTTTGCTTAAATTTTAAATCTTTACTTGATTTCTGCTGAAACCTATTTTTAATCTTTTAATGTTTTTAATTTGGTTAAATTTTGTATTTTCATGAAATTCATATATCTGTACACTTGCATTAATGGCCATGCTTATAATCTTCGTAGAGATGTTATTATCTCAAAAATTGTATGGGTTTGACTTTAAAAAGTTTATCAATATAAGTTTTTTGTGCCTTTGTTTGATTAAAACTTGTTATGGTCTATGAAGTATCTAGTATTTAATTATGTTTACAGTCTTTGATTACGGTGGTATGATCTCAATTTATATGGGGATCTCTCTTAGGTATATGGCTCTAGAATTACCGGCCTTTACTTGTGCCATATTTTTCATGTTGTTTCTATATTTTTATGTCTATATCGATGCTTCAAATATTTAAAAGTGGTATCGTTCTCAAATATTTGATGAGTTACTGATAAAAAGATGGAAGTGAAACTGATGCTTAAAAATTTATGGGTAACCATCAACAGGAAGATACAGTCTTTCCATTCTTAAGTTTTATTTCAGATATGCTATGTTCTTTTTGTGATAACTATCAAATATTGAGGGTTATGTGTTAATTCGTAAATTTTTTACAGATGTGTCTATATATATATATATATATATATATATCGGTATATCGGTATATCGGGATAGTAAAATTATATGTTCGTGGATACATATAGTTGCTTGATGTGCAACAAATCTGAGTTCCGCATACTCTATGATGCACCGACACGGACATGTGTGTCCGACACGATACGTGTCGGATACGTCGACACGCGATTTTAAAAAAAAGTACAAACACGACACGTTATCGACACGTTGATTAAATTCTTAAAAAATCTTCATTTATATAATATAAATTTAGTTTTATACTTATTATTAATTTTTCTTGTTAAAATCTTTTAAATATGAGTACATATTTGTTACTTGCTAATAATTTTGAATTAACAATATATAATATTTTTAATATAAAAAGAAAAATGATTACAGTAGAGTGTCCGAGAAGTGTCGGTATCGACTCGTGTCCGACATGTGTCGGACACGGACACGCTACCCTAATTGAAGTGTCCGTGCTACAGAGCGCATACTTATAAAGGGGATGTGAAATTTGTCAGATCTTTTATTAAAATTTAAAAATATTGGCTGATGTTGGTTTCTGCATCTTTGATTTCAGGAGATGATGATTTTTTCCCTGGGGGATTCTTATACCCGAATAATAAGGAATCGACTCTCTATTTGTCCCTTGGTCATCGTGTGGACGTGTTTGTTCCTCCTCGTAAGAAGTCTCGTGTCAATGCCCCGTTCGTTGTCAGCAGAGAGCAAAAGCAACAGTCATCCATTGAAGTTCTTCCTGACGAATGCCTCTTTGAGGTGTTCAGACGCCTTCCTGGAGGACAAGAGAGGAGTACCTGTGCAGGAGTCTCCAAGCGTTGGCTTATGCTTCTAAGTAGCATTCAGAGGGATGAAATATGCAATAATGAAGCAACTCTATCTGTGGAGCCTGAGAACAGATCTAATATTAAAAAGGCAGACGAGTCCACGAAGCCAAAAGATAAGGGTGGATTTGTTGAGTCAAATGGAATCAGAGCTGAAGTTGAGGAGGAAAACTTGGAGACAGATGTTGATGGATATCTTTCTAGATGCCTGGAAGGAAAGAAAGCTACTGATGTGAGGCTGGCTGCCATTGCTGTTGGAACTGGAAGTCGTGGAGGTTTGGGCAAGCTATCCATCCGAGAAAGCAGTGCTACTCGTGGATTGACAAATATTGGCCTCAAGGCTATTGCTCGTGGTTGTCCTTCTTTGAGAGAGCTTTCGATTTGGCACTCATCATCAATTGGTGATGAAGGGCTGCTTGAGATTGCAAATGGCTGTCATCTGCTGGAGAAGCTTGACCTATGCGATTGCTCGGCAGTTACAGACAAGTGTTTGCTTGCTATTACAATGAACTGTCCCAATCTTGTGTCAGTTACTATAGAATCTTGTTCAAACATTGGAAATGAAAGCTTGCAAACTTTGGGACGTAGCTGCCCCAACCTGAAATCCGTTACTGTTAACAATTGTCCTCTTGTTGGGGACCAAGGAATTGCAGGTCTATTTTCGGCAGCTGGTAATGTTATTACAAAGGTGAAGCTTCAGGCACTTAACATCAGTGATGTGTCTCTTGCTGTAATTGGACACTATGGCAGTGCAATGACTGACCTCGCACTAATTGGCCTCCAAAATGTGAACGAGAGGGGCTTTTGGGTCATGGCTAGTGGTCAAGGTTTGCAGAAGCTGAAGTCTTTGGTAATAACCACTTGCCGAGGAGTTACTGATTTAGGGCTTGAAGCTATTGGAAAAGGTTGCCCAAATCTTCGTCAGGTTTGCCTCAGAAGATGTCCACTTGTATCAGACAATGGATTAATTTCTTTTGCTAAAGCTGCAGGGTCACTTGAAAGTCTTAAATTGGAGGAATGCCACAGCATTACCCACTGTGGGTTTTTTGGCATCTTTGCAAACTATGGTGGGAAATTGAAGGCTCTTTCTTTGGCCAATTGCTTGGGAAATCAGAACATGAACTTTCTATTTTCATTGACATCTCTTTGCTATTCACTTCGTTCACTGACCGTCTGCAACTGCCCTGGATTTGGTAATGCTAGCTTGGCCATGGTGGGTAAACTGTGCCCCAACCTGACTCATGTGGAACTCATTGGGCTTCAGGGAATAACTGATGCTGGGCTTTTACCTTTTGTTCAGAGCTCTGAAGGTGGTTTGATAAAGGTTAATCTTAGCGGATGTGTCAATTTGACCGACGATGTTGTTGCAACCATTTCTAAGCTGCATGGGAGCACTCTTGAGATTCTGAATCTTGAAGGCTGCAGATTCATCACTGATGCAAGCCTGGTGGCAGTTGCAAGGGATTGCTGGCTGCTGAATGAACTTGATGTTTCTAGTTGTGGAATCACTGATTCTGGCATTGCAGTCTTGGCTGGTGCCAAGCGTCTGAATCTGCAGATACTTTCCCTGGCAGGTTGCTCTTTGGTATCTGACAAATCTGCACCCGTATTGGCAGTTATGGGCAAGACATTGGTGGGGTTGAACATTCAGCATTGCCGTGGAATCAGCTCTGGTACTGTTGATCTGCTTGTTGAGCAACTTTGGAGTTGTGCTATACTCTCCTAAGCAGCTGGCAGTTGGAAAGTCCCATTCAAGCTACAGATGGCGTGGTGCATCACAAGTTTTTACTACTTCAGTATATATCTTGGTTTTTAGTGTGTCGTTTTTGGGTCCATAGCCATGGGTCTTCATATGGTTCAGCGTTCCAGTCCTTTTTTTCCAGTAAGGTGTGGCCAGTTACTCTTCTTTATTTTTGCAGCTTTTTTTTCCATTAGAAAGCTGTTCCAAGAAGTTTTCCCCTTGGTGAAGGGAGCCAGTCTGCATAATGGTCACACTTAGCTGAGAATATTGACACTGGGTACTGGATTCTTATATACTTCTAATGTTCCTACTATTATGTTTTCAGCTTCTGGCCTAGCAGTTGTTACTTCAACTTGCTCGGTCTGAGCTTGTTACTTTGTCAAGTCACCAAGTCTTCCATGTCGCTGCATGCTTACATGATGGTTGGGTTTGATTCCGTCAGTCAGTCTGTGTCTGTGGTTGCTTTTGGCAGTTGTAGTTTTGTAATCTTGCTCCGTGGGCTTTGTCCGTGGCAGAGTTGTTAAGTCTGCCATGACAACCCCTTTGGGTTGTTTTTTCTTAACAAAGCCCTAGTTTTGCAGGTTCTTTTGTTACCAACTGTCCCGAGCAACCTTCTTTGTTATGTAATACTCCAGGAAAATGCTTACTTTGTTGTGAATAAAAAAGCTTTCGAGAAGCTTTATTATGTATCCTGAATGTGTGCTTAGTCTTGTAGTCTTAAGCTTCTCCTTAATTCAAGTAATTTGAGCTAGTGTTTTTGTGTTTTCATATGTTAAGGCTTGCCAATTTCCAACTTGAAAGTGGGATTGATTTGATGATTCTAGCGGGGCTGCTAACAAGATCGAATTGCATGCCTGTATCGCAAGTTTAATGTTAAATATTTAATATTCTTTCTTCATACGTAAAGATGAAAGGTAACAAGATTAAGAAAAAGACAAGTGTGTAGTAAGCTCAACAGACAAATTCAGAACACCTGGACTAATAAAGGAGGATACAAATTTGTTACAAGTCCAAAGCAATTGCCAAATTAAAATTTCAACGCCGAAAAATTCCACTACCAACATCAGGTGGAAGGGATTGAAACGCAACCAAAAACGACATACCAAGCCTGCAATGCCCTTCGAGTCATATAGGCTCTTAATGGATATGTATCATTTTGTATTGTTGCTAATTTAGCACTCACACTACTATAGGCTCCACCAAGTAAGTCAGTTCTTGAGCTTCAACAGCAGGCTCATTATCTGCCCGTAGTTCACTTTCGCTTGAATGGATACTTTCGCGTAACAGATGCAGCTTCACTCGTTACCTCAAATTTGTTATTCTGTTGAGAGGCAGCTTCACTTTTTCCCCGCTATCTCCTTTCCTTTCAATAGATAAGTTGGTTTTCTCAAAAGGAAACATAAGAAGAGACTTCCGTTGAGGCTTCTTCACATGATCAAGGGTGGTCTTTTGGTAGGGTTGTTTTCTAACACTTTCTCATCCAAGCTTAGACTTACGCCCTCCCAGGTCGTGACCGAAACGTCCAGGCAGCAACCACATAACTTAGACGGTGCTTCGGCTGAACGTAACTATCTGCAGCAGGGGACGCAGACAAGGGAAATGCAAGCCAGCTGTGCAGGCACGGAAATGAGGTTTTTCTAAGTCAAAAACCACCATTTTGAGGGGGATAAATATAGTGGACTGCAGCCGATTATTTTGGACGCAAGTAGGTGTCAACTTGTGCAACTTGCATGAGGAAGCAAAGTTCAACTTGACTACAACAAGCTTGAAAGAAGAAGCAAAGTTCAATTTGAATACCATGAAAAGGACATGTCCACTTGTATAGGAGTTGTAAAGACTTGCAACTTGCAAGGAAATGGAGGCTTGCAACTTGCATAAAGGTGGATTTCAACTTGCAACTAATTATGGTCATTGGATCTAATTAAGTCTTGGCCATTATTTTCAACTTGTCTTCCAAGACATTGCCTCTAAATAGATCTGTTGGTTCATTTGTAAATCACATGGGATGAAGTGAGATAAAAGAGAGATTGTAATGTTTTTTCTTTCATTAATAAAAGGAGATTCTCCCGAACTTATGTGCTTATTTCTTTCTATATAATTTCCTAGTTTATCTCCTCTACTCAAAATTTCCATATAATTTAACACCAAACGTCAGCTTTTTGTAGGTTTTGGGAAGGTTGACTTAACATTTTTCTAGTGGGCACAAGAATTATGAAACGTTAAGGTTGCACAGTTCTCATTAGTTCAGGTGTAACAAAATTAAGTCCGCGAGAGGTGGTATCGGTCTCGTTTGTAGGTATTTTTATGGAGAATTCTCAGTAGACCGTTGATGTTGATATTGAGATTGAGGGGTGGGGACGTGGTGTTTTCCCTATTGAAAGAAAGAAAACACGAGGCAAAAGATTTGGGAAGTATCTACTATAGAAGGAAAACTCGACCAGATCATGGCCAACAAGGGTGATCATGTTGAATTTTTTGAACACTCCTCGAGACGTTGGAATGCCACACCATTGAAAAGTTAGAAACTCTCCAAAGCAACATCCAAGAGGTGATGGATGCACACACTTCTTTGTTCAGGTTGTAAAGAATGATGTTCAGATCGCAATGGCTGGATAGGCTGTGTTGGCAGAAGATTTTGGCCATTTCCAAGCTAAAGTCATGGATTTCATTTCTGCCATGCAAGGGCAAGTGAACCAATTGGCCGTTATGATGGAGAAAATGAACAAGGAGCTTAAACAACACAAACAATCCACAGCAGATACTAGCAGAGGTGTCATTGCAAGTGTTCTTGTCCCAAGGATTGAGTACCCGAAGCCTAAGGGCTATGATGGCCAACAAGATGACAAAGATGTGAAAAACTTCCTATGGCACATGGAAGTATACTTTGAAGGCATAAATATTGTTGATGAGGCAATGAAAGTCCAAACCGTTACCATGTATCTTTTCTACATCACTTTTCTTTGGTGGCATTGAAAGCATGTCGAAATTGAAAAGGGAGCTTGCAAAGTTGAAACTTGGGACGAGTTCAAAAGGAGCTAAAAAGGCAATTCTACCAGGAGAATGTCGTGTATGAGGCTCGTAAGAAACAACAAGAGTTGAAACATAAAAGGGATAATTCGTGATTACGTTAAAGAGTTCACGACCCTTATGCTTCAAATCCCTAGTATGATGGATGATATCTTGCTGTTTTATTTCTTAGACGGCTGTGTGCGTTGGGTAAGATATGAATTACAGTATCATTGTTACAACCCATTTTTTAGTCAAAAGTCAATGGTTGAATTGTCCAAATCAAAGTCAATTAGGGACTGAATTGCAATAAATTATTTTTGGGGGCTTATTTTACAATGTATTAAATATTCGAGGGATTAAGTAGATGCAATTTAAAGATCTGGACTTATTTATATAACATTGGATGTGAAGGGCTTGACTTGTAAAATGGGTTTAAGTGGAGAACAAGTGGCACCTTTAGAGATAATTCTTTCATTCCTTATTCCACACACACACACACGTCCCAAGTAGAGAAGAAGGCAGCTGAGAAAGAGAGGAAAAAGGGGGAAAAAGAAGGGAAAAGAAAGATAAGAAGAAAGTAACCGAGAAAAGGAGGAGAAAAACAAAGGGTAAGTGTTGAATTAGTTATTATTGGTTCAAATTATCTATTACTCTAAGAGATAAAGGAATTACTTATGTTGAGTTCTAGGTTTCTAATTGGTTGAGGTAATTTTCAGATTTTGTGAAAGAGTATGACTTCAAGTTGATCTTTTGGTTTTGTGAAAACGAGCTTTGTATCAAGGTAAGGAATTTTATTTTATGAGCAAACCCTAGGATTTTTGATTGGATTCTTGAATGAAGAATATTGTTGAAAATGATTGTGATGATGAAATAATTATTTGGTGTTATGGAATTTTGGAATAAGATAAAAATTTAATTGGTTGGATTGTAGTTATTAGTTGTTACTAGACTGAAGTGAATATGTATAATTATGCTTGGAATGAAGGGTATGTTGATAATTGGTTATTAGTAAAAGGATTAGAAGGTGTAATTAGCTCTACTTGATTAAATGAGTAATTTGGGTAAATTTATTCTGGTATCGAGAAATTTAGTTGAAATGTTACAACATTAGATTTTAGAGGTTTATTGACTTGATAGTAGTTAAATTACTTATTTTGTATGATATTTTAGGCGATGACGAAGAAATTGGAAAAGTTTACAGATCGTCATAAATTGTAGCTTCTTCTATGTGAGTGGAAAAATTTATTTTCATAAATAAATATTTATTGAATTTATATTCTATCAAAAAGTTAATTATTTCATATACTTGATTTAATAGCATGATTTTCAGAAGCAAATGGATTTTATAATAAGTTCTTTTAAGCTAAATTTAGTTCATTGAAATCAGTTCTCTAGCATGTTTTATTTAGATTACATATTTTAGTATATTTAAAGTTATTTTAAAAACCACCAGAAAGTACCCAAGTGATTTTACCCCAATCTGCACTGGTGAATGTGTTTCCACAATGTATGACATCATATGGTTATTTTACTCGATCTGCACTGGTGTGAATGTGTTTCCACAGTGTATGATCCATTATGGTAATTTTACCTGCTCTACACTATTGTGAATGTGTTTCCATAGTGTATGACCAACTTATTGCTCTGCGCGCGAATTTCAAAATTGAATAGCTTTGTCATGTATATCGATACCAATCGATACATGAGTAAGGTTACTCAGGGTACCTTTTTGGTGTTATATTTTAGTATCACTACAGTTTATTGAAGTTATGATTATAGAATTCAGATTATTCAGTTTTTAGTTTAAAGTTTTCAGTTTATAGTATTGAACAGCAAATGACTTTATAGATTATTGTAGATATCAACTTAATTATTTACTTATCTAGAATGAAGAACAAATGTTTGTATGATGATCATATTTTAGTTTTTGAGAGTATTACCAGCTTTTAGAATTTCTCAATTTCCAAAAGAGTAAATTTTTTTTAGAAAACATGCATAGATGGAAGGGTGTACCATATTCTAAATTATATGTACTGGTTAAGAAAGTTGAGTATGGTTTCAGGTGGTTTAGTAAATATTATAGGGGAAACTCTGTCAAAACTTTCATAAAAGTAAATTACAATTAGAACAAGTCAAAGTTACCTTGGTGGTGGGTCTGGCACATAGCTGGTATCTACCATCGGCACACGACACGTGTCATGTCCATTAGGGTGACTTGAGACGGATCGTGTCAGTTGGTATCAGAGCATGGTCATAATGTTAGTTTGCATTACATTTATTCTGATTTCTTTTCCAACATATCATGCATATTTTGTAGTTGGAGTTTGTGGCTCGTGGTGGTAAGACCCGCAGGCTTCCAGATATGCCGTCTCAGCCACAAGATGCTTCTGACAGAGATTATATTAGAGAAGGTAGTAGGGGTGAGGAATCAGTCCATCAATCTCGTGAGCAGCCACGACATGATGATGTAACTCAGGCTGATATTATAGATGACAAGATTGCCACACCCATTACTTCTGCTTTACGCAGTTCCGATAAAGATCATAGTATTAAGCGAGCAACCAAATTAGGAGCTAAAGTGTTTACTGGCACGGCTGATCTAGCAGAAGCCAAATCTTGGCTGGTAAAGATTGAAAGGGTATTTGATGTTATGGGTTGTCCAGGTGATCGAAAAGTATGTCTTGCTACTTTTCTGTTAGAAGGGGGTGCATATTATTGTTGGAAATATGTATAGAGTAAGTATGTTGATCCTTCTGTGGTCACTTTGAATGATTTTAGAGATGATTTTAATGAGTACTACTGCCTTCGTTCCTACAAAAATGGTAAGCAGAATGAATTTTTGAGGTTAGTGCAAACTTCTTCAATGGCAGAGTATCAGAAGAAGTTTATAGAATTGTCAAAGTATGTCGCAACCCTTGTAGCTAATGAAGCTGATAAGTGCAGAAGGTTTGAGCATGTGTTGAAAGAAGAAATTAGATCAGTGGTAACAACATTGGGGTACGAAAATTTTGGGAAATTGGTGGAAGCAACACTAAGAGTTGAAAAGAGTATTTCAGAATGACAAAGCGGTCAACAAGTGAGGCCTGGAGTTGGTGGTAGTAATCATAAATGGGTAGGAGTCTCTTTGAATAAACCACTGATGAGGGATCACAGAAGAAGTGGATTAGGTATTTTCTCCTCTGGTAGCTTTAAGTCTAAATCTAGTAGAAGCCAGGGGTCGAGATTTAGCCAGAGATCAGTGCAGCAACTAGGGAGTATACTCAGGGGTCAGTTCAGAGATCTTTCACTCTAGGACAAGGTGATAGCTTCAGTGTTGCCAGATTTCCCCATAGCTAGTCGTGCAAGAAATTTCATTCAGGTGAGTACCTTAAGGGCGCTTGTGTTTGTTATCATTGTGGTCAAGCTGGGCATATGAGGAGGAAGTGTCTAGTTCGCTTTCAGCAGAGTGGTACATCACATGGAACACAGCCTGTTGTTGGTATTTCCAGACAGACTCATAATCAGGATTTGTTGACAGGTAAAGCGGGTACTACTAGTATTGTTTAGTCTGATGTTGCAGACAACAGTGGTAATAGACAGAAAGGGCAGGCACAGGACTCAGGGAAGAATTTTTGCTGTGACTCAGCACAAGGCCGATGAGTTGCCAGATGTGGTCATAGGTACATTATTTATTTTTGGTAGAAATACTTGATCTCTTATTGATTCTGGTGCTAGACATTCATTTATATCATCTGCATTTACTACATATGCGGACCATATGTTAATGCCGTTAGATAGTGATTTGGTGGTAGCGACTCCTATAGGAGATTCACTTTTGGCTAATAGTGTTACAAAGATTGCGTGATTAGAGTGAATGATCGGGAGTTGAAAGCTAATTTGATTCCATTTGATATTCATGATTTTGATGTGATACTGGGCATGGATTTTTTAGCTACAAATCATTCTTCAGTTGATTGTTTCCGCAATGAGGTGGTGTTCAGAAGGCCATGAAATCCTGAAATTGTTCTTAGTGGTGAACGGAGAATATTACCTTCATGTATCGTATTCGCACTTGATGCTGGGAGATTGCTTAGAAAAGGTTGCAAAGCTTATTTGGCCATGTGATTGACACCCACCTTACTAAGTTGAAACTTGAAGATATACCAGTGGTAAGAGATTTTCTTGATGTTTTTCTTGAAGATCTTTCAGGACTACCTCCAAATAGGGAAATTGAGTTTACCATTGATTTAGTCCTAGGGACTACCCTTATTTCACAAACACCTTACAGAATGGCTCCAGTCGAGCTAAAGGAATTGAAAATCCAGTTACAATATTTAGTTGATAAGGGTTTCATTAGACCCAGTATATCACCTTGGGGAGCGCCAGTATTATTTGTGAGAAAGAAGGATGGCACGATGAGATTGTGTATTGATTACAGACAGTTGAATAAAGTGACTATTCGTAAAAAGTACCATATGTCTCGTATAGATGATTTGTTTGACCAACCTCGAAGTGATACAGTATTTTCTAAGGTTGATTTGAGTTTGGGGTACCATCAGCTCAGAATTAGAGGTGCTGATGTACAGAAAACTGTGTTTAGGTCCTGATATGGCGCTATGAGTTTCTGGTAATGTCATTTGGGTTGACTAATGCCCCAGCAGTATTTATGGATCTGATGAATAGGTGTTTCACCCTTATTTAGACAAATTTGTGATTTTTTTTATTGATGATATATTGGTTTATTCTCGCAGTCATGAGGAGCATGTCGAGCACTTGAGAATCATTTTACAGATTCTGCGAGACAAGCAGTTGTATGCTAAGTTCAGCAAATGTGAATTTTGGCTGGATAAAGTTGTGTTTCTGGGTCATGTTATCTTAGCAGAAGGCATCTATGCGGATCCTGTAAAAGTTGAGGCTATGATGAAATGGGAACGCCCTACTAATGTTACAGAAGTACGGAGTTTTCTTGGGCTAGCAGGTTATTATCGTCGGTTTGTAAAGGATTTTTCTAAAATTGCTCTTCATATGACTAGTTTGACTCGTAAGAACTCCAAATTTGTATGGACCACAGACTATGAAAAGAGATTTGAAGAAGAGATTAGTTTCTGCTCCTATACTTACTCTTCCATCTCCTAGAGAAGAGTTTGTGATTTATAGTGATGCTTCAAGCCAAGGACTAGGTTGTGTTTTAATGCAGAATGGCAAGGTTATAGCTTATGCTTCAAGACAATTGAAGAAGCACGAGTTAAACTACCCAATACATGATTTAGAATTAGCTGTAGTGGTGTTAGCACTGAAGATTTGGAGACATTATCTTTGTGGTGAAAAATGTCAAATATTTACTGATCATAAAAGTTTGAAGTATATCTTTGATCACAAAGAATTGAATTTGAGGCAAAGAAAATGGTTGGAGTTGATAAATGATTATGAATGCAAGATTGACTACCATCCGGGGAAAGCTAATGTAGTTGCAGATGCCCTCAGTAGAAAGACTAGCTCTTACTCTTCATCCAGTGCTGTATGTGATTCTTTGATTTGCGAGTTCAAAAGGTTGCGTGCTCAATTGTCAGCCCTTACTTTAGGGGCCTTATTAGCTCATTTTCAGGTAAGGACTACTTTGATTGATAAAGTTATAGAAGCTCAATCTCAAGACTTGACATTAAGAATGTTGAAAGTAGAAGTTAATGCGGGGTTAAAAACAGACTATGTGATAAGAGATGATGGTGCATTGGCTTTGGGTAATAGATTATGTGTTCCAGATATTCCAGAATTGAAGAAGGAGATTCTGGAGGAGGCACACAATTCTGCTCATGCTATGCATCCAGGTAGTATTAAAATGTATCACACTTTGAGAGATCATTACTGGTAGCTGGGTATGAAAAGAGAGATAACCGATTTTGTATCCAAATGTCTTATCTGTCAGCAAGTAAAGTCAGTTCGTCAAAAAACAGCAGGACTTTTACAGCCATTGCCTATTCCAGAATGGAAGTGGGAGAATATTACTATGGACTTTTTATTTGGTCTTCCTCGTACTTAGAATGGTCATGATAGTGTTTGGGTTATTGTAGAACGTTTGACCAAGACTATCAGGTTTTTACCGATCAAAGCTACTTATTCTTTAAATAAGTTGGCAAAGTTATATGTTCATGAGATAGTGAGCTTATATGGTACTCCATTATCTATTATATCAGATAGGTATCCTCGATTTACATCCAAATTTTAGCTTAGTTTGCAAGAAGCCTTAGGTACTAAGTTACATTTCAGTATAGCTTTTCACCCTGAGACAGATGGTCATTCGAAGAAGACTATACAGACTCTAGAGGATATGTTAATGGCTTGTGTTTTAAGTCCAAAGGTAGCCGGGATACTCATTTGACTTTAATGGAGTTTGCCTACAATAATAGTTACCATTCTAGTATAAAAATGGCTCCTTTTGAAGTTTTGTATGGCAGAAAGTGCAGAAAGCCAATGTGTTGGGGTGAAGCCAGAGAAAGGAAGTTAGTAGGCCCTGAATTGGTTCAAATGACTTCAATAGCACAGGATAGACAGAAAAGTTATGCAGATAGACGCATGAAAGATCTTGAACTTGCAGTTGGAGATAAAGTATTTATGAAATTGTTACCTTGGAAAGGGGTGTTGAGATTTGGCAAATGAGGAAAGTTGAGTCCACGATATATTGGACCTTATCAGATTACTGAGCGGATTGGCCCAGTTGCATATCGATTAGATTTGCCAGATGAATTATCTAGGATCCATGATGTTTTTCAGGTTTCTATGCTTCGCAAGTACATCGCAGATGCTTCTCATGTGCTAGAGTCTCAGCCAATTCAATGAAGGAGAATTTGACCTATATAGAAGAGCCAGTGAGAATTCTTGATAGAAAGGTGCAAATTCAGCGAGACCTAACAATTTCACTTGTTAAGGTACTTTGGAACAATCGGACGGTAGAAGAGGCTACATGAGAAAATGAGGACCAGATGCGTGGCCTATACCCTCATCTGTTTACAAATTAGCCAAGTTCATTGAATTTCGAGGACGAAATTTTTTTAAGGAGGTAAGATTGTTACAACCCATTTTTTAGTCAAAAGTCATCGGTTGAATTGTCCAAGTCAAAGTCATTCAGGGACTTAATTGTAATAAATTATTTTTGGGGGCTTATTTTACAATGGATTAAATATTCGAGGGTTTAAGTAGATACAATTTAAAGATCTAGACTTATTTATATAACATGGGATGTGAAGGGCTTGACTTGTAAAATGGGTTTAAGTGGAGAACAAGTGGCACCTTTAGAGATAATTCTTTCATTCCTTATTCCACACACACACACACACACACACGTCCCAGGCAGAGAAGAAGGCAGCCGAGAAAGAGAGGAAAAAAGGGGAAAAAGAAGGGAAAAGAAAGAGAAGAAGAAAGCAACCGAGAAAAAGAAGAAAAAAACCAAAGGAAAGTGTTGAATTATTTATTATTGGGTTCAAATTATCTATTACTCTAAGAGATAAAAGGAATTAATTATGTTGAGTTCTAGGGTTCTAATTGGTTGAGGTAATTTTTAGATTTTATGAAAGAGTATGATTTCAAGCTGGTCTTTTGGTTTTGTGAAAACGAGCTTTGTATCAAGGTAAGGAATTTTATTTTATGAGCAAACCCTATGATTTTTGATTGGATTCTTGAGTGAAGAATATTGTTGAAAATGATTGTGACGATGAAATAATTATTTGGAGTTATGGAGTTTTGGAATAAGGTGAAAATTTAATTGGTTGGATTGTAGTTATTAGTTGTTACTAGATTGAAGTGAATATGTATAATTATGCTTGGAATCAAGGGCATTTTGATAAGTTGGGGCTATTAGTAAAGGGATTAGAAGGGGTAATTAGCTCTACTTGATTAAATGAATAATTTGGGAAAATTTATTCTAGTATCGAGAAATTTAGTTAAAATGTTACAGCATTAGATTTTAGAGGTTTCTTGACTTGATAGTAGTTGAATTAGTTATCTTGTATGATATTTCAGGCGGTGATGAAGAAATTGGAAAAGCTTACAGATCGTCTTAAATTGTAGCTTGTTCTCATATACTTGATTTTCAGAAGCAAATGGATTTTATAATAAGTTCTTTTAAGCTAAATTTAGTTAGTTGAAATCAGTTCTCTAGCATCTTTTATTCAAATTACATATTTCAGTATATTTAAAGTTATTTTAAAAACCACTAGAAAGAGGTGATTTTACCCAGTCTGCACTGGTGTGAATGTGTTTCCACAATGTATGACATCATATAGTTATTTTACCCGATCTACACTAGTGTGAATGTGTTTCCACAGTGTATGATCCATTATGGTGATTTTACCCGCTCTACACTATTGTAAATGTGTTTCCATAGTGTATGACCAACTTATACCTCTACGCGCATATGACTTAGAATTTCAGAATTGAATAGCTTTGCCATGTATATCGGTACCAATTGATACATGAGTACGGTTATTCAGGGTACCTTTTTGGTGTTATATTTCAGTATCATTACAGTTTATTGAAGTTATGATTATAGAATTCAGATTATTCAATTTTTTCAGTTTATAGTATTGAACAACAAATGACTTCAGAGATTATTGTAAATATTAGGTTAATTATTTACTTATCTAGAATGAAGGACAAAGGTTTGTATGATGATCATATTTTAGTTTTTGAGAGTATTACTAGCTTTTAGAATTTTTCAATTTCCAAAAGAGTAAGAATTTTCAGAAAATATGTATAGATGGAAGGAACTATACTTATTTATAAAATATCCACTCACTGAGTTACAAGCTCATATGTTTTACCACATCTTTCCTTATCAGATAGTAGCTGAGTTGAGCAGCATCAGAGCCTACTGATCCACCAAGTTGAGCCACCTTTTGTCTATATTTGTATGACTCATTTTGTCATCTTACATTGTACATATTTCTTTTGGGATACATGCATGTGTGGTCAGAAGAGTTAAATTGTAATTCATGTATCCACATCATGGGCTCACTGCATATTGAATATTTTGAGACTTTTATTTGTAAAATATTTGTAAATGTCGACTCCTAGTACTGTATTTTGAATAGTTTTAGTTTTGAGGGGCTGGTGTACTAGTTAAGAATGTCAAGTATGGTTTCAGGTGGTTTAGTCCATATTATAGGAGAAACTCTGTCAAAACTTTCATAAAAGTGAATCACAATTAGAACAAGTCAAAGTTACCTTGTTGGTGGGTTTGACACTTAGCTAGTATCTACCATTGGTACAGACATGTGTCAAGTCCATTAGGGTGACTTGGGATGGGTCTTATCAATCATGGAGTCAAAATCATAGATGAGGCAATTGTGATTGTCGAATCAATGATGGAGTTCCAAAGAAGTAAAAAAATGCATGCGAGAATATTCAAACCTGCCAGGGAATTTTGGCAAAAGTAAAGGTGACCTAAATAATACAATCAATGGAGTAAGCCAAATTGGAATCCAAATCCCAAAGTTGATTGTAGACCCAGTGGAAACAAACAAACTTTTTGGTAAATGGAGTATAATGACAAGAAGAGAGGTAATTTTGCTCCTCATGGTTACTCCGCTTGTAAAGGGCCGTATCTCACGTGGGCTAGCCCAAACTTGGGTCTTTGGCATCCACATCAAAAACCCAATCGAAAGCTTTACATAGCTAGATGCGGGTGCATGTTAGATTGGTTTGTTACAGTTATTCAACGTAATAAATGCCAAAATCTTTCTAGAGACGAACAGAGGGAAATGGTCGATGTATGTGCGCAGGCCCAAAGCAATGACAACAAACACAAGCACTTGTAGATATCAGGGCCACGCATAATTTTATCATAGAGGATGAGGTGAGGAAGCTAGTATTGAACGTTTGTGCATTGCTGAAAATAATGTATGCGGCTGAAAAGCCGTTGGCGGCATAGTTCGTAGGGTAGAACTACAACTGGGTTCGTAGCATGGACCCATTGATTTTTTGGTTGCACCAATGGTTGACTTTGGCTAGTGTTGAGCCTAGATTTCTTACATAGGATAAATGTAATTTCCATGCCTTTGTTTGGGTCAGTTTGCATATTGGAGAAGTGATCTTCATTCATAGTTCGTACTGTTTCTGTGGAGATGAAGTGATACAGCTTTCAACGATGTAGTTAACCAAGTTTGGAAAAAGCAAGAACCGACGTTCATAGCTCAGTTGTCTCGATTGTGGCAATTTCATCATTGATGATGCAGTTTTGCCAATTGCAATTAGAAAATTCCTTGAGGAAAATAAGGACATGATGTCCTGGAGTTGCTGAGAAAACGATCGCCTAGAAGGGAAGTTGATCATTGCATCGAGTTAGAATATATAAGTGTATTTTATACACTTATTTGAGTTCTAAAATATAGATATGAAATTTTAGCCTAATTTATTATATAATGTGTTATTAGGTGAAACTCGATGAATTGAAGAGGAACTGAAAGAAAGAAGCGAAAATTAGCGAAAAGGTAGCAAGATACAAAGTTTTGGGACTAAAGTGTAAATACTAAAAGTTGTGCCGAGCCTCATGATTAAGATTCAAGAATTCTAGGGGTCAATTGGATGCAAATAGAAGTAAAAAAGGAGTTTAGATTTTTAGTCTGAGATATTTTCATAAATCAATCTTCAACCGCACAAGTATGTTTTAAATTTTTAGTTTGAAATTGAGACCCATTTTGACCTAGTAAACGTTCGAATTGGAAAAAATCTATTTCCAGTAAATTTTAGCCTTTTGAATTATCCTTACAACCCAATTTGAATCGTCTGATATTGAGAGAGAAACTTATGATAAAAATACTGAAAAATGTGCATTGCAGAAAAGCTTCCTGAAAGCGGGTGTCGCAACAACAAATATTAACGGGGTGTAACCCTTGGGTGTTGAGGCGCCACCAATGAAGTTATTGCGGTGCCAAGGCGTCGCTGCTGTCATCTAGGACACAAAATTTTGGGCCATTAAAAGTCCATGAAGACTCCGAATTCAGGGAAAATAATAGGAGAAATATAAATACAAGAATGGAGGCACTTTTGAGAGTTCCACACATTGAGAGAGAAAAAAAATACAACTTGAGACTTAGAAGAGCATATCGAATGAGAAAACGTCAAGAAATCACGAGTTTGAATCATTGATTGGATGAAGAAGAAGATCTTGGTGCAAGATTCATCTATTTTCCTACATCTTTATTTAAAGCCTCGATGATATACATCATTATTATTTATTATTTTTCTTCATCTATCATGAGTAGCTTAGTTTTTCATCAAGGCAAACAATGTAATATATTGTGACCATTTAATTCTTTTATTCAAAATCCTAGTTCTTTCATCGTATATATGTTGATTTTATTCATGTATTTAATACTTTGAATTAATAATTCAATGATTTTTTGAATCTTTTAGGAATCGAGTTGTAAGTTTTAGATTTTGACCACATACTAAGTTTCGGTAATTTAGTATAACATGTAGAGATATCTATACTAATTATTGTAGTCATTATATGAATTTTTAGAACAAATAGTGTCTTTAACTAAGATTGATTCAAATAGAAATATGTGATTGAATTAGTTAAATATGTTCAATAAGAACTCGATGTGTGTAAATTGAATACAATAGAAGAATTTGATTGAACACTATATTAAAAATATATGAATCTTGAATTAAGACTTAAATGTGATCAATAGATGAAATTGTTACGCCCCAACATCCATTCCACATTTGAAACATCAATTCGATCGTTGTGTGCAGTTTTGATACTTTCAGTTAGATAGAAGTAGTTATATCAAAAATCACCAAATTATAATTCTCTGTTTTGTTTTCGTCAATAGGAGAAAGAAATATTAAAATAAGTATTAAATTGTAGTTCTCGTGAGAACGATCATCCATACTAAAATGTTCATTATGTTACTTGTTACGATATCATGTACTTGCGATAGAGAAAATGTATCAAATTCTTGGCATCTTTGTCGGAGACTATTTACATTTAGTCTTAATTTATTTTATTTTTGACTGTTATTTGATTAGTTTCTTATTTACAGATAACAGGTATTCGCTGTATGCTCCATTCCCAAGCCGACAATCTTGAACCTTTTGATTTGGAAATAGAACATACCTTTAGATATGACTCAAAGAACACAAACAATAATAGTAACATTAAATGGTTGAAGATCAAAATATTTCTATTCTTAACAACCAATTTGACAAGTAGTTGCGAGAGTAGCAGTATCACATGAAAATAAGCAGGTGGAAATAAATGAAGGAGACTTGCTAGACTCAATGTGCTTGACGTATATATCCAGATTTTGGGGTAAATAACGTTTTAGATAAGAACAGATTGAATCAACTTGCCTAGCAACACTCTTCAATTCTTCGAGTTTACCTCATGAAATCCTGAACATACGAATCTCTGGATTTCTCATAAATTGTAAGAACTTACATGCTCTAGGAGTTATTGAAGATGTTATCAAGCTACATTTATTACCTTACACATTGAGAGATGGAGCTTTGGAGTGGTTAGATATTGAATATCATAGAAGCATCACTATAGAAGGAACTAACTAGAAAATTCTATAATAAATTCTTCCCATCGGTGAAAGTAGCAAAGATTCTACTGAAAATTCAAAAATTCCAACAACGAGATAGGGAGAGTTATCACGAGGCATAGAACAAATTCAAATAACTAATTAGAAAGTGTCCAAATCATGAAATCACCATAAGTAATCAAGTGCAATACTCATACATCAGACTTTCACCATGGTCAAAATCTCAAGTGAATTCCTCTATTGGTGGATCAATCATTGATAAATCAATTCAACAATGCCTAGTGTAGCGCCCCAAATTCTCGAAACTCAAAGCTTTACGAAAATTATTTTCTTCTTAGTTTGACCTTTTTAATGTTAACCAAAACAAATTGTAAATAAGGAAGATTTTGGAGTTCGAACTATATTTAAAAAGTTTAATGGAGGAAAATTGTCCATATAGACTTAGACAATTATGGTGAAACTTGACTTTGGAAAACATTCGAAAGAAGATCAGAAAATACAGCAGCGGAAAGAAAAAAATATTTTGACCTAGCAAATGTCGCCAAAAAATTATGAAATTTTAACAGGGACTGAAACAATCACACACCTACAGCATATAAAAATTTGGGATCTCAACGATAATGTTTGAAGCACAAAAGTATAGCTCGGCTGTGCTGGACAGAGAATCCGAAACAGGCCCAAAGCAGTTTACTAAAATGGGCATAACTTTTTCTCTAGATATTATTTTAAGGTAATTCTAAAACCCACAATTAGAAGACTCATAGAAATTTCAAAACCAACTGATTTCACTCCAAAACATGCACTATAGCCCAAGTTCTGTCGTTTTTAAATAGGAGAACAGAATCTGAAAATTAGTAACATAATAACACGTGCAATTCGAAAACGAATAATTTTACTCTAATTACAAAAGTATCGTAAGCAACATCCTTACCTCAAATACTTGGAATTTGAAGTAAAAAGCAATGTACTCTTAACCTTTCCTTCAGAAAATTTGCAAATTCTAAGTAACTTAAGTCAATGGAAAAGGGGCAAAATGATTTTATGTATAAGTACTTAATTTGGGAAAGATAACATGACCCTCGGGTTCGAGAAAATTGTTGCTTCTCGAACAAAAAAATGCAGGTGGCAAATGGCAATGAACAAGATGGGAGTAAAACAAATATAAGTGAAATGTTAAAGTGGCAATTGGTAGATTTTAAGGGTAACGTGACTTTTCAATTGCATGACAGTTTCTTTCCTCTCTTTTATATATATCATTATGACTTTTATTTATTATAAGAAAATTAATGTATTAATCATGTTTACGTTATTAAAATGTTTCAACTTCCTAACCGTACATGTTGAAATTAAGGTTTCCTCTTTTATTATTTAATTTTAATTTATTTTTTTGTTAATAAAATATAAAATTTTGATTACTTTTCTACCTACCAAGACAACGCGAATATAAATAGTTCAAAATCATTTCTTCTTAAGTCTAATTTATTTTGTTTAACATGAGCTTCAAAACAAATATAATATATGATGTATTTTATCAACTTCTAAAATGCTTTAGTTATTCGACCCAAATAGGATTTACAATAAATTCTATACAAATACATAAGAAATAAATATTTTATGTAAATAAGTGTGTGTTGTTTATTTTTAACCTTTGGACTTAAGATATGACATCACAACTTTAAAATTTCAAGACAAGTACGTCCAAATTTACTATCGTGACAAATCTCTAATTTGAACTCTAAAGAAAGGTCATAGCGACTTAATATTAAAAATTAGATTATTTTCGAGTTCTACAAGAAAATTTTATTTGAAAACGACATAAGATTTTTTTTTTCTTGGTCACTTCACCTAGGCTTGTACGAGTTAATTGCCACTACACATTCAATATTCTCATCAGAAAAAGTGGTGTCCTAGGTGACACGATCAGTCCCAAGTCCCCCTAATGGACTCAACACGTGTTGTGCATTGATGGTAGATACCAGCTAAGTGCCGGACCCACCATCAAGGCAACTTTGACTTGTTCTGACTATGACTTACTTTTATGAAAATCTTGACAGAGTTTTCCCTATAATATGGACTAAAACCACCTGAGACAACAATCAATATATATATTGTTCCATAAAACCATGCTTTCTTGTAAGTATTTCATCAACACTATAATTCTCACTAACAATACTTATTCAAGCTTCCAATTAAAAATCTAGGGTTTGCCCAAAAATAGCATTTCTTGCCTTAATATAAATGGAAACTAAAGAATCAATAAACTCGAGCTCCAATTTATTCCATAACTCATAAATCTGAAAATTTTAACCACAAACTAAAACCTTAGAAATTTAACATATTATTCATCTACTTCTTGAAGAAAATAAAGAAAATGAAAAATCATTTGGAGACTATCATGAATCCTAGATAATCCATATGGCAAATCTAATCGATATGCAATTGGTCCAATTCGCTCAGTAATCTGATAAGGTCCAATATATCGTGGACTCAACTTTCCTCGTCTGCCAAATCTCAACACCCATTTCTAAGATGACAATTTCAAAAATACTTTATCTCCAACTGCAAATTCAAGATCTTTCCTACGCCTATCTGCATAACTTTTCTGTTTGTCCTGTGCTATTCTCAAATTTTCTCTAATCAATTTCACATTTTCTGAAGCCATTTGAACCAATTCAGGGCCTACTAACTTCCTTTCACCAGCTTCATCCCAACACACTGGCGTTCAACAAACTTCTATCAAGAAATTGGAAATACATACTTATTAGATATCTCAACAACTTGTAAAATGTCTACTAGGATCATTACCAAGCAATACAATGAAAAATCACAAGGAGCAGGCGATAGCAACAAGAGTAGTGGAAAAAGATCTATCGAGAGCTCTTGTAAAAGTTAAAAAACAAATGTGCCTCCACATCCATTTTTCCAAAAAATTTGAAAGAAGACAATGGAGGAAAATATTTGTGCTATAATTGCAAGTAGTGGGGTACAATTACCAGAGACTACTACCAAAAGACTGGAAAGAAAAGATGAACATAAAGAGGTTGATGAAGCTACAATAGAAACTTTTTTTGCACCAACCCTAATTGAGAATGAATAAAATTCAGAAACATCCACTTTCAAGGAACCAAGTCTAGTCAATGCTTATGTGCCTCCTATTCATTTTCCCTAATGGCTCAAAAAGAACAAACAAGATAAAAATTTGAAAAAGTTTTTGATGTCCTCAAGAAGCTTCATGTTCATATTTCATTCATTAATGTGATATTACAAATTTTAAGCTACACAAAAATTTTGAAAGAGATGTCGACAAAAAAAAGCTTTCGAAATATGAAATTGTGGCACTAACAGAGGAAAATAGTTCACAAGTACAAAACAAATTGCATCCCAAGTTGAAAGATTTAAGGAGTTTTACTTTATCTATTTCAATTGAAAAGTGTTGTGCTAATAATGCATTGTTGTGACACATGTGCTAGTATAATCTAATGTCATGTTCTGTTTATAGGAAATTGGGATTAGGTGAAGTCAATACAACATCAATAACCTTACAACTAGTCGATAGAACAATTTCAAGACTACGTGAAAAAAGTTGAGGATATGCGTATAAAAGCAGAAAATTTTATACTTCATATAGACTTTATTGTGTTGGACATACCGAAAGATTGAGACTTCTATTTATATTGGGTCGGCCATTCTTAGCAACGAGTTGAACCCTAATTGATATGGAGAATGGTGAGCTAATATTGAGGGTGGATGACAAGCAATATATATTCAATATTTACACCCACTATAAGCAACCTTCTGACATTGAAATTTGTTGTAGAATTGATGAGGACGAGCCTCCTAATCAACGAAAATGTCAGAAAAGAAAATCAAATTTTGGTGGATTTTTTGGTAGAGTTGAGAATAGAAATATCAAAATTTGAAGAGTAAAGAAAGTGTGAATTAATGAAAATTGCACAAATTGCAGGAATGGAATAACTTAGTTTGAGCCACTATAATCAACCATGGCAAAAATTCAAGCTAATGACTTTAAAGAATCGTTTCTTAGGAAACAACCTAAGTTTTATCCATTTCTTATTAGTTCGTTTTTAGTTTTAGGATCGTTTATTTTATTATCGTATCATTCTTGTTGCGTTGTTTGTGGGAAGACTTTCTAGTTTGTGGACAACATGGTGATTAGAAGGCCAACATGGAAATGGCGATACAACAATTGATGTATTCAAGGAAGTCCTAACCCTCATTTGTATTTATTTTGACATTGGGGACAATGTATGTTTTATGTTTGGGAGTAAATCATCATTTGTTAATTGTTGTTGTCAGTTGTTTAGTTTTTTGTGTTTACGTGCTTGTGTGATATTATTTTATATCATGAGAATTATGTGAAAAAAAAAATTCTTTATATGTATACAAGTGAGTCGGATAGTCTTATCGATTAGGATGAATATATTTTAGAGCATGTATTAGTTTATGGATTGTGAATGAATTATGTGCCTTAGTTGAATTTTCTTCTTATCCATATAAAACTAAAAATATTTATGCATGATAATTGAGTTTAGTATCGTACAGGAACATGAAGATTCATATGTATAGGTTGAATAGAGGACTTAGTTGCTTAATCCGTTAACCTATGATTCATAACATCATTTAATTGTATAATTTATAAGTTTGAGTGTTTGAGCCTGTGAAAGAAATGATATAGGATTGTGGTGATTCCATGGATGTTGAGAAAATATTGATGTGGAATGTCTTTATCTTTCTTATATGAACTCTAAGTGATGACCGAATTCTAGGGATCTAACACATGTAAATTTTACTTTTCTTTTATAGAAAAATAAGTACCACACTTATTGAACATATGCCTTACACTGGCACCTTATATATATATATGCAAGTGCAAGTGCAAGTAGGAGTTGAGTGTTGAGGGGCTTAGATAACTGGTGTGTTTGAATACTTGGTATAAACATAATTGTTGGAGCACTCATAATTTGGGAGAATAATCACATGAATAAATTATTGACGTTACATATTAGACTAAACCAAATTAAAGTGGTGTAAGGAAATGATAATGGAAACTAAACTTTAGAATTATACCATGGGGGAGAGAATGAAATAAAAAAAGTTTGGGTTGTGTGAATCTCACGAGTGAAGAAAGGAGATAAATGACCACTTAGGGTTGGGAATTGAACCAACTTGTGAATGTACGGCGTTACATTTGATTTTCACACACACACACACACACCCCCCCATCCCCGTTTGCATTGGATAAGTAGAAGTTTAGGTCTTGCATTGTGATTTTGAAAATCAGTCTTAAATGTGATATAATATTCTCAATCTTAAGGTAAACGACAGTTATCTAACCAAAAATTTCTTTTCATGTCTATGCGTTTATTAAGACATGTTACAATTTTGTTTGAGAACAAACAAATTTTTAAGTTTGAGCGTGTTTGATAAGTGTATTTCATACACTTATTTAGACTCTAAAATATGGATATTCCATAGTTTTTTTAATGAAATTATAGCCTAATTTATTATATAATG
Organism: Fraxinus excelsior; assembly: GCA_019097785.1. NCBI lineage: Eukaryota > Viridiplantae > Streptophyta > Magnoliopsida > Lamiales > Oleaceae > Fraxinus > Fraxinus excelsior. Next base: position 15,900,308 of record CM032640.1, read on the forward strand.
TGTTATTAAATGAAAATTCGATGAATGGAATTGAAATTGAAAGAAAGAAGCGAGAATTATCGAAAAATTGCAAGGTCCAAAGTTTTGGGTACTAAAGTGTCAATACTCAAAAGTTGTTTCGAAACTCATAATGACGATTCAAGAATGCGGCGCTATAAACTTGTTCACAAAATTATGTTTCCAATTTAAATCACCGCAAGTGCACGCTTTATTGACAAGTAATAAAGTGAAAATCCTACAATTCCGAGTATCGTTCCCATGATAATTGATTTTTATTATCGCGACCTTAACCGAATCTATTAAAATTGAGATGTGTTGTTGTGATTCTATGACTAAACTAACACAAGCATGCAAATTAAAATAAAATAACAAATTAAATGCAAAAATAACGTTTCAATACAAAAGTTTTGAATGAAATTAATATATGAAAAAGCGCACTATGATCCCGAACCACTAAGCAAAGTTCCCTTTTAACCCCTATTTCACAATTTGATAGCACGATGAATAGGTTGAAGAATCAATGTTTCTAACTTATTCAACAATCTCTTTCGAGTATAATTGAATATATTCTAGCATACCATTTGACTATATTTCTATGACAAATGCAATATACAAGAATGTATGACGTTTTGTAAACACTTAGAGATTTACGTAAAGTATATCAGTATATTTCTATCATCTATGAACTAAACGATGATTTATACCTTGTCAAGCTTATTTCCATTCTTTCGAATGCATAAAATAAGCCACCACACTTATACAACTAATGTGCATATAATTGTAGAGGAAAAATAATGTATATAAATCATTTAACATCCATCCAACGTGTTTAAATATCAAATCGTAAAATAGAAATTAAAAAGATCACAATGCAAGGTTCATCGTTCACCTAGTACATAAAAAGTTTAGCCTATCATGGATAAAATCAAAGAACAAGAAAAATATTTAGGAGAAGACATCACCCAATTCTTGAATTTAAATCTTGAAATCTTGTAACTTGAAGTGAAATTCCTTGTTCGAACCTTTTTATTAGCTCTTCAATGTGTTTTTCTCCCAAAGAATGTGCAAAACCTAGTTTTGAATGAGTTTAGGCTTTCATAGTTGCCCTAAAATCATTACCATATGAGTTGGAGTCGAATAAGGAAACCAAAAATTTCGTGCCAGATTTGTTCCTTGCGACCGCAAGGTAGTCCCTCATGCGATCGCATGGGCCAAGTAAAATGCTCCCAAAAAGCTTTGTTGAAGTCTGGGCGATCGCAAGGTTATATACCATGCGATCGCATGGACAATAATATTTTTTCCATCGGACAGCTTCCGGTATTTTGATCATATCTTTCGTTCCAAATATCCGATTGAGATGATTTAAATTGTGTTAGAAAGCTTACTCAAAGGACTACAAATCTTCAAGAAATAAATCTTCAAATTTGAACGTCTTATATGCCAAAGATGGGTCTCAAATTAAGACTGAAAATTCGAAATGTAACGTTTTCGGTTAGAAGTTGATATATGATAGTACTTCCACTATATTTCATCCCTTTGGCTTCTTTCCTCATCCAATTAGTACCTAGAACTCTCAAATCTTCATCATGAGATCGACACAACTTTTCAGTAATTGCACTTGAGTCCTCAAACTTGATTTTTGCTTCATTTAAGTTCTTTTTTGCTTGTTTGTCCTCATTCCCCCCATGTATTGATGTTCTGCAAACACATATTACATCGAAGTAAGCTATATTCCGCACATTTATCAACAGTTATCCACGTTTGTGAATGAAATAAATGTGGAAAAATGCCCTTATCAACTCTCCCAAACTTAAATTATTGTTTGTCCTCAAACAAAATCATAACTTAATTCTAAGTAAAACATGGTTCAACAATTTGTTGTATCTCAGGATTGGAACTTAGTAAGAAGCAACATGAACAACTACAACCGTGCAAAATTATATCAATCTCCACATGTTACATACATAACTCGACGTGTGTTTGTGTATGTGAAAACTCATACCAACATATTAGATTATGACTGACTCATACCCGACCCAATGTAATCAGAATTTCACTTTCATCGCTCGAAAGATACACTCCCCCAAACTTATTATTTTCACTCAATTGTCCCAATGTGTGTTCTAAGGTTGAACTCATTTATATTTATTTATTTCCCTCTCTTAGTTTTGATTAATCAAACTGTAACAAGTTCTCACTTCATTAAATAGAAGCTCTCCTAATTTTTTATTTCTTTAACCTTTGAGACTATACTAAGTTAATTGTCTCGCATTAGAGATATAGTCTTATCAATCAAGTGTCTGGGGCTAATCAATGCATTTCATATAGAAGAGTATATATGTTATTCATCAGCAGATTGATTTTTTTTTTATCTTTTTATTTATGGCATCTTTTATTTGCTTTCTGTATAACCCATGTAGCTAGCTTTAGGTCGATGACTCCCAAGTCAGATGACCTTAGGGCATCAGGTTTAGACCCCTGCAGGCTTAATCACTTGAGTTATACAGGCTCAAACAGATCTCTTTATTTATCCCATGATTAGTGTAATACCCTTTTTCTTTTAGACACCCAATATCTAAAACCAAACCCTAACTTGAAACTTTCACCTAGTTATCATCCCATTAGTTTTAGATAATCTACACAACATATGATGCACGGAGCCCCTAATATCTTAGTGTTCCCTTGTAACAGTTCTATCACATCTAAACTATTCTAAATATTGGTCATGGTTTAGCACAAAAGAGGTTTTTGGGGTATAATCTCTATGTTCCACTATCTCTAAGCAATGAGTTAAATTATTAGCCCAATATGCAAGCATGAGTGTCTGTGCAAAATAAATCAAGTTTCACATTAACATGTATCGAATCAAGCTAATAATGCACAATTTTCATCATTCATGGCCCGTACATAGTCCAATAACTAACATCATAGTCAGCAGAATTGTTAAACCTACATAATCACACAAAATTGTAAACTACTATTGAAAATGCAACAGCAAAACTCAGAATAACTCAACAACAAATGGAGAACTCTTTTTTTTTCACACAATCACACAAACGTATATAGAACAATGTCCCACCCCCAAAATTTATATAGAACACTATCCTCAATGTTTAAAGAATAATAAAATGCAAACTTAGCAGCGCTTAAAATTAGAGACAGATTCACAGAAGATAGAGAACAAAGGATGGGGAATACTTCCCTGATCGATGGAGATATGAAGGTGAAGAAAAAAGAGGTATGGACCTTGCATAGACTCTTTTATTACCTATAGAGATGATGAAAAAGTAATCTTATTAAAAATTATAAAAAAATTTGAAGAAGAAATTACCAATCGAATGCATAAGATAAAATAAATAAAAGGGTAGAAACGATGGGTTGCCTCCCATCCAGCGCTAGTTTATAGTCTGTTAAGGTACGTTGAATATAGCATTAGAGGTCCTGATTAGCTTCTTCAATGACATTTTCTTTCTTACTCCAATGTTCCTCCAAACTTTAGTTTTATCTTTATCCGTGTCATCTGCTTTTCCCTCATCAACTGCCTCGAACTCAACATTGTAGACTTCTTGCTTCTCATGATTTTGTTTGGGTTGAAAATACACATTATGGTCATCAACAGTGTTTGAAAAGTTTTGAAACACAATTTTATCATACACTACCTCCTCCACCACATCAATTTGATAGCAACTATTTGACTAGACATGATAGTTCATAGCTTTAAAAACGTTGAAAGTGATATGTTCCTTGCCAAATATCAAATTTAATTGCCCTTTTTGAACATCTATTAGAGCTCTGTTGGTAGCTAGGAATGGTCTACCCAAGATAAGTGAGATATTCTTGTTTTCCTCCATATCCAGAATGAGGAAATCGGCTGGGAAAATGAATTTGTCCACCTTGATTAGCACGTCCTCAATTATCCCCCTCGGATGTGCCAATGATCGATCAACTAATTGCAGTGTCACCGTGGTTGCTTTGACTTCACCTAGTCCAAGTTTCCTGAAAACAGATAGAGGCATTGGATTAATGCTTACACCAAGATCACAAGGAGCTTTATCAAAGTAGCATTCACCAATAGTGCAAGGTATAGTAAAACTCATTGGGTCTTTCAATTTTGGTGGGAGCTTTTTTTGAATTATGGCACTGCACTCCTCTGTTAGCATCACTGTTTCATGGTCCTTTAGCTTTTGTTTCTTGGAAATAATGTCTTTTAGTAATTTGGCATAGCCAGGCATTTTGAATAGTGCTTCCACAAATGGGATATTTATGTGGAGTTTCGTGAAGATTTTGAGGAATTTCTTGTATTGTTACTTCCATTTATGCTTCCTCAATCGTTGTGGGAATGGAATGGTAGCTCGTAGGGATTTACCGAATTATTTGGTACTTGTTGTGATTTTTCTGGACTTTCTCTTACTGATGTCTTCTTGGTGTTGTCAACCTGTTTTTCATTCTCTTCTTCAGAAGACTCCACTTGCTCTTCATTTTCACCCGGCCTTTTGACATGTACCTCAAGTAGCTGAACTCCACTTCATGTAGTAATGTCTTGAACATGCTCCCTAGGATTTACTTCTATGTTGCTCGGTAATATACCGATACTCTTTCTGTCATAGAGAGAGCTAATTGTCCCACATAAGTCTCTAAATTTTTAATAGCTGTACCCTGATTTTGGAAGTTTATTTCAGTCCTCCTCATGAATTGATTAGTGGTTTCCATATATTTATCGGTTTTTTCCATGAATTTTGCAAACATGTCTTCCAACTAAGGTTTCTTCTCTTGCTAAAACTGTCATTGGCCCGATTATGATTGTGATTGTGATTCTGGTTTCCACCTCAAGAGAAGTTTTGTAGCGCCCATGTCATCGTCTTTTACCCTAATTTTAATAATCAAAATTTGCGGAAATAACCTAATTTTTAAAATCACATTACATTCATAACGGTAATTATCGTCGGCAACAAGATTCATTTAAATAACTTAGAATAATCGTTTTAAAATTTAAATCTCAAGTTTTTGAAATAAACGAAATAACAAAGTACGTTAATAGTGTTCAAAATGCAGAAATTTCGTAAGTAAATAACTACGACTTTCAATTCATACCACCACTGCCCATCACTCGACCGTCTCCTTAATCTGCAAATATGTTTAAATGATGGGATGAATATTTCGAAGAAATACTCAGTAGACTCATCGCCGATAATTAATTTACAGAATAATTGAACACATACTTATGCAATATATAACGTGACATCATCATCATCATCATAGGCTCATTTTCTTGAAAATCATAGGCTGTTTAAAATCATAGGGTGTGGGTAGTCTCGTTTCATGCATTTAAGCACATAAGTTATGCATAACATTCTCATCTTATCTAATAAGAGATACTCGTCTCTTCTCATGCATTAAAGAATACAAGTTATGTCAAGCATAACAATATCATATATCTCATATGACATATTCTCTTCTCATGCATTAAAGCATATAAATCACATAAATCACATAAGACATGCAATTATAATTTAAACTAATTAATGGAAGCGAGTCTACCTCAATAATCTCGAGTTACGTGCAAAATGGAGTGGAAAGTAATCTCAAGCTCTTAATCGTCCGTACGTTTCGTCTAGCCAAAATAGAAAATAAGTTTTGAATTAGTATTTCGAAACTTTAAAGTTTTAATGTGATAAAAATAAAGTTTAGGGACTTAATTGATAATTATTGAAAGTGAAATAAATAACTTAAAATGATAAAATAAAGTTCAAGGGCTTAATTGGAAATTTATTAAAACTGAAAATAAAAGTTCAAGTCTGAAATAGTAACTTTTAGAAGTTAGGGACTAAATTGAAAATCTACTAAAATTGAAAATAAAAACTTAAAGGTTGAAATGATAACTTTTTAGGCTTTAAGGACTTAATTGTAAATGTATTAATTCTGAAAATAAAACTTAAAGGCTGAAATAATAACTTTTAGAAAATTAGGGACTTCATTGAAATTAGTGAAACTGAAAATAGGAAATTTAAGAACTGAAATAATAACTATTAAAACTTGGGGGCTTTAGGGCAATTTCTAAAAATTTAAAATAATAAAACAAACAAAATTAAATTAAATTAAAACAAAAACCATTACTCTCTCTCTCTCATTTTCAGAGAACGAGAGAGAGAGAGAGAGAGAGGGAGATCGACGGTGGCGAAAAGGAAGGGGTGAAAGTTCACACCGTCTCATGGTGGCACCACCGTCTCGTGGTGGCGCCCACACATAGGTAAGGGTTGGGTGTTTTTGGTGTTCGGTAGAAGGTTGGTCCGAGGCGGAGGGCTCGAGTTCGTGAAAATCGAGCTAGAAATTGGGTCGGGAAAAGGAGGTAAGTTTCTTGGGTTAGATTATCTCTTGATTTTGGGGCTTTTGGGTGAAATATGGGTTGTCGAATGGGTGAAGTGCGTGGTAGTGTGCGGTGTTGCAGGCGGTTGTTTTGTGACTGGTGGCAGCTGCGTTGGAGGCTCGAAATGGGAGGCTGGAATGTAGATTGGGTGGCGCAGCTTGGGCGGTTCGAAATTGGGTTTTCGGCTGGGGCTTGTTGATTGCAGTTTGGTTGGGTTTGAGGTTGTTGGTCTCGGTTTGGAGCTAGATGGTAGTTGTTTGGTGGTGTGTTGTTGCTTGGGCAGTGGAGGTGGTGGTCGGTTTGGGTGATGAGGTGCAGTTTGGTGGTGCTAAGGGGAGTTGTTGCTTGGTAGTGTTCTCGGTTTGGTGGTTTTGGGTTGGCTTGGTGGTGGCAGTAGCTTGAGCTGGGAGTTTGGCTACGGTTTGGAGTGGTGTTGGTGAGGTTGGTCTCGTGATGGTGTTAGGCAGTGTTGTGTTGTTGGTGTTTTGCAGTAGCTTGAGCTTGGTAGTTTGAGGTGGTGGTGTTGGTATTGTAGTGAGGTGGTGCTGTTGGTGGTTTCTTGTTGATGCTAGAAATTGATGTTGTAGCATCAAAGGTGAAATCACTATAGAAAGGATTGAGAGAGAGATAGACAGCTTGATTGGTGGCCTCTGATGCAACAATGTATTCAACTTCAGCTGTTGATTAAGCCACTGTCTTTTGCTTTATCAAATTCCAGCAAATGATACTTGATCCCAAGTAGAATATATATCCAGATGTGCTCTTCATATCCTCAGGACACCCTGCCCAATCACTGTTTGTGAAGTCAATTAACTTCCAATTTTCAGACATTTTGAACCAGATTCCTAAGTCTTGTATTCCCTTGATGTATCTTAGAACTCTCTTGGCTGCTTGAAAATGTTACATCGGGTTTGGTTGCAGTAAGATAGAGTAGATAGCCAGCAATACTTCTATAGACTTTTGCATATATCTTCTTGGCATCATCATCCTTAAGCAGTTTTGCATTCTGAATCAGTAGGGTGGCTGCAGGCTTGCAATTTTCCATGTTGAACTTCTTTAGTATCTCATTAACATATTTCTTTTGCCATATGAAAATTCCTAGATCAAACTGACTAATTTCCATGCCAAGAAAGTATTGCCTTTCCCCTACTCTGTCATTTCAAATGCCTTCTTTAGATAATTCATCACACCTTCAATCAATGCACAGTTGCTGCCTCTGATAAACAAATCATCCACATATAAGGAAATGATAACCAGATCCTTTTTCTCCTCTTTCACATACAAAGTTTGTTTATTCAAGCTTTTAATAAAACCAAGGCAGGTTAGATGCTCATCAATTCTACTGTACCAAGCCATTGGAGCTTGCCTTAATCCATATAATGCTTTCTTTAGAAGATAGACTTTATCCTCCATTCCATCAACCATGAAACCTTAAGGCTGTTCAATGGAGATTTCCTCATTAAAGTAATTATTTAAGAATGCTAATTTCACATCTAACTGAAATATCTTCCAACCATTTTGAGCTGCCATAGCCATCGGCAATCTTATTGTTTCATACCTTGCAACTGGTGCAAAGGTATCTTTGAAATCCACTCCATAATTCTAAGCACAACCCTTGACAACTAGCCTTATCCATCAGGGTTTAACTTCATTTTATATACCTATTTAACCCCAATCACTTACTTATTCAGTGGTCTGTCGGTCAATTCCCAAGTATCATTCTTTTCTATCATTTTGATCTCTTCTTCCATTGCAGCCATCCAATCAGATGACTTAGTTGTTTCAACAAAGCTTGCAGGCTCTACAATTGCAGCATTATACTTTGCATAAATGTCTGCTAAAGGTCTCATCTTTACTTTGCCATTGTCTGTGTCTGAATCATCATCAAATTCTACCCAATCTTCACTGATTTCTTCATCTCTGTTCCGAGGATCAGGTTATTTATTTTTGCTTTGACAAGTAAACTATCTTCCCAACTCCATATTGCATTTTCATCCACTTTAAGATCCCTGCTGGAGATTACCTTTTTTGACTGAGGATTGAACACCCTATATCCATTGGCATTATTGTAATATCCAACTAGTATCCCAATTTCAGCCTTTTCACTTAGCTTATCTCTCTTTGCATTAGGAATATGAGTGTAACAAACACTCCCAAATACCTTCAAGTGTGAGATATCTGGTTTGACATAATACCAAGCTTCATATGGAGTTTTCTTCTCCAATGACTTTGTAGCAAACGGTTGAGGAGATAAACAGCATTGTTAACTGCCTCAGCCCAGAACTCCTTAGGTACCTTTTTTCAATCAACAAACACCTAGCCATTTCCATCGCAGTCCTATTTTTCTCTCACTAACTCCATTATGTTGAGGAGAATATGGTATGCTTAGTTGATGCTTAACACCTTCAGGTTTACAGAAATTGTCAAATTGTCTACAGCTATACTCAGTTCTGATTGTCTTTATTTTGCAGCCACTTTCATTCTCCACCATTTTCTTGAATGTTTGAAACACAACTGTAACTTTTGATTTAGCTTTCAAGAAATAAACCCAACATATTCTGGTTAAGTCATCAATGAAGATGATGAAATATCTGCTGCCATTCAGTGTGGTTATTTTCATGGGACCACAGATATTTGAGTGCACTTACTCAAGCTTATTGACAGCCTTTCTTGATTGGTTATTAGGGAATGGCAATCTCGTTTGCTTTGTCAACTTTTGCTTTTTAAGTTGACAGACATCATAGACACATGTATCATCAATGATTTTAGGCAAGTTTTCAACAAGATTAAAATCATACATTTGCCTAAGTGAAGTATAGATAGCATGACCAAATCGTCTATGCCATAAAGAGGACTCGTTTTCTTCAACTAAACATGCATGTCTAGAACATTTTTCCAATCTATAGGAAAACTTCTATTCCTCATTTGAATTTTCATTAACTCCTTTCCATTTTCATCTAGTATAGTGCAGGCTTTATCTTTAAACATTAAGACATGATTTTTCTCTAGTAATTGCCCTACACTAACTAGGTTCCGATCTATCTGAGGCACATATAAAATAGCTGACTGAATGCAAGAAAGAGCTTTGGATTTTTTGGTAACATCTTCATTGTGCTGTTTGATTGAGCAACCATGGGGTTAGCTCTCAAAGGTGAAGGTTCAACCCCGATTTCAGTTATCACCCATAGATCATAAGCTTTGAGGTAGGGTTTCATCTTTGCAGCCCATAAATTGTAGTTTTCTCTAGTGAATGCGGAAGGCAGAGGTGCTGAGAAGCCAGTTGAAGCCATCTTTTTTCCTATCAACTGAAGTTACCTTGGCCGGTTGTTTTTATTATCTGTTGTTTTTTTTTTTTGGCTCTTTACAGTCCTTCTAAGATCAATGAGGCTCTGATACCATGAAAGTATATGAAGAAATACAAAGAGAATGAAAAAGTGACCAAAATGTAATCCTTACCAGCTGGTGTAATTCTTACCGGTTTATGTAGTGCTTATCAGCTGGTTATTTCCATTCATATATATAATTCTTACAAAAGGTTTTGAGTACAAAGTGGACTCCCATACTTCACCTACCAAACTTCCTTACACATGACAGCTTTTTCATAAGACAATACCTAGTCTATAATTCAAAAAAATACTACAAACCATGTACTTGAAAAACAGGAAATGATGATTACAAAACCAAACTTATGTGACAGCAAAAAATTCATGCTACACTTAACACTGGTAATGCCCAAATAGGAGCAGAAGTCAATTTCTTCTTGATCTACTCAAAGGTTTTAGTAGCAGCTTTGGTTCACTCAAACTTGTACCTTTTTCTTCTTCTTCTTCAAGTAGTCCATTGTAGGAGCCATGACACTATTGAAATTCTGAATATATCACCTACAGAAAGGTGCAAGTCCACGTAAACTTTGCACCTTGGTAAGGGAATTTGACATTTGCCAATCTCTAATCTCCTGAACTTTCTATTCATCTACATTTATCCCTTTAGAACTTACAATATGCCTCAAAAATAGAACTCTACTCGTCATAAAGATGTACTTTTTCATATTGATGACTAACTCATTATCCTACATTACTTCTAATAGTTCTTCAAGTGTTCTTTGTTATCAACTCCACTTCTACCATAAATTAGAATATTTTTCAATATAATCAAGAACAAACTTTCCCGGAAAATAATTAAAAAAATTTGGTTCATCAGTGGCATGAAAGCACTCAGTGTATTGGAATGGCCGAATAGTATAAAAAGCCACGCATACAAGCCCTCATTTGTTTTGAAAGTTATTTTCTACGAATCCTTAGGCCTAATTCAAATTTGATGATACCTGTTCTTCAAGTAAATCTTAAAAAACATAACAAATTTAGCCAACTGATCTAACATATCATCCAGCCTGGATATATAATTTTTTTTATAAAGTAATCTTGTTGATGGCTCGACTATCAACACATCTTCCATGATCCATCATTTTTTGGTACTATAAGGCATGCATGTGGACTAATACTCTCTTAAAACTTCTCTAATGATTTTCTAACAGATCCAGGAACTTCCTACATGACTTCTTATGCCTTGGCTACCAAAGTAAATAGTTCATCAAGCTCTTTTACTTCAGAGGAAAACTCATTGGCCAAAACTACAATATCTAGGAAAGCATTCCCTTGTACATTTTTATGTGCACTCCCGGTCGGCACATCCATGATTTTCTTATTCTTCCATTGTAACATGTAGTTGTTCTCTCTACCCAATATATCGTATCCACTTAAAATGTCACGATCTATCCAATAGAATGTGACATGCAACCATCTCAACAACATCAAAAATAACTTTTAATATGTAAAAGGTTCCCAAAGAGAAAGGTACTTTACAAATTCGAGTAACTTGGATAAGGAGGGTGTGGTTTTGTTAGAAGTTTCAGATGATCCACTAGCTTATTAGGAATCAACTGTTTACAATTGTAACTGTCTATTAATGAATGAATGGGCTGAACCCCTATCTTGTCCTGAATTTCATACTTTAACCTTCTTACAAATCATGTGATTTGATAGTAATCAGCCTCCATCACATTGCAACGTGATTTACAATCTCAAGAACTTTTCAGTATAGGCATCCACCAAACTAAAAACTGTCGGTACAAGGTATGTATATAATAATACATAGGAAGAAATTGTTATTGCAACTCTTTCATCATGATCCGGCTTCTTATGGGTAATTGTCTCAACATATAACTTTCATGTGATATACTCTACCACCAAGCTCATGCTCCTCCATTAAGTTTCTATGTCACCATTGCAACCTTATGTTCTCATCTAACCTCCATAATTTCGAACAACCTTACTGCCTCATTCAACCAGTCTGCCATTACACTAAATACCACTTGATACAGGACCGAAATGTGAACTATAATATAAGGTTTTTTTTTTTTTTTCGCGGCACATGAATGGGTGTTTGCTCGATTTCACTCAAACGAAGGTAAGAAATATTGAAATCTACCAATTAACGAATGTCATATTTTCAAATCATTAACACATTTAAAGACCAAAAAAATCCTAATCCAAACATAATTCTAATTCTGTAGATAAATACGAATAAAACTAAAAAGCTATTAAAATGACTAAAATACCTTTAACATACGATAGAAAATTTTACATGGATAACAAAGATGTGCCATGTAGCAATCCATGTGGAAGATAGTCAATAGAAAAATCAACAAAGATCCAAGTGGTCAAATACAAAAAAATTATGTAAACTACCAAAACTTGTACAGAGGCACTTCCTCAATGAACAAAGCACTACGTTTGGGCTGAAACACTGCCCGAGGAAACAAAAAAAGGAGCTAAAGCTCTCCACTCCAAGGACTAGCTCTGAGGCTCTCAATTCATCCGAAGCTGACGCTATCTCATACAATATATTTAAGTATCTTTTAGAAGTGGTTGATATAACACTTGTAATAGAGAATGTCAGCGTGTCAACCTATTGTATAGAGTAGCTGGCCCTTTATTAATGTATTAATTGTATGAATAGACAATAATGAGGCCATGTGGCTCTGGTCCAACAGACACCACGTCGGCTAAGGCAGTATAAATATGTTTTCTTTGTATTTGACCACTTGTGTTGGAAAATTAGAATGTTGGATTCTTATTCTCACATCTTGAA
>CM032640.1:15912921-15948074 GCA_019097785.1 Fraxinus excelsior
AATTCAACATGATCACCCTTGTTGGCCATGATCTGGTCGAGTTTTCCTTCTATAGTAGATACTTCCCAAATCTTTTGCCTCGTGTTTTCTTTCTTTCAATAGGGAAAACACCACGTCCCCACCCCTCAATCTCAATATCAACATCAACGGTCTACTGAGAATTCTCCATAAAAATACCTACAAACGAGACCGATACCACCTCTCGCGGACTTAATTTTGTTACACCTGAACTAATGAGAACTGTGCAACCTTAACGTTTCATAATTCTTGTGCCCACTAGAAAAATGTTAAGTCAACCTTCCCAAAACCTACAAAAAGCTGACGTTTGGTGTTAAATTATATGGAAATTTTGAGTAGAGGAGATAAACTAGGAAATTATATAGAAAGAAATAAGCACATAAGTTCAGGAGAATCTCCTTTTATTAATGAAAGAAAAAACATTACAATCTCTCAAGTTTTATCTCACTTCATCCCATGTGATTTACAAATGAACCAACAGATCTATTTAGAGGCAATGTCTTGGAAGACAAGTTGAAAATAATGGCCAAGACTTAATTAGATCCAATGACCATAATTAGTTGCAAGTTGAAATCCACCTTTATGCAAGTTGCAAGCCTCCATTTCCTTGCACGTTGCAAGTCTTTACAACTCCTATACAAGTGGACATGTCCTTTTCATGGTATTCAAATTGAACTTTGCTTCTTCTTTCAAGCTTGTTGTAGTCAAGTTGAACTTTGCTTCCTCATGCAAGTTGCACAAGTTGGCACCTACTTGCGTCCAAAATAATCGGCTGCAGTCCACTATATTTATCCCCCTCAAAATGGTGGTTTTTGACTTAGAAAAACCTCATTTCCGTGCCTGCACAGCTGGCTTGCATTTCCCTTGTCTGCGTCCCCTGCTGCAGATAGTTACGTTCAGCCGAAGCACCGTCTAAGTTATGCGGTTGCTGCCTGGACGTTTCGGTCACGACCTGGGAGGGCGTAAGTCTAAGCTTGGATGAGAAAGTGTTAGAAAACAACCCTACCAAAAGACCACCCTTGATCATGTGAAGAAGCCTCAACGGAAGTCTCTTCTTATGTTTCCTTTTGAGAAAACCAACTTATCTATTGAAAGGAAAGGAGATAGCGGGGAAAAAGTGAAGCTGCCTCTCAACAGAATAACAAATTTGAGGTAACGAGTGAAGCTGCATCTGTTACGCGAAAGTATCCATTCAAGCGAAAGTGAACTACGGGCAGATAATGAGCCTGCTGTTGAAGCTCAAGAACTGACTTACTTGGTGGAGCCTATAGTAGTGTGAGTGCTAAATTAGCAACAATACAAAATGATACATATCCATTAAGAGCCTATATGACTCGAAGGGCATTGCACGCTTGGTATGTCGTTTTTGGTTGCGTTTCAATCCCTTCCACCTGATGTTGGTAGTGGAATTTTTCGGCGTTGAAATTTTAATTTGGCAATTGCTTTGGACTTGTAACAAATTTGTATCCTCCTTTATTAGTCCAGGTGTACTGAATTTGGCTGTTGAGCTTACTACACACTTGTCTTTTTCTTAATCTTGTTACCTTTCATCTTTACGTATGAAGAAAGAATATTAAATATTTAACATTAAACTTGCGATACAGGCATGCAATTCGATCTTGTTAGCAGCCCCGCTAGAATCATCAAATCAATCCCACTTTCAAGTTGGAAATTGGCAAGCCTTAACATATGAAAACACAAAAACACTAGCTCAAATTACTTGAATTAAGGAGAAGCTTAAGACTACAAGACTAAGCACACATTCAGGATACATAATAAAGCTTCTCGAAAGCTTTTTTATTCACAACAAAGTAAGCATTTTCCTGGAGTATTACATAACAAAGAAGGTTGCTCGGGACAGTTGGTAACAAAAGAACCTGCAAAACTAGGGCTTTGTTAAGAAAAAACAACCCAAAGGGGTTGTCATGGCAGACTTAACAACTCTGCCACGGACAAAGCCCACGGAGCAAGATTACAAAACTACAACTGCCAAAAGCAACCACAGACAGACTGACTGACGGAATCAAACCCAACCATCGTGTAAGCATGCAGCGACATGGAAGACTTGGTGACTTGACAAAGTAACAAGCTCAGACCGAGCAAGTTGAAGTAACAACTGCTAGGCCAGAAGCTGAAAACATAATAGTAGGAACATTAGAAGTATATAAGAATCCAGTACCCAGTGTCAATATTCTCAGCTAAGTGTGACCATTATGCAGACTGGCTCCCTTCACCAAGGGGAAAACTTCTTGGAACAGCTTTCTAATGGAAAAAAAAGCTGCAAAAATAAAGGAGAGTAACTGGCCACACCTTACTGGAAAAAAAGGACTGGAACGCTGAACCATATGAAGACCCATGGCTATGGACCCAAAAACGACACACTAAAAACCAAGATATATACTGAAGTAGTAAAAACTTGTGATGCACCACGCCATCTGTAGCTTGAATGGGACTTTCCAACTGCCAGCTGCTTAGGAGAGTATAGCACAACTCCAAAGTTGCTCAACAAGCAGATCAACAGTACCAGAGCTGATTCCACGGCAATGCTGAATGTTCAACCCCACCAATGTCTTGCCCATAACTGCCAATACGGGTGCAGATTTGTCAGATACCAAAGAGCAACCTGCCAGGGAAAGTATCTGCAGATTCAGACGCTTGGCACCAGCCAAGACTGCAATGCCAGAATCAGTGATTCCACAACTAGAAACATCAAGTTCATTCAGCAGCCAGCAATCCCTTGCAACTGCCACCAGGCTTGCATCAGTGATGAATCTGCAGCCTTCAAGATTCAGAATCTCAAGAGTGCTCCCATGCAGCTTAGAAATGGTTGCAACAACATCGTCGGTCAAATTGACACATCCGCTAAGATTAACCTTTATCAAACCACCTTCAGAGCTCTGAACAAAAGGTATAAGCCCAGCATCAGTTATTCCCTGAAGCCCAATGAGTTCCACATGAGTCAGGTTGGGGCACAGTTTACCCACCATGGCCAAGCTAGCATTACCAAATCCAGGGCAGTTGCAGACGGTCAGTGAACGAAGTGAATAGCAAAGAGATGTCAATGAAAATAGAAAGTTCATGTTCTGATTTCCCAAGCAATTGGCCAAAGAAAGAGCCTTCAATTTCCCACCATAGTTTGCAAAGATGCCAAAAAACCCACAGTGGGTAATGCTGTGGCATTCCTCCAATTTAAGACTTTCAAGTGACCCTGCAGCTTTAGCAAAAGAAATTAATCCATTGTCTGATACAAGTGGACATCTTCTGAGGCAAACCTGACGAAGATTTGGGCAACCTTTTCCAATAGCTTCAAGCCCTAAATCAGTAACTCCTCGGCAAGTGGTTATTACCAAAGACTTCAGCTTCTGCAAACCTTGACCACCAGCCATGACCCAAAAGCCCCTCTCGTTCACATTTTGGAGGCCAATTAGTGCGAGGTCAGTCATTGCACTGCCATAGTGTCCAATTACAGCAAGAGACACATCACTGATGTTAAGTGCCTGAAGCTTCACCTTTGTAATAACATTACCAGCCGCCGAAAATAGACCTGCAATTCCTTGGTCCCCAACAAGAGGACAATTGTTAACAGTAACGGATTTCAGGTTGGGGCAGCTACGTCCCAAAGTTTGCAAGCTTTCATTTCCAATGTTTGAACAAGATTCTATAGTAACTGACACAAGATTGGGACAGTTCATTGTAATAGCAAGCAAACACTTGTCTGTAACTGCCGAGCAATCGCATAGGTCAAGCTTCTCCAGCAGATGACAGCCATTTGCAATCTCAAGCAGCCCTTCATCACCAATTGATGATGAGTGCCAAATCGAAAGCTCTCTCAAAGAAGGACAACCACGAGCAATAGCCTTGAGGCCAATATTTGTCAATCCACGAGTAGCACTGCTTTCTCGGATGGATAGCTTGCCCAAACCTCCACGACTTCCAGTTCCAACAGCAATGGCAGCCAGCCTCACATCAGTAGCTTTCTTTCCTTCCAGGCATCTAGAAAGATATCCATCAACATCTGTCTCCAAGTTTTCCTCCTCAACTTCAGCTCTGATTCCATTTGACTCAACAAATCCACCCTTATCTTTTGGCTTCGTGGACTCGTCTGCCTTTTTAATATTAGATCTGTTCTCAGGCTCCACAGATAGAGTTGCTTCATTATTGCATATTTCATCCCTCTGAATGCTACTTAGAAGCATAAGCCAACGCTTGGAGACTCCTGCGCAGGTACTCCTCTCTTGTCCTCCAGGAAGGCGTCTGAACACCTCAAAGAGGCATTCGTCAGGAAGAACTTCAATGGATGACTGTTGCTTTTGCTCTCTGCTGACAACGAACGGGGCATTGACACGAGACTTCTTACGAGGAGGAACAAACACGTCCACACGATGACCAAGGGACAAATAGAGAGTCGATTCCTTATTATTCGGGTATAAGAATCCCCCAGGGAAAAAATCATCATCTCCTGAAATCAAACATGCAGAAACCAACATCAGCCAATATTTTTAAATTTCAATAAAAGATCTGACAAATTTCACATTCCCTTTATAAGTATGCGGGACTCAGAGGTGTTGCACATCAAGCAACTATATGTATCCACGAACATATAATTTTACTATCCCGATATACCGATATATATATATATATATATATATATATATATATATATATATATATATATATATATATAGACACGTCTGTAAAAAATTTACGAATTAACACACGACCCTCAATATTTGATAGTTATCACAAAAAGAACATAGCATATCTGAAATAAAACTTAAGAATGGAAAGACTGTATCTTCCTGTTGATGGTTACCCATAAATTTTTAAGCATCAGTTTCACTTCCATCTTTTTATCAGTAACTCATCAAATATTTGAGAACGATACCACTTTTAAATATTTTAAGCATCGATATAGACATAAAAATATAGAAACAACATGAAAAATATGGCACAAGTAAAGGCCGGTAATTCTAGAGTCATACACCTAAGAGAGATCCACATATAAATTGAGATCATACCACCGTAATCAAAGACTGTAAACATAATTAAATACTAGATACTTCACAGACCATAACAAGTTTTAATCAAACAAAGGCACAAAAAACTTATATTGATAAACTTTTTAAAGTCAAACCCATACAATTTTTGAGATAATAACATCTCTACGAAGATTATAAGCATGGCCATTAATGCAAGTGTACAGATATATGAATTTCATGAAAATACAAAATTTAACCAAATTAAAAACATTAAAAGATTAAAAATAGGTTTCAGCAGAAATCAAGTAAAGATTTAAAATTTAAGCAAAACCCAGAAAAAGATTAGCGATCTTACCACTGAAATTGAAGACTTTAGACATGGGAACAGTTTGAAAATCCAAGGGAAGTCAAACCTGGAGCGTAGAAGCCCAAAAAACCCTCTGAGGAGAGCAAAAATGACCAGATCAAGCAAGAAGAAGACGATCAGCAAGATCAGAAAAAGAACAGAAAGCATCAGAGAAAAATCAAAGGCAAGAAATCATTTGGGAACCCTATCAAGAATAGGGCAAAAAAAGGAAGAGAGAAATTAGGAGATATAAGTGTGGTGGGTTGACGCAACAATGCAAGAATACGAAGAAATGTGTGGGTGCGAGGTGCTATATCTTGTGCACATCTTTTGTTTTCCAAGTGGGGTCTTTTTCCTTTTTCTTTATTCATAATTATTACGAGAGTTTGGGATACATGCAATGAACCAAAATTTCATTAGTCACGTTCAATGTTTCTATTTACTTTTCGAAACTGCAAATTAATGTTCAGCCCCCCTCGCCTCCCCTACCCATCATGCTTTTCTTTTTATTATAAATAAAAGCAATCCTCTCTTACAACCTTAACTTTAAAAAGATACAAACAAGGCAAGTATTTACTTCAAATATTACATGGCTGAAAGGAACTTTTTCCATTTATTCACTTGTTCTGGTTACTAGGAAGAAAATTGACGCTAATGTGATATGTGCCCATACTTAGATAATCAAGTTATTGACTTGCATTGTGCTGGTTTTCATTTCATACTATCTCATCATTGGTTATATGTTGGCGTTCCGTGAATATACAGTGAACCAAGGGAGGATTCAATGATGGACGGCACCCAAAAAAATGTAGAATAAAATAAAGTTTTGCAGTAGAACCATTTCACTAATTTAGTTTTCTAGTGATTTTGGTGGAAGCATTCTTGATGCCATTATAAAGTATTCAAGGTAAACCTAATATTCTTACTTGTTGATAGATTTTAGTATAGGTGCCAAGAGAGTGACAACTGACTATGGAGTTTTTAATATAAGTTAGGTCTAAATGGAAGTATGAGAATTACATTATACATAACTTTCATAGTAGTTTTCATTTTTTATTATCTATTCATTGATTTTAAATTAGTATTCCGTGCATATATAGAACCTAATTTTCTTATTTGCTAGTTGAGGAATTTTAGCGTGATGAAGTTGAATGGTGGTTGTTTGGCAGAAGTTAGGTCTAGAGGCAAATTATGAGGATTACCATCATGCATAACTTCCATACAACTTCCGAAGATTTGCATGAAATGGTGTAGATTACTAATAAACTAAGTTAACTACTTTAAACTAAGATTTTCTTAGAGAATAATTCAATGAAGTATGATGCTAGGAATCACGATTTTATCGTAACTTGTCCTACTCAACTTTACATATCATATTAAGACCAAAATTTTGTTCATGTCGCCAACCGAATTTCTTAATTTAAGTTAATAATCTTTCTCGTGTAGATTAATCATCTATCTCCTATGTGAATTCAATATAATTCTAAATGAATTACGACAAAAAAAGACACATTAAATCACGAAGAAAATCACACTAATAAATTGCACAATCTATAATATATTAAATATAACATCAAGTGAGAATCATATTTAGACAATCATAATCATATTAAATATCCTTAACTTTTTTCAATGTTTTCTTATCTTCAACTTTTCATTAGAAATATATCTCGCATTTGATGATGATTTTCAACCCAAACCTCCATTGGGAAGCCGTAAATGACTTATTTGCCCATAATATTTTTTTAAAAAAAATAATTATAAATGCTGAATTGCGACAAAATATTTTCCTATTATTTCAAAGCACACAAACAAAATATTTTGACAAATGCCATCATCAAAGATGATATGTTCTAATTAGTGGAATGTTGAAAATAAAATTTGACAAAAAATTGAAATACAAATTTTACAAAGAGCAAAGGTTGATGTCCTCAGTTGTCTTTCCATTAATTTTTTTTTTACATTTCGGCCTATAGCTCTTGTTGGAAAATGAGAAGACTCATGTATTCATGTTTCGAAATTAAGTGGAAAAACAATTAAGGAAACATTTAAATGAAACAACATATCTCCAGTCTGGTATGAGTGACCGAATTAAACCCATTGAAAATTATCAAAATATATTTTCTTTCATTTTCATTATACTTATATTTTATTTTTTGTGGGGGAAACTTTCTTGTTATCACGGATAATGTTTAAATAAATAGACAAACTGAAAAGTTAATACTCTGTTTTTAATTCTTTATTGTACTTTATTTACAACTAGTACACCTTTAATTAGTTAAATTTGGCAACAAAGCCCCCAAATCGAAACCCATATTCCCATCAACTTGATAA
The DNA here is from genome assembly GCA_019097785.1 of Fraxinus excelsior. Classification (NCBI taxonomy): domain Eukaryota; kingdom Viridiplantae; phylum Streptophyta; class Magnoliopsida; order Lamiales; family Oleaceae; genus Fraxinus; species Fraxinus excelsior. Next base: position 15,920,599 of record CM032640.1, read on the forward strand.
TTATTTTGTAATATTGATTATTGACAACTAATCTAAAGTGGGACTATGATGTCAAATGTAATGATTCATTCAAAACTTGCCTACTACAACCACTAAATCTAATTATGACTTCTTAATTTACCAAAAAAATAAAAAATCTCAATTTGCATTACTTTTGGGAAAAATTACAACAGAGGTCCCAAACATTTATATTTAACTGCAATCGTGATTCGAATCACTGATTCCATCCATAATGCCGTTAGACAACAGTGAAATTGTAATTTTGACTTAAATTGACAAATTAATTGAGGGGTGAAATAGTATAATAATAATAATAATAATAATAATAATAATAATAATAAGAGAGTAGTGTTAATTTTCCCCAACCTCCCCACCCCTAACCTCCCCTATCGTGAATTTTGTGCCCTTTTGTATTAACCATGATATGATCTATCATCATCCGAGAAAGTTTGATTTGCATATACTCCTCACCGTCGTCGTCGTCGTCGCCACCACCAGCCGCTACTGATATCACGGTTCCAGCTGCCTAGGCCACTGGCACGAAACTCCTTTTCTCCTGCTTCTGAGGTAAATTAACATTTCCACCAACCCCCACAACCACAACGCTCTTATGGAATTGCTCCTCCATTCCCAACCTTTCTACCTTCAGATTTTTCTCCACATGTACTCTTATGGGCCATAGGCTCTTCGTAGATGGAGAACTAGAAGCAGACCCAAAGGAAGAATTGGCTTCTAGCATTGGAGAATTCGGGACCTTCACACATCGTGATTAATTGTAATCCCGTCCCCACTTCCATCATCCTTTGATGACTGTAGGAAAAATTGGTTTTTATTAGTTGATTTGATCAAATTTTGATGAATTATTTTAGTGGGTCCCGTAGTTGGACAAAATATTTCTTTGGTCGAGTATGTTATACTCCATGAGTAGATTAATGTAATGTATTTATTTTTTCAAAACCAATTTAGGGTGAATGAGAAATTAAGACAAAAAGATGATATATATATATAGAATCCATATTTGGTTGAGTTGGTTTGCCAACAATGACTCCATCCGGGATTCTACATATTTCCTTGTGTTGGTCTCCTTATCTATAGAATCGCCATCAAAGCCAAGGAGAGAATTGACCGAAGAGGATTCTAGAAAATTGTAATCCTTTGCAAATGTAGGCATATTAATATCTTTCCCATTAAATGCATTTAGAAACAAGTTATCTAATTTAGCAAACGCAATTTCAACAAAGAAGATGCTCAATACTTGAACTTTTGAAAAATAAAAATAGGCGAAGTAGGCCAGGTTTCAACACGCTCGAATTGCAGAGGCGGTCATACTCATCAACCATGTTCTCAAGATCTTCATCAGTAGCAATAGAGATCAAAGAATCTAACTCCTCGTTCGGCAGCTGGTACTTCAACGTGAAGGGCTGGTTGTTAAGAAGGGCTTTCGAAAGGCAATTGTGGGGATTGGTGAGGTTTGTGCGGTTGTGATGACAGGAGGTGGGATTTTGATTTAATTTGGGTTGAGGTGTCGAGGGGAGGAGGGAGGTTGGGAAAGATGAACGTTACTTTTGTTTTTTTTTTATTTAATTATTTAATTATTATCCATTTGAGTCAAAATTATAATTTCATTGTTGATTAACAACATTATGGATGAAATCAGTGGTTTGGATCACGGTTGCAATTAAATATAAAGATTTGGGACTGCAATTGTAAAAATGAAAGATCAAGGGTGTAATATGTAGTAAATGAAAGGTTTGATACCTCCGCTACAATTTTCACTTACTTTAATGCAAGCTTGAAAGAGTGTTAAATTCATCAATTGTTACTCAACTTTATACTTATTGTCATCATGACCACTCAATTTAATTTTGTTTCACCATACCCACCGAACTTTATACATAGTGTCACCATGAACGTCCAATTTCTTTTCACCATTTACATTAATTTTAAAAGGGGTAAAACTATAATTTTTCATCATATATATAATAAATAAAAACTTATTTTCAAAAAATTTAAAATAAAATAAAAACTTATTTTAAAATAAACGTTTTAAAATTTTTTAAAAAACTTTTATTTTATTGTTTTTTAAATTTTGGTTTTCATATATATAATACAAAGCTATCATTTTAGACCTTTTAAAATTAGTGAAAATAGTGAAAAGAAATTGGGTAATCATGATGAAATATTATATAAAATTAGGTGATCATAATGAAACGTTATATGAAAATGAATGGCTATGATGAAATAAAATAAAATTAGATGGTTATGGTGACACTAAATATCAAGATGGATGGTAATGATGAAGCAAAATCAAATTTAGTGGCCATGATGAGATTAAGTATAAAGTTTGGTGGCCATTGATAAATATAACTCTGGAAACCACCGAATTGACAAACATTTTAATAATCCAATTTCACATTTAATAAATGCATAAATAATATGACAGCTTGTTATTACTCCGCAAAGTAAGGTCTAGTGGACGGGCTTAATTAAGTTCAAAGTTGTTTAAATAAGTTTGTTTGGACATCATTTGATTAATATATAATCATAATCTTTCACAAGTTGCAATTGGCATCAACTCAAGTTGCCAAATAAATCATTAAAATGCATTGTTCCCCCACCTTCAATTGAACTTATAATGAAATAAGTTCAATTTCGAAGATTTTACCAACGTGAAAATTATTACCATACCAATTTTAGATGCAGACAATAAAGTTAACATGATCACTATATTCTCTAATAAATAATTAATATATTACGGCCAAAATGTAAAATATTATATTAATAAAAACTTGGGTTTAATTCCATACTTTTATGAATTTTGTAAAGAATTTAAACAAAATTTTTAATTCCCATTGATGATCTTCTTTGTGTTTAAAGAGAAATTGTGATAAGAATTATATCTTTTTTAAATTCCTTGAAGAATAGTTCAGTCTTCCAATTGTCCAGCGTCTAACGAAAATCCACATACGAAACAAAATGGAGAGAACTAAAGTTTTCTTTGCTTGTGCTAATAAGAATATAATTGTATTATATTATGAATTCTCAAACCCTAATAGCCAATTAATAAAAGTCAAAGTGAGTTTAGCTCGTCTCTTAAATTTAACCCGACCCAATATTTGATTAATCCAATTAATTTAAATTTGGTCCATTAACAAGCAATCTGATTAATTAATTCTTCAACACTTGTTAATTAATTAATTGGTTAATTGCATTCTTCTAGTTCTCATTTTGTGTGTGATCTGTTAAGTTCTTGATCACGATACTTAATAATATGTATTATTATTTTGATCTAATCAAAAAGATAAATTAAAACACCCTATTTTAATTTATCATCAATTCACATTCAACGTCCCAAATTGACAACTAGCAATGTGTCGGACAATATATGTGTCTGGAAAAGTCACGTGGTATGACAAAAGTAAACTTGTTCGTTTATCTTGAAACTACAATCATTTCGTTAATATGATCCGATCAATTATGAGATATAAATATGTGTCATCTCAATTAGTGACTCTTGGCAGAGCAACATTCAACATCACTGAAGTATGACTGTCTCACCTACCGACTTCACAAGTAAGAAATACCACACGGGAGGTAGGATTGGGCACATAAATCAGTAACTCGAAAAATCGACTGACCCATCCCAAATCGGGTCTGTTTAGAATTTTTTCGGGCTGGCTGTGTTACACTCATATTAAAGTCTTATGAGGGTTGGGTCGGTTTTCGGTTCTAACTAATTCAAACCGACCCAATGTGAAGTTAGAAGTTAAAAACTCTAGATCTAAAGTCATTCCAGAAACTTCAAAGCTGTGATCTCTTCTTCTTCTCATTCCATGGTTCACCCCTAGTTCTTTGAAGCTTTTTCCACCTTTCCTCCTCAAACCGACTTCGCTTCTTAGACCGATTTACGACGGGAATTTAGCGCTTGTTTGTATAGATCAACTAGTGGAGGTGAACGTGCGTTGCATGTTATTTGGATAATGTTAAAAATAAGTGTGTAATCTAATAAAGAATGAGCCTAAAAAATCTGACCTACAAATAGAAAAGACGAAACTTCCAAATAAGGAATGAGCCTTAAAAAAATCATGCAACACCACATTTAAGCATTCAGATTCACCGCTCACAAAGAATATGGAATGCTTGTTTCACTGAAAAAATTCTATCCAAGGCAATTACCTGTCAGAAGATGTAATATAATGAAAACTTAAAACTTAGATACTTTGTGGATACAAAAAATAATAATTATTATATAGCAATAAAGACAAGCAAAACAAGCCCACCTTGCTAGACTAAGGAAGCAACTCATATGCAGTATGAGTGGAATGAAATACCATATATAGTTCTTAGAAGAAGGAAGAATATATCATAAACAGAAAAAGACTATAATCAATGTCAGATTTCCCAAAGGTTTAGGCCATGTTCTCTTTGTCGTTTTCAAACCGTTTTCTGTTTTTAATTTTTCAAAATAGCGAAAACGCGTTCTTTATCTTATTTTCGAAAACGCATTTTTGAAAATGAAAAAAAAAAAAAGACAACTGAAAACGGAAAATGACAAAAACATTGTTTTGGAAAACATAACAACAAAACAAGGCAAAATAGAAAACACGGGAAATGGATTTCTCTCTCCCTTTCTCTCAACTCTCTCTCTCTTTCTCTCTTTCTCTCGACTTTCTTCCTCTCCCTGTGAATCTCAACTCTCTCTCTCCCCCTTTCTCTCAACTCTTTCCCTCTCCCTGTAAATCGATCTCTCACAAACCCACAACCAAAAAAGGAAAACGGATCGTGTTGCCAAATCGAAGGATTCTACACGGGATCTTCAAATCAAGGGCTGTTTGTTCTGGTTTAGCCGAATCGAAGGCTTCACGACGGGCAGTTTGAATCAAGGTTTCGCATCTTCAAATCAAGGTTTTGATTCTTTGTTTGTGATAATATTTGGTTAATTTATAGAAAACTCCATGTCATAGTTGTTGTGTACGATTTCCCCTCTGTTTTTTTGTTTGTTTGGTGTGAAAATTGAGGCGGGTTGGATAATACTTGGGGCGGTCAATTCGCAGGGGGAAGGGTAGATGGTGGTGGAGGCGGAATTGCAGGTTGAATTCGTAAGGGGAAGGGTGCGAGTAGTGGAGGTGGAGGTGGAATTGCAGGTTATGAATGGAGAAACTCTGTTTATGCCATGAGTTTTGTACAGAAGTCACTTTTCTTCTACAAAGATTTGAGTCAACTTTTGGAATTTCAAGGGTTCACCTCTCTTAGTAGTTTTGTACAGAAATCACTGCTTATGCGATAGTCATTTTGATTTTAGTCTTGCTAGAATTAATTGCTCCTTTCTTGAGGTTATAGATCCGTTTTAACATGGAAATTATCGAGAGTAACTACATTGCTGCTCTTTGGCAATAACCATGTAATTAATGGAAAAGATGCTTGCCCAGTTCAGTGTGGTAATATATCAGACAAACATCATGAATTTGAGTTTTGCTGCCATAAAATTTTGCATGTTTATTGATGAAATATGTGAATTTGGTTTGCACTCGTTTTCTTTGTTGCCATTTTAAGTGATTTCAATACATTATAGCAGGCCAATGAACCTGGAAATGGAATTGAACACATTGCTTGTGTAAGGAAAATACAAATTTTGATACCAAAATTTAATTTAAAAAGTTATTTTTAGCTAAACGAAATCAGTTATTTCTAAAGTGTAAGAACATGTGGTTCTATTAATATGCTAAATTATGGTTAATCTATAAAGGTTTTGATTATTAGTCAAGTTAATGTATCTAACGATCATAATTGAATACTATAAAAATTTTATTATCAGTCAAGTTAATGAGACCTAACAGTTTTCTTCTCTCTCTCTCTCTCTCTCTCTCTCAGAAAAAGCAAGATACAAGGAAGACAGTGGCTATAATATTAGGAGGGGCAGCAGGGGTGGGGCTTTTAATCATTTTCTTGCTATTTGCAAGAAATTTAACCAAGAAACATAATGGTAAGAAAATATTTCAAGTGTTTTTTTTCCTCTTGAACTATTTTTTTAATATTCTCATGTTTTTTAATTATTATCTGTCATTTTTGCAGATTATTGAGGGGAAACATATGAATTTTGTGAGTCGAATGTCGTTCTTAGAGCCGAAGCATTCCTTATTGAAATTTTAGAGAAACTGGGAAAAATTGTAAGCTTTAATTCTAAGTAATGTGAAAAGAGAAAGGAAAAAACCAATACTTTTTCTTAGCTCGTGTAGCATTTTTGTTTTTAAAACGCCATATTTGTATTCAAAGACAAGAAATTTTTGTGGCATTAGAAAGAATTTTTGGAAATGTTGTTCAAGAAAATTTTGGTGCCTGATACAAGAATGTATGATTTTAGGCATTTTTACCAATTGCCATGTGCATGTTTGTACCTTTATTTCGTTTTATGGAATAATTGACCTAGATTTCTTCAAGGCTTTTATGCTTTTTAGGAAAAGTTTCTCTCTGTGTCCATGAATGAATATCAATGCAGTTTATGTTTTTTTGTGTTTAGTTTTTAGTTTGTCACACCTAGTGAGATCTAGGTTATGGAAGGGTCAAACCTTTTCAGGTTGTAAAACTTCATTGGTCTAGTGCAAGATTGCAATTCTTTTATTGAAAACTCCGTCTTTTGTATATGATCTCAAGTCTAGGTAAAGTTGAGGTAAGGGCTGCAAGATCTCGCGACATAAATCCTGGTTCGCATTGCGTTAGGTTGTCTTGAACGGGATGAAGTGAGGAAATGGGATTCATGTAAACAAGGCCAAGTTTGTTGTTGACTTGTCGTTGTTGTGTCCTATCATTGTTCTTTTTGTGCAAAGTTAAAAATATGCTATCTCCCTGTTACAGTTTTCTATCTATTTTTATTTAGTTCAAAATGAAATTAACGAGCCAATTAGCCAAAATCAATTCTATGGCATCGACATGAACCAACCATTTCGCCAAATGTAATTGTTTGGACCGCTTTATTACACATTTTTCTAAGCTTCCGTTTAACAAAATTTATAAATCGACGAGTGAATCATGCGCTGGTATGTCATTGTTATTGATAATCGTCCTCTATTTGAACTATAATGGTTGCAAATTGTTACTTAAATTGGATATTATACCTTGTCGGATGCAATTCTTTTTATTAATGATAAATTACTTTTTTTTATTAAAAAAGACTAAGATGGACAAGAGAATAGAAATATGAATAAAATAACGTTGGTAGCGTTAGAAGTGCGCTTGACCAATCATGATGAAGTTCTCTTCATGTGCCTCACTATATTTCATGTTTAATAAGGCTCCCAAAATATATGAGATAATGATTTTTCAAAACTTAGGTCAGACCATTGTCATTTTAGGTCATTACTAAAGTAAGGAAGCATTGGTTATTATTTGATGCTAGTTAATTATTGTCACAAGTTACGTACAAGGACAAAAATAAGGATTTGTCAAATTTAATTTAATGTGTTTTTTTATATCTAGAAACAAATATTTCAAGATTCACCAACTTCAAATTTTATATATTATTTAATATTATATTAATATTAAACTATTAAAATTTATTGAATAATCATATCTATTGAATAAAATATTATTACAAAAATATTCTCAAAATTTCAAAGTAAACGTGTTTTCCATTTTCATGTTTCTCAAAACAGTTTTTCAGAATGACAAAAAGAACGCATTTTCAGAAACTTCAAAACAGACACTCAAAACACAAAACACAAAATGAATTCAAAACACAAAACACAAAACTGAAACACAAAGAGAACGGCCCCTTAATAATTCTAAATTCGCTACATAAATAATTTAATTAGAGTAGTAAACCTAAAAAATGAGACAAAAGATACTCTTACTAACAAAATTCAATTCAATTTCACAATCTATAAGTCATTCAGCATAAAAGTTAACTTTTCTTAAGTTTCAATATAATGTCACAATCTACAAACCATAGTGCATGGGGAATAAAGAAGTTCATACTATGGGATTTTATAAAATCAACACATCATATTTAGTTAAAAGTCAGAAAAGCTAGCTAAAGACTTTTAGAAGTTCAACATTGAAGCATATAAAGCATTGCACAAACATTAAAGATAACAATACAGAAACTTTTCGTAGCTAAAGACTTTCAGATTCCATCATCACTTTCTTAAATGAGAGCAATGGATTAACAAGCAAATAGATATGGGCTTCACTCAGATTTTCACATGTCCAAAGTCTGCATTTGCCAAACCAAGGAAGACAACCTATAAAATGGAGGAAAGATTATTGGAAATACCAAGATTCAAATAATGAGTATAAAAATAATAATAAAATTGATGCACAAAAACCACTATTATTCCTTAATTTGCAAGTTGCTTTTGGCTTCATCTGTTTTGATGATTCTTATGCTACCAACGAGAAATCAACTTGCATCTCTCGTATTCTCCTCATTTCCACTCTATTCATCTGTGTTAATTCATTTCAAAGTAATTTTTCCTAATTGGAATTTATCAATTATACTCCACAATAAAAAGAATCCCCTACTATACATTATAACTGATATCAAGAACCAAACAATTCATTTAAAACAGAGGAAGTACACAATAATTTAACATCATGTTTTTCTTATACTACTCTAGCCAGATAAAGATGCCATAAAATAAAATATTTTTGATCAAATCAACTTTAGTTCCAATATGCTCATATTTAGAAAAATGATATATGCTAGCCCAATATATTATTCTTCCTTGAAGTATGAATTGTGACTTGATCTGGAAGAGGAGTCATTGGACCCTACTTTCTCTTGGTGCCCCAATCAAGCATGATCTTCAATTTAATTCCAAGTACTCCATGAATAAACAACCACATTCAGAAGTTGGCAAACCCAAAAAATATAAAACAAAGAATAAAGACAGTAAGTAGAAAAGAACTCTGAATAATGATTCTGCAGAACGATATAAATATATTTTTCAAGTTGAATATGTCATGGTGCAGGTTATAACTAAGTCGGTCAAAAATTCAAATATCCCTATGTGATTATCATGACGAAGGGCACTAAATGAACAGAGAAACGAATATAATTGTTGACATACAATATGGAGATTCCTTAGGTTGTACTTTGCCATAGATGCGAACAACAAGATAGGAATTATATGCAATATCTCTACCTAGTGTAAAATCTCCAAATTAGAACTCAGAGAATACAAATAGAAAATATCTCTAACAGAAGATTGTGAACAAACATTGGTAAGTGGAGATGGCCCCATTTAGGATAAATTAAAGGAATGATGTTTTAGATAGTTAAGGAATGCAATACATAGACGAAGCTTAAATCCAAAAGAGCAACACATTCTCAGTCGAGCATAGTGTGAAGATCCATTTCCTAGAAAATTTCAGTGGATAGAAAAACAAAATGTTTCTGGGAACATTTCAAGAATGCAACTAATAACTTACACGCACGCCAAACTCAAAAAAGGCTAACCTTGCCAATCAAAACAGATTTAGCACTCTTGAAACTCGTACAAAGCTTTTCATACTCGAGCAATCTTTTTATAGTGCCCACACCTGCATAGCAACACTATATTATATATACCTTCAGTTTATCTATACCTAAATGGAAGCAACAAGAATTCTGAGAATTTCAACAAACACAAGCAACTAATATTTATTATTTTCAGTGAATCCTCACCACAAAAGAATTATATAATTGAAAGGACGAAAATTCTCGTCTTGTTCATAACAAAATGAACTCGTAGATAAAAACATATACTCTAATTTACTTAAAAAATAGAATGAACCATCAAAATACCAAATAAAAGGGTCTATAGAGAAATGATCAAAACTCGGTAAAACTCAAATCTAGATCGATCAAAACGAGCTAAAAACTGAAAGATCTAGTAAAAAACAAATAATTGAATCAAGAACAATCCAACCAGTTATATACACAGATATACATGAATTTAATTTCATTGAAACCATTATTCGAAAACATGAAATGGTTCATACCAGGGTACGTAAAACTCGACCAAAGCGTCGCGATCTTGACCCACCTCTTTCTCGAAGTTGTTCTTAGTGAGTCAATGACATCTTCCGCATAATCCGACGTAGGCAAGAACAACGCTTGATGTATAAATGGAAGGGAAAATGGAGAACGAAGTAAGTAAAGAGATATCGTGTGATGTATAATTAAATGGAGAATTGTGTAAGTAAAGATGAATGGGAAATTGTGTGTAGGAATGGTGAATGACTGTCAAAAGAAAAATAAATAAATTGAAGGTGGACCATAGGCAAAAATAAAGAACAACAACAACAACAATAATAATAACTTAATTGAATGTTGACGAAAGAAAAATGATGGCATGTGTCCTGGATGAATAGTAATTTCTCTTCTAGAGTTTGATTGGCATGAAAAATATATCTTAGAAAAAAAAAAGATTTCCTTGTTATGAGGAAAACAAAAACCCAATCCCCCAAAGAAAATATCATTTAAAAAAGGAAAATTAGGCATTTCTTGCGTACGGATTCATCTCTAAGACGTGAAGTAATTTTTCAATAATTGATTGAGATAGTTTATCTGATATTTTTAAGTGATTTTTGTATCTCATTTCAGTATCATAAAAATAAAGTTGTAAATAAGAAAGCCTACAATTCATTAGAAGAAGTTCATTTAAGTATATATTTGTCCATGAACTCTGAAAGTATATATTCATTTATTTCTTTGACACAAGTCTTTATTGTATTTTACACCAAATGAAGTAAAAGAAAAATTATAATTGTAACTTCTAATTTAAGTTCTAAATTCAACTGCTTCATCAGCTTCAAATATAAATAAACGATGCAATTCTGAAGGTACATAATTGATTTTTATTTTAATATTCCCATCCGAACAACAAAAGCCTTTACTTTCATTATGAAATTTCTTTGCTCCACAGAAATGACAAATTGTCAGCAAAGGTAACATTCAGTTGGAGACACAGAAACTATACAATGTAAGGCACATTTTACCACCTTGGATTTTTTGATTTACCATAATCAAGTTCTTCCCTTCTGTAAAGCCTTGAGTATGTTCTGGTGCAATTGTTTTCCTCTCTTCCCTGTTACAAGCTTCATTTGATTACAGCAAAAACACATGAAAATCTCACAACCTCTTTTCCTTAAAAAAGGAAATGGAACGGAGTCATCCAGGTGCAATGATGAAGAAAATAAGCAAGCTGAAAATCAATTACCATCGATAATTTAAGACTCAGTCATATGTAATTTATATTTCACAATCACAATTTCTTGTGATTAACAAATTACTAAGACTTAAATCTACAGATTCTATTATTTAATATAGTTTATTAAAATAATAATTCTTGCCAAAATGAATAAAGTAAACATATTAAAAGTGTTTACAAGCTAAATCGATTGGATAATACCATTTACGTTTTTCAAGTAATTAAGAATGTCATCACAAAATAATTGTTCTGAGAAGCCATATTATAATAAGAAATTTTATATAATGTTATGATCTCCACTTGGATATTCTTGAGTACTTTTACAACTCATCCAATATGGAGGGGGGGGGGGGGGGGTGAATCCAACGTGCATCTGTTTTCATTTATAAGAAATGAAGCTATAAATTTTCTCCAAAAAAAAAAAAAATACATCATACGTATCGTTTACAACACATAATCTCAAATATTCTATTTTGTTATACTTTGGGCATAATCAAATTTTGGCGCCATTGCTGGGAAGACGGTACAGAAGTCAAGAAATTCAAACATAAAAAGGGTGATCTCGTTCCTTTGCTAATTTGTTTTTACTTCAGTTAATTAATTTCTTTATTATTCTCGATTCTTATTTTTGTTTACTTGATTTATGAGCAGGTATCGAGAAGAGCGATGAAGATTTGTGGAAACACCTCTCATAGAGTTTGAACATCTTTTTAATCTTGTTTTTTATTCTGCATCTGTTAACACGAACATCACATCACATAACACAATGTCTGATAGTGAGCACGATGCACCGTATAGAACTTTGCATGACCTGCACCCCACACGCACATTTACACTTTCATATATTATGTTTCTACCCAATATGCCACGCATAGATTTTAAACTTGGAATGATTCAACTTCTTCCAAATTTCCATGGACTTGAAAATGAGAACCCGTATGTGCATGTTAGGGAATTCGAGGAGGTTGTAGCAACCTTCCACAATCAACATGGTACAATGGATGTAATTAGGCTCAAATTATTTCCATTTTCTCTTAAGGAAAGGGCTAAGAGCTGGTTGTATTCATTGAGACCACGTTCGATTGGAACTTGGGCTGAAATGACCCAAGCTTTCTTTGGCAAATACTTTTCTCTACCAAAAAACTACTGCTTTGAAAAAGCAGATCTCTTCTTTTATTCAAAAGGAGAGTGAAACCTTATACCAAGCGTGGGAAAGGTATAAAGAACTCCAAACTCTTTGTCCGTACCATGTTTATGAGAGTTGGCGCATCGTGAACTATTTCTATAAAGGGTTAACATCTAGAGAGCGTCAGCTTGTTGTAATGATGTGTAATGGCAATTTCCTACAAAAAGATCTAGATGAGGCTATAGGATATTTAGATGACTTAGTTGAGAAAGCCCACACCTGGACTGGCCCTAGTACCACTGATAGCAACAATAGGTCACGAGCCGTAGAAAATCCTTCTAGTGTAGGCATCTATCATCTTGGGGAAGAAAACAATCTTATAGCTAAGGTAGAAGCCCTAACTAGATAAATGGAGAACCTACGCACTAGTAGTTCAAAGCCTACATCTACTGTTACTCGTGTTGACTCTTCTGGACCATGTGGTGTGTGTGGTGGATTTGATCATCCAGCACAAGAGTGCTTTGCTCTAGTTAAGATGATGGGGGTTTATGAGGAACGCTACAATGTCTTAGGCATGTATAACAAGCCTTATGCTCCATTTTCTGATACCTACAATCAGGGGTGGCAGAATCATCCAAATTTTAGCTGAAAATCTAATAACCAGCAACATACTCAGCCACCTAGAGCTTTCAACACACCTTTATTCCTGCCCACAACTTCTAAGAACTCCTTAGAAGACAACCTACATGCATTCATCGAGGCACAAAGTAAAACCAATCAAAAATTTGAGACTATGATTACCAAAATTGTTGAGGAAAATAAGGAATTCAAAAATCATATGTCCAAATTAACCAATGTCTTAGCAGTAGTAGAACGTGAGAAATTTGTAGCCCAAGCTCAACTAAATCCTAAAGGACAACACATGGCACAAACCTCAGGTTCAAATGAAAATAATCTTAGGGAAGTGAATGTCATAACCACTAGTTCAGGAAAAGTCATAGAACCAATCCCCAAACCTAGAGAAATTGAAAAAGAGTCTAGTGGGCCTGAAGAGAGTAGCCCTAATGAGGAGGTAGTGAAAAATCCAGTGAGAGTACCTTTTCCACAAGCTCTTAAGTCTACCTCAAATCTGCAGGTCAACATAGCTTTTTTGACTGAGCAAGCGAGCGATGTGATTGCGCAAAGGATCCCGCCAAAGTATAAAATGACCCTGGTTGTCCTACCATGTCGTGTGTCATCGGGAACCATAAGTTTGGACAAGCTCTTCTTGATTTAGGGGCTAGTGTCAATCTCAGCGCAATCAACAATCAGCAATTTACTTGTTGTTAGGTTTGGGTGAGATGAAGACTACATCTGTAGCTCTGCAATTAGCTGATATGTCCACTATTAGACTTAGGGGAGTAGTTGAGGATGTCTTGGTTCAAATTGATAAATTTTACTACCCCGTTGATTTCTTGATTTTGGATGTAAAAGTTGATGTTACTGTTGATTCTAAAATTTCTATTATTCTTGGTAGACCATTCCCTGCTACTGCTAATGTTTTGATTAATTGTAGGAATGGTCATATGAAACTATCATTTGGAAATATAACTTTAGAAGTCAACATTTTCCATATCACTAAACAGTTAGAGGAGGATGATGAGTGTCATCAAACCCACATGATTGATGCACTCACTCAGGAGGTAGCTAATAATATATTTCTTGGACCAGCACATGAAATTCTAGAACCGGATGGATTGGACGTCGCCATCAATAAACATCTTGAGATGGAGGATCAAGAGTCATGTAATAGTTCTTATTTTACATTACTAGTTTCTAATGACAGGACTTTACCTTTTGTGTTGCAGGTCCCCATTCCTGATTTTAAGCTTTCTTCTAGTCACCTTACGCATGTATTTGCGGAAGGCGGAGGAACTTCACTGGTGAGTATGCCCAAGGAGCTTCATGTACTACAAAGAAAATTGGAACCACACTTGCTGGATGTAGGCTGAATGTGGAAACTTTGGGTCGAGCCAACGACAATAAACAAAGAAGCTGCTTGGGAGGCAACCCAATGGGAGTTCATTCTTTTATTTTGTTGTTTATTTTTCATTTATATTCTAGTTAATTTCTATTATTTTCTTTATATTAGCAGTCCATTGATTACTTTCAAGCTTCCTATCATTCAAGTTTATGTTGATTCAATGCATCATTTTTGTGATATCTCTTCATTTGGCTTTCATGTTTATGCATTGATGACAATGCAAGATTTTAGTTGAGGAGAGAGCCTGTTGGATTTTATTGTGAATTGCATGTGAATTTTCAAAATTTTTATGGTTTGAGTCTCTAATTTGCTACATGTTTATGCTCTTGAATGACAACACACACCACTAGGAGTTAATTCTGTTATGAAAACCTAGATGTCACGACACTGCTAGATTTATCGTGCACAAAAGCCTTGTGGTAAGATGGTGGTTTAACACATGTAGTTAGAGGAGTCTTTTGTTGAAGTTTTTCTTATGAGGTACTCAATGAGTATTGAGAGCCACAATATACTAAAATATGGCATTAAACATTTATTGATATTGTGAATTGGAAACTCATTTGAGAATAACACTACATGGTTTGTGGTAAGATTGTGGATTACTTGGGAAATGATAAAGGTCAATTTAGGACTGACATTTGAGCCTTCAACCTTTCTTTTCAATACCCATAGTAGCTACTTTGAGTCATACACATATATATCATTTTCTTCATGCACATATCTTATCCATGCTTCTCCACATTGGAGTACAACTTATATTTGTCCATCTTTTTACTTCCAAGTGTGTAGTTGGTATTTGATGTTTATTTGTGAAAAATTGAAGCAAGAAAATCGACAAAAGTTGATATGTGCTCAAGTAAAGCAGAAAAAAAACAAAAAACAAAAAAGGGAAAAGAAAAAAAAGAAAAGAAAAATCGAAGAAAAAAAAAGAAACAAGGTTATTGATTTTGGGGTTTGACATGCCAAATAAGAATTTATTGGAAGTTGTGATCGATCGAGATGTTTGATAAGATACATAACTATGTGCTTGGAAGTATTTAAATTTTTATATCTGTTCTTCTCATACGATCCAACATGAACTTCATTACAACCCTTTGCATTTGGCATGACATACACTCACACATTTGGCATGTGTTCTGACATCCTGGTAATCATGACACTATTAATTTCTTTATGGTATTTAGTTTGAAGAGGGTATGACGTGTGGTTAAATTGAAACTTGATAAATTAACTTGCAATATTGACTAGTCTTTAATAATTTTATTTTGCATTAGATTGCTAGGGACTAACAATAAGTAAGTTGAGGGTATGATAATAGTGCAATTATCATGTTTTTCAGTAACTAATAATTGCATTTTCATGATTTATTGGCACCTAAATGTTCTAAGTACACTTATATTTTGATTTAGGTTGCAAATGAATGAATAGGGTGGAAATTAGAAGAAAATAGCGAAAAGGGCCAAACTGGAATAAAGTGAAAGTTCAAGGACTAAAGTGCAAGTAATCTAAACCTATTTCTAACCTTGTGATGAAGATTCAAGAGTTTTAGAGATCAATTGGATGAAGCAATGAGTCAAAAGGGTGAAAGATAGCCAAAACATTATCAAATATCAACTTTCAAGCTGAAAAGTCTCACACCGATTTTCAACCCCGTATTGAGACGGATATTTGACATGGAAAAAGATCGAATTTGACGATGGTCTCTAAATCAAAGTTTTAGCCCTTTGAGTTATATTTTTAACGCAACTTGGATCACTTCAATCGAATATCGGCGGAGAAAGTTATGACAAAAATACTGAAGAAGGCGCAAAATTCAGAATAGCGACACGACGCCCAAGCGTTACAACCTAGCGCTCAAGCGCTACTCCCATGGTGCTTAGGCGTCGCACTTTTCAAAGTAGGGTTTTGTTTAATGTTTGGGCTGCGAGAAATCTAGAAAAAGATCCTAAAAACATTCCATTCATCATCATTCTTCATTCTACACCATTCTTCCATACTTTTGGCTCAAGAAACTCCATGATGAACTAAATTCATTGGTGAAACTACGAAGGAACTCAATTGGATTTCGGGATTTCAGCATCTTTCATTCATGTAACGTGTTTTTCATTGTTTAAACAATTCTACAGTTTATGTTTCTTTTCTTTATGGATTATTTTGAGATTTACTTAACTTTTATTCAGTTTTTCATGGATTTAATTATATATCTTCCATTGAATACTTGTTTAAGTTTCAATTTCAAATACTTTATTGATATGATTTAATTACTACTATATGTTAGACATATATAGTCGCTCTTTGAATCTGATTTCGATAAATTAATGTGAGAATGTGAATTAGGAAACTTAAATTCTAGAATTATATTTGTGAATTAAATTGATTTAATGGTTTATTCTCCTCATCATTGATTGATTTTAAGATTGGCTTAATTTTATTCAATTGGTCATAGAATTAGTCATGTTCTTTCTATGGATTGATTGAAATAATTACTTAGGTTTTAATCTTAATTATTTAAGTTTATTAGTGTGATTCTCTACTACTTTATGCTTTAGTATATAGTTGATTTTGAATCTGATTTCGATAAACCAAGTGTGAACATTGCAATAGGAAGATTAACCATTAGGATTATGTTAGAATTAAATTCATTTGTATTGCTAAATCCTCCGATTAGAAGGTTAGGATAAAAACTTCTAATTGAGTAGAAAATACATGAATAATTGATGTAATTGATCCAATCCAATTGATGGAACTCCGACGCTTCACTTCTTCAAATAACTGATTTTAATTTCACATTTCAACATTGAATCTTAATACACATTTAAGAGAACATTTCATCCATTTTTCGAAACATTTGACAACCTTTCTATCTCCCTATGGATACGACACCCCAAAACTATACTACAACTACCGCATTATACTTTGGGGGTAATCAAATTTTGGCGCCGTTGCCGGAGAGACGGTACGGAAGTCAAGAAATTCAATCATAAATGAGTGATCTCGTTCATTTGCTAATTTGTTTTTACTTCAGTTAATTAATCTAAGCAAACGTGATTTCACATCTCTTTCATCTTCGATGTGCTCATCTTTGGATGTGTCTCATCATCACCACCAATGTTTGACACAAACCTATCCATTGGTCTTCTAATGCCTCTCATAGAATCTTTTTTTTATCAATCTTTTCATAATAAGAACCAAGCTCGACCATATCCTCAAATTGTTGTTGTGATAGGTGTCTTTTCATGTTTCCAGCATTCATTTACCCCGAAGTCTCTTCTTTAACATCCACATGAACTCTGGGGCTACATTCTTGTGAGTACATACGAAGTGTTCCTTCATCCACTTCACCCCTCCGGTAATGGTTTTCTTGCAAAACATACATTCAATGTAGACGTATGACTTTTTATCACCTCTCGTCTTTTCAATTCCTTCTCCATACTTCCCAAGCTAGATTCGTTCATTGGTTCTTTCCCATCATTCATATACCCCGAAGTCTCTTGTTTAACATCCACATGAACTCGGGGCTACATTCTTGTGAGTACATACTAAGTATTCCTTCATCCGTTTCACTCCTCCAGTAATGGTTTCTTGCAAAACATACACTCAATGTAGACGTATGACTTTCTATCACCTCTCGTCTTTTCAGTTCCTTCTCCATACTTCCAAGCTAGATCCGTTCATTGGTTCTTTTCCATCCTATAATATAAGACAAAAATTAAGTAATGAGACAAAAATCATTTTGAACAATTTCCAACACCACTTGCTCTTGTAAACAAATACGACAAAAATTATTTCCAAGAGTGATGTTACATGTAGTTTTCTATGTAGTTTTAAATTTTATTCCGGTCAGTCGTGTTACTGTTCATTGAACAGTGACGGGATGCGTCATTGTTCACAATTTTTTTTCCAATAATTATAATTAAAATCACAAGAAAAAAAAGAGGATGATACATACCTAATGAACTGATGAAAATGAAAAAGAAAAAGAAAAGAGTATAAATTAGAAGAAAAAGAAAAAAAAAAAGAGGAAAAACATACCTGTCATTTAGTTTTCTAGGTATTTTATTGTTTTGTTTGGGACTAAAATGCATTTTTAAATGGGCCCTTTTATTTTTTAAGAAGGGCCCTTTTTTATGAAAAAAATCAAATTTTAAATGGACCCTTTTAAATGAGGCGCACGCCTAAGATTTAGAGGCGTGAGCCTCATATTTTTTAGCCTAAAAAAACCACCTTGAGGTATACTAGAGGCGCCTCACTAACGCCTTTTTAAACCATGACAGCAAATGGGTAATCTGGAAGAAATCAAGAAGAAAATGGATTTGTGCAGAAGAAGAAGTAGTAGAAACCATGAAGAGGCAATGCAAAATCAAACCAACCGGACCTTCAAATTTGATTCTCGACCAATCCAGAGACCTAATAGTGAATGGAAGACATATTCCGACTCCATACGATAAGGCAAACCAACCGTCCAACACATGTGGACCACTGGACAAGACGACATGTTACGCAGTGAGAATGCTTAGCTCTCCATTGGGCGCGACAAACACGCTAATAGCTAGGCGCGATACCTATCTTACCATTGGTACACTAATGATATATGATCATATGTAGGTATTCCCCTTTACATCCTACTCATAGTATGCGTGTATGCCAGATGTTCGGGCTTGCCGACCACATAATGAGGGGAGCGTAGTCTTGAGGCGTTGAACCTTGGGAGCCAAACCTGCTATCCGCGAAAGTTGGTATCAGAGTAGGACCGCTCGAGCATGCAGTGTTGTTATGAGACAATGTCGTATGTTCTTACGGAGAAAAGATTTTGGGCTACGGATCGTGTCGGCAAGCTGGCAGGACACGAAGAAGGAAGCTGTGGAGACAAAGGATGAAAAGGGCAGCGTTGCGCAATTGTCTAAGTGCTTTTCAAGGAGTTTTTAAGGAGCGCACCATGCAGGACACAATTCGACATGCGTTGAGGCACTACGATTTGAAGGCCGTCCATCCGAGGAACAAATGCTCAAAGGGGCGGAGGGTGAAGGTTGGTGTCAAAGGTGGCAAGTACGAGTTACTGCAGGTTTGGAGGCCTGTCCATTTGGAATGGTGCCGTTGTTATCCTTGCAACGGATTCGTGTGGATGCGAAACTCTCTTTTCGCAATGAGGACGTACACGAATTCGAATGGGGGAGAATGTCATACAGTGAGAATACTTAGCTCCCCATTTGGCACGACAAGCACGCTAACAGCTAGGCGCGAGGCCTATCTTACCATTGGTGCACTAATGATATATGATCATATGCAGGTATTCTCCTTTACATCCTACTCATAGCATGCGTGTATGCCAGTTGTTCGAGCTTGCCGGTCACAGAATGAGGGGAGGTCAGTCTTGAGGCGTTGAACATCGGGAGCCAAACCTGCGATCCGTGAAACGATGTGTGAAGTCCATGTGTAGAGATTGAATTGGCACGTAGAGGCACGTGTGAAACTTTTCGAGGAATAGGTATAAAAATAGAACATTCCTGATGATACTGCGGACCTTACGATGGTGTTTGTTTTCAGGTTTGGGCCATATTTTATTTCTAGAACATTTTCCTCATAAGAAATGAAGTAAAATAAATTTTGTTCTATTTTCTATTAGCGATATCTCTATGAAAAATACATTCAGATTTCAAATTTTGCTTGACTGGTTATTGCAGTTGCTAAAAGCTTTAGGGCGATCACTTATTGCAGTTGCTAAAAGCTTTAGGGCGAAGAGTGATCGCCCTAAAGTTATAAAGTTTGCGTCTTTAGTTAAATTTACGGACCGACAGATTGGTCCGCTTGGTATCGTGCTCTTTTGTTTTTTTATTATTGCAACTAAATTCGCATGGGCTAGTCATTTACTTTTCACATTAGAGGTCATCGTGTGGGGTTAACATTAGGTTTGATTTTATAGTGTGGTATAGCTATTGCCCGTTGCTAGATAGATTATTATATGCTAATTCGTGCCTTAAATTCTTCGTGATTGTGATTTAGATTTTTTGGTTGATTTTGTTGTCATGTTTTATACCGTTATTAGTATTGACAACGATCTTAGGAAAGTTTGATCGGCTATTCTTTGTGTGATTTGTGTATCTACATTTCTTGTGGTCGTTGCTTATTTGCATTATGTGTTCTGTAGATTTTAAAATCACAACACGTTTTGAGTAACATGTTTTTAATGGAACTTTTTTTTTTTTTTTCGATTTGGCAACAAAAACAGAAAGGCCGAATGTGGGATAGTCTAAATTTGAGTTGAAATGTAGAGATGTTACAATTCCTATAAAATTTGGACACTTTATAATAGAATGCCCTAGGGATAATAATAAACAAAAAGATAACATGAGAGGTGAGGTGAGGCGAATGTTGTGACTGAGTCTAGTTATGACCCAATTGAAATTTATTGATAGTAAACCTAATTACTACTTTCGTATCTGTGTAAAATCTTTTTAGCACGAATGATTCCTTAATGTTGTTGCATTGTTTTATGTTACATTTTAGTATGTTCGATATGTGCATTTTCATGAATTTGAGAGTGACATTATCACTATGTGTAATGTCTTCCATGCATAGTGGTTGGGAATACTATTATGGAGATTGATACTAGGTGTGTTCTCATTTTATTAGGTGCATTAACAAGAAGTATGTAGGTTGGAAACATGAAGTATGAATTTCTGAGGTTGCATTGGTGATATGTATGGGGGTGCAGTGATGACATTTGGATCACGATTAGAGAGGAAAAAAATGTTTGGAATCCTCTATCAATGAGAATGCCGATTGGGTGAATTGAGAGAGTGACACCGTTATCACCTCTATTAGGTAGAGACTCATTATCTACCTAGATTGAGAGAGGTGAGGTAGTGATAGAAAAACATCTCATGGACTTATGATCCGTTATGATTTACTAGTTAGGCATGAAGAGTAACCAATCTCATGAGCATGATTGGGAATGAAAAAAGATATGTGTCCTCGAGGAACGAGCTACAAGGAATGTGATAGGATAATTATGGTGAGATCTTTTCTTGGGGTCATTTGTGCTTTGGTTATATATGTTGGTCATTTTACTTGATTAACATGGTGTTAGTCTGATATTTGTTGCTTGTTGAACATGTTTGAAAAGATCTGTGTATTCTTATATGTTATACCTTCATCTCATGTTTTATGTGTTCTTGATTGATTACCGTGGTTATCTATTTTTACTTGGATTTTCTTGACCATAGCCCTTGTTGAGTACATGTAGCAGCTATGGTATGTATTTCGGTTTCAAAACACGAAGTAAAGTCCGTGATTCCAATTTTATTTGGTTACCTTGATTGGTAAGTATAAATTTGGCGTTGTTTGCTTGCAAGTTTATTGGGATCTCATTGTTTGTCTTGGCCCAATCTTTTTGTAGCCAAATTGAAGTTTTGGCTCAAACTTAAATCTATCTCTAACCTAATAAATTAATTTCTAGTCTCCAAAACACTAATATATGTCCACAATTAAACGTGACATAGAAATCCATAAAAACATTGAAAACCCCTTTCAGCAAGGTTTCAAAGTATAATAACTAATCAAAATGCAAATTTCTTGATTTTTAAGCATATGATATCCTATGGTTCATCACCTTGATTGCCATGCCTCCATCCACTACCAGATATAATCAATAGGAAAAATGGAGAAGGGTGAGGTTTTGGGAAAATTCAATAGCAATGCCAGTGCAATCCCAAACTAAAACTAAAACTAATCTAAGACATCATACCACGCTTCTTATTCCGGTAAGCTCAAAAGATCAATGACCCCAATTCTTTCTTCCTATTTCCATCCATGAGAGATTGAACAAAGATTCTTTATTCTTATGTTCAACCATAAAAGATCAAATAAAATTCTTTCTTTCTTATATAACAAAATTTATGGATTATAAGAAGAGATTTTATTATGCACTTTATACCTTGGAATTTTTTATGAAAAGAACTTGAAAATTCTTGAAAACAACTCTTGAAGTCACATTCTAACCTTACTTCATGCTTCTTGAGAGAAAATTATGTATCTGTGTATAGGGAATGGAGTCGAGAGGGAGAGAGGAGAAGAGAGGGGGTTCGTGAGTGTAGGCAAATTATGGGGGCTACGGTTGAGTTTATCCTTTTATACTTTCTCCTTTTGATTGCTGCATGAAAAAAATAAGTTGGCTAAAACTTATATACATGGAAGTTATTAATTGAATCAATTTGGTTGCATTCTATAGATTTTAGGATACACAAATAAATGTGTTGAATGGCCTTGATCAAGCTGTAAAATGTTGTGATGATCATATCCGGTCTAATTCGATTGACACTGCCCATGCCTAGTGAAAGACCTGTCAAATAATGGAAGGCCCATCTCGCGATGTGTATGCGTTGTAAATTATAGATGCAACAATAGTACACCAAGTTCAAGTTGTACATTTACGTGACATCGAACTTAAAAGAGAATTAGAAATAAAAGCGAGGAGTATGCCAAATTGCTCTAGATATTTTAAGCCTCTTGACAAACCTTCAAAATATTAGATGCCATCAAACATTTGAGGACTTACGAATGACTTCTGAAACATGACTATAGGCTAGGATCTACAACTCACATCTAATATATTGTGGCAAGGAATAATGGGGCTAACCTCGGATAGTTGTAGATTCAAAAAATATAACGATGAGGGCTTACGAGCCAATCTTAAAGAGATGATGCTATATAGTTGACCATGGAAGACAAAATGGAAAGGGCTTATGAGCTAATGTTAAAGAGACGAGGCTTTACGTCTAGCTTCGCAAGATAAGTAACATAATAAGATCTATGGAAAATTTGACATCAATCTCATCTATAACATGGACTAAACCAATCAGAAAAGTATAAAAAAATTCGAAGCACAAACGTGCAATACATAATGGGGACTACGTGCCCCCTTCAAATACTCATAGCATAGAGTTAAATAATGATGACTCGAACTTTACAAAATTCTACCTTACAAGTTACCCATCCAACTACATGCGTATAACCATGTATCATTGTAGATAGTACGTCGACATGAATTAGAACACTAGAATAGAGGGTGTGATGGAAGTTCCAAGTTGGCAGTAGTATTTAACGCCAGGACAACCAAAAAGTCAGAATGCCTTGGACCAAGCCTTAGATATGGGCAGAAACATTATTGCGTAGTCTGACGCAATAAACCCAGACTTCAGCAAAATAAACCCATGCATCCACAAGACAAATTGCTTGACAAATGTTACAAGATCACAAACATCAACAAAATCTTGGAAATTGGATTCATAATGAATTTCAACACAATGCTGAGGGAATGTCGATTCATAAAAAGCCAGAAAAGCCCATAAAAATTCCTATAAGTCTACCCGCACAAATGATAAAATGTTGAAAATCTAAGATCTAAGACTTCAGAATTGTACTTTTCGAATACCAGTTGGCATTAATAAAGAAGTAAGTACTATATTTCTCTTTGACGTGGAACTGTAACGACATTTCAAACTTCCACTCTTTGAAAAATCAAGACAAAGTAATCTCATATTTGATGGTCATTATTTGTTCAAAATAATGTTTTGAACAGTGATTTTTAGAAAAATATATGGTTAAAAAGTAAGGAAAAAATTTAAATTTACGTGTAGAATATTTTGTTGTATGAATATAAGGTTAAAATTGAGTGTCTAGAAAAATTAGTTTTTAAATAATGGTTGTCAAACATAGGCTTAGGATTGACCCTCTTCAAAACCTATATATTTTCCAATTGAAATGCAATTTCTAGCTAAATAAATGTCGAAACTCTATTTTTCTTCTTTATACAAACCATTTGGTTCCTGATTTCACCCAAACCTCCCCAAAGGGGCAAAACCCTAAAAAATATGTCAGTTAACTTTTAAATATAATTTCTAACTTCTAATCAACAATGCCCTTTTTTAATACCTGTGCTACGTAGGGAAAGACAAGGAAAATATTGATTCATCACCATGAATAAGTGCTCTTGTAGTCAATGTGAGGCTTGAATATCTCCACTATCGGAGAAAACTTTCATACAGCAGGTGGTAGCTGAAGGTTATTACGACTAGTACTAGAATATTTGAATCCCTTGGAAGCGGCTACCACTATGCCGGCATCGACAACATTCACCAAAGGCTTGCAGTAGCTGTTGGAAAAACTTGATCCTAACTAGGGAATGGAGAAGATAAACCAAAGAAAAAGTCCAACACCAAAAATGGCTTGATTATGTAATCGCAGACCCCAAACTAAATTTGCCCCTTCTAGGATTGATTTTGATGCTTAAAAGGACTCAAAGCAAATGGTTTGTAGGATATGGAACCTAGAAGAAGAATAAACAGTCAAGCACTTGTATTTTTACTTGAAGGTTGAATATGTATATAAACTTTAATAAAGATTCTTTCCATATGAAATGATCTCTTGAATTGAAGCTTTGATTGTGATTTAAAAAGAAATCTATCTCCTATTTGTAGATTATCATTCACACACTAAGAAAATGTCTCAAAGGTTCATAAAGATGAGTTTTCTCATGAAAAAGTCAAAAAATGACCGAAATTTCAAATCCAAAGGTCAAAAAATCTATCGGCATGGGTAATCGCCCAATACAAAATTGGACTCTCGTCCATGCCAAATTTTTGGCTCATGTAAACCAAATCCAATCCAAAATTTCAGCTCCTTTGTTTTTTCTTCTCACTTTGCTTTTGGTGTTTTTCGTATTTGCTCGACACACCCATACGGATGTATTATCATTCCAATACACTTATCATTATAAGTTGAACGATAAACTATAACAATTTCCCACTTATTCAACTATATAACGACACAAATATTCAAAGTAACAATATTTGGGCATACGAATTAGATATCTTATTTGAATCTAACCATAGTATAACTCTCACGAAGTATCATCAAAATTAAAGATAACGTGATAGTTTTGAATTAGTTATTTCTTGTGATAATACCAGTGAAAACACACACACACACAAATGTCATGTGTTCACAAATTCCAAACTCACTTATTGCTAATATGTCATTTTGCTTATCCTATTCGTTGAAATTTTAAAACAAATACTTCAACTTTCTATTGAGGCAGCCCCACCTTGAATTTCATTTAGGTGAAGTTCTTCTAGTATCTTTGTTATTTTCAAAAATACTTGTACTTATGGTGTATTTGAGTCACATTATTTTAGAATGATGTATTCTCGAATAGTAGATCGATGAAGAATGTGTGGTTGAAAAAAAAAGAGCTATTGATATGTTGAAAAATAATATTTCATTGAAGAATGTGTGGTTAAAAATGAGTAGAAGAATGAAAATGAAAATTTTAATGTATACCAAATAGTGCCTTAGTACTGAACTTCATTGTTAGTACTGAACTTCATTGATAGCTTTAAAGCTTAATACTCCTTTAAGTAACAACTAGCATTACATAACTAGGATGAGGTTCTTAGGAGATTATAATATTAAAACTTTCCACTTATCTAATGACTTATTGTTACCATTTGAACCCGTGAGCTACTATTTTAGTAATTATAGGTAAGGTTACCTTCATTAGTGGATTTTTTTTAGTTTAAGAGTTCAATTGTATCCTGCTCAAAGTAGATGTTACTAAATCTCTATTATGAGCTAGTTTCTCAATTGACTTAACGTGATTTAGAGAAATTATTTCACTCTTGATTAATTTTCTTACGCAGTCATATCTTAGATTCATATGTCTAGACCTTTCTTTGTATACCCTATTGTATGCTTTTGCTAATATAGCTTGAATATTATACAAGATAGATATTGATGATATCATTCTTCGATTCCAAAGGTATCTCATATAGTAGATCCTTAAGTCACTCATTTCTTTCCTCGATATCTGATAATGCCACGAATTCAGATCCTTTGGTTGAATTTACTATGCATGTTTGTTTCTTAGATTACGAGTACCTCCTCCAAGAGTAAATATCTCACCCGAAGTAGATTTACTCTCACGAGTGTTAGATATCCAATTAGTTTCAATAAATCTTTCTAATATAGCCAAAAACCTGGAATATTGAAGACCAAAGTTTTTGGTTTTTTTTTAATAACCAAGAACTCTCCCAATGTCCTTGCTATGGGTTAGTAGTAAACTTACTAAATTTACTAATCGTAAGTGCTCTATTTGGTCTTGTGCATTGAATTTCATACGTAAAATTCCCAATATCACTTGCATACTTCAATTGAGCGATTGCTTTTCCATCATTCTTTAAAAGCTTGGAACTTGGATCGATAGTAGTACTAAGCTTTATGTTCAAGTATTTGGACTATTTGTCATATTCTTGATATAATGTTATTGACTCAAATAGTAACTCCCACTATTTTTAGTAACTTTGATGCCTAATATGGTATCCACTTGTCCAAGATCCATCATCTTGAATGTGGAATATAGAAACCTCTTCATTTCTCTTATTCCATTCATGTGATATTCAAAATCAACTTGTCTTAACATACAAGCAAATAAACAAAACATATTTATTACATACTTTTGAATGTAACACTTTCTACAATATTATGTATGAAGCCCAATAAAATAATTGCTAAGTCAAATTTCTCATGCCATTTCTTAGGTGCTTGTTTTAAGTCATATAATGATTTTACTAACTTGCACAACATTTTTTAGTAGAATAATCCCTTCAAGTTATTTCATATGAACCTCCTCATTGAGATCCTCATTTAATAATGTCGTTTTAACATCCATTTGATGAACATGCAAGTCATGTATGGATGGTAATGCGAATAATATCATAATTAATGTTATTCTAGTTTCCGGTTCATATGTATCAAAATAGTCAATTCCTTCCCTTTTCCGATAACCTTTAACCACTAATCTAACTTTAAAAGTACTAAAAGAACCATCTACATTTTATTTTCTCCTAAACACCCATTTACAGTCAATAGGATTAGAATTGGGTGGTAAATCAACAAGTTCCATGTATTGTTTGACATAATTGAATCCATATCATCTTTAATGTATCTTTTCAAAAGATATTAACACGAGAAGCGATATCTTCTCTAATGGTTTTAGGATTGGTTTTCATTTGTAAAACAAAAGATATTGTTCTTACAACATTTTTCTCATTTTCCTCTACTAAGTAAAGTAAAATAAGTTGGT
>CM032640.1:15948084-16149071 GCA_019097785.1 Fraxinus excelsior
AAAATACCTAGAACTCTCAAATCTTCATCGTGAGATCGACACAACTTTTCAGTAATTGCACTTGAATCCTCATACTTTGATGTTTGCTTCATTTAAGTCATTTTTTTCTTGTTTGTCCTCATATCCCCCATATTCATCATTGATGTTCTATAAACACATATTACATCGAATTAAGCTATATTTTGCACATTTATTGATAGTTATCCACTTTTGTGAACTGAAATAAATGTGTAAAAATGCCTTTATCAAGTGTCAATACTCAAAAGTTGTGTCGAAACTCATAATGAAGATTCAAGAATGCTTAGATCAATTGTTGCAATCAGAAGTTAAAAAGGAGTAAAGTATGATCAAAATATATTCACAAATCAATTTTCAACAAACATATGAAAATCCTGCTGCGTTGACGTAAGATCCCATTGTTTCTTATTCTCACCACATTTGAACTGTAATAGATTCCATAAGGTTCTATTAACCACTTCAATTTAACCATTGGTCTAAAGATGTTTCGTGTTGTTGAGTCTAAATTCTATCACAAACTTTTTCCACAAATTTGACCAAAAATAAGCTAAGAACTTCGGATCTTGATCGAAAGTGATAGATCGAGAGACCTAATATAGTCTAACAATCTCTTGGAATAAAAATTTCACTACATATGGTGCATCACTTGTGTTACAAGAAGGAATAAAATGTGCCATTTTGAAGAACTGGTACACCACAATAAAAATAGAATATGACCATCGTTGTGTATAAGGAAGTCCCAGCACAAAATCCAAGGAAAGATCCTCATAAGGCTGCTCTGGAATAGGCAAATGCATATAAAACCCAATGTTCTGCACATGTATTTTCTACGTTTAACAAACTGGACACTTCCTTACAAACCTGACAGCGTCCTTCTTCAATTGCGGCCAACAATAATGATCCTCAAGACTGCTAGTTGACTTGTCTCAACCTAAATGAGCACTTAATCTCCCAGCTGAAACTCTCTTATTAATTTCCCAAGTAAGGAGGTACGTGAAATACACAGCTGATTACATTTAAACAAAAAGCCCTCATGTACTAGAAAATCACCCATCGGTTGCTTCATTAAGTGTTTCGTTCACAACTTCATCTACTCTGTAAAGCTCATGTAAGAACTGAAATCCAACCACCTCATTACTTATAGTAATCAGTAAAGCAGTTCTTTTGCTCAAAATATCACCAATCCGATTGGTGGCCCCGAATTTTTGCTTTGTCACATAATTAAATTGCCTAAAATATACAGCCCAATGAACATGCATCTTATTCTCCAAATCTCTTTAGTTTTTAAAGTGTACCAAAGTCTAGAGGTCTGAGTAGATCACTAAGTTTTATGGGAGTAGGTAACGTTATCAATTCTTCAACACCAAAAATACGGAAAATAACACATGCTTATAAGTTGACCACTTATATATAGTCTCATTGAATTTTTCATTGAAATATGCTATAAGTTTACCCTATTGAGAAAATACTTCAATTCTAGTACAACTAGCATCACTTTCAATCTTAAAATTTATCTCAATAGCTGGTTGAAAGTATATGAAGAAATACAAAGAGAATGAAAAAGTGATCGAAATGTAATCCTTACCGACTGGTGCAGTTCTTACCGATTTGTATAGTGCTTACCGGCTTGTGTGTGCTTACCGGTTGGTTCCTTCCATTCATATATATAATTCTTACAAAAGGTTTTGAGTACAAAATATAATTCAAAAAAATATGTACTTGAAAAATAGGAAATGATGATTACAAAACCAAACTTATGTGACAGCAAAAATGTCATGCTACACTCAACATTCCTCCTTGACATTTTTGATGGAAATACCAAGGCAATCTCATAGTGTTTCAAACTTCCCTTTGCCTAATGAACTTGTTAATATATCATCAAGTTGTTCATATAATCTACAATGCAACAGTTCAATCATATTACTTTCTTACGCCTCTCTGATTGAATGATACTTAATCTTAATGTTTTTGGTTCTTCCATGAAACACAAGGTTCCTAACTATTGCTGCTGCAAACTGATTGTCACAATAAATAATAGTAGCTTCATCTTGTTTATGCTTTCAATCTTCTAGCACTTTCCTTAGCCAAACAGCTTGATTGGTGGCCTCTGATGCAGCAATGTATTCAACTTCAGCTGTTGATTAAGCCACTGTCTTTTGCTTTATCGAATTCCAGCAAATGATACTTGATCCCAAGTAGAATATATATCCAGATGTGCTCTTCATATCCTCAGGACACCCTGCCCAATCACTGTTTGTGAAGTCAATTAACTTCCAATTTTCAGACATTTTGAACCAGATTCCTAAGTCTTATATTCCCTTGATGTATCTTAGAACTCTCTTGGCTGCTTGAAAAGGTTATATCAGGTTTGGTTGCAGTAAGATAGAGTAGATAGCCAGCAATACTTCTATAGAATTTTGCATATATCTTCTTGGCATCATCATCCTTAAGCAGTTTTGCATTCTGAATCAGTGGGGTGGTTGCAGGCTTGCAATTTTCCATGTTGAA
This sequence comes from Fraxinus excelsior, assembly GCA_019097785.1. Classification (NCBI taxonomy): domain Eukaryota; kingdom Viridiplantae; phylum Streptophyta; class Magnoliopsida; order Lamiales; family Oleaceae; genus Fraxinus; species Fraxinus excelsior. Next base: position 15,950,611 of record CM032640.1, read on the forward strand.
CTTCTTTAGTATCTCATTAACATATTTCTTTTGCCATATGAAAATTCCTAGATCAAACTGACTAATTTCCATGCCAAGAAAGTATTGCCTTTCCCCTACTCTGTCATTTCAAATGCCTTCTTTAGATAATTCATCATACCTTCAATCAATGCACAGTTGCTGCCTCTGATAAACAAATCATCCACATATAAGGAAATGATAACCATATCCTTTTTCTCCTCTTTCACATACAAAGTTTGTTTATTCAAGCTTTTAATAAAACCAAGGCAGGTTAGATGATCATCAATTCCACTGTACCAAGCCATTGGAGCTTGCCTTAATCCATATAATGCTTTCTTTAGAAGATAGACTTTATCCTCCATTCCATCAACCATGAAACCTTAAGGCTGTTCAATGGAGATTTCCTCATTAAAGTAATTATTTAAGAATGCTAATTTCACATCTAACTGAAATATCTTCCAACCATTTTGAGCTGCCATAGCCATCGGCAATCTTATTGTTTCATACCTTGCAACTGGTGCAAATGTATCTTTGAAATCCACTCCATAATTCTAAGCACAACCTTTGACAACTAGCCTTACTTTCAACTTGTTGAAAGATCCATCAGGGTTTAACTTCATTTTATACACCCATTTAACCCCAATCACTTACTTATTCAGTGGTCTGTCGGTCAATTCCCAAGTATCATTCTTTTCTATCATTTTGATCTCTTCTTCCATTGCAGCCATCCAATCAGATGACTTAGTTGTTTCAAAAAAGCTTGCAGGCTCTACAATTGCAGCATTATACTTTATAAATGTCTGCTAAAGGTCTCATCTTTACTTTGCCATTGTCTATGTCGGATCATCATCAAATTCTACCCAATCTTCACTAATTTTTTCATCTCTGTTCCGAGGATCAGGTTATTTATTTTTGCTTTGACAAGTAAACTATCTTCCCAACTCAATATTGCATTTTCATCAACTTTAAGATCCCTGCTGGAGATTACCTTTTTTTACTGAGGATTGAACACCCTATATCCATTGGCATTATTGTAATATCCAACTAGTATCCCAATTTCAGCCTTTTCACTTAGCTTATCTCTCTTTGCATTAGGAATATGAGTGTAACAAATACTTTCAAGTGTGAGATATTTGGTTTGACATAATACCAAGCTTCATATGGAGTTTTCTTCTCCAATGACTTTGTAGCAAACGGTTGAAGAGATAAACAGCATTGTTAACTGCCTCAGCCTAGAACTCCTTAGGTACCTTTTTTCAATCAACAACCACCTAGCCATTTCCATCGCAGTCCTATTTTTCTCTCACTAACTCCATTATCTTGAGGAGAATATGGTATGCTTAGTTGATGCTTAACACCTTCAGGTTTACAGAAATTGTCAAATTGTCTACAGCTATACTCAGTTCTGATTGTCTTTATTTTGCAGCCACTTTCATTCTCCACCATTTTCTTGAATGTTTGAAACACAACTGTAACTTTTGATTTAACTTTCAAGAAATAGACCCAACACATTCTGGTTAAGTCATCAATGAAGATGATGAAATATCTGCTGCCATTCAGTGTGGTTATTTTCATGGGACCACAGACATTTGAGTACACTTACTCAAGCTTATTGACAGCCTTTCTTGATTGGTTATTAGGGAATGGCAATCTCGTTTGCTTTGTCAACTTTTGCTTTTCAAGTTGACAGACATCATAGACACATGTATCATCAATGATTTTAGGCAAGTTTTCAACAAGATTAAAATCATACATTTGCCTAAGTGAAGTATAGATAGCATGACCAAATCGTCTATGCCATAAAGAGGACTCGTTTTCTTCAACTAAACATGCATGTCTAGAACATTTTTCCAATCTATAGGAAAACTTATATTCCTCATTTGAATTTTCATTAACTCCTTTCCATTTTCATCTAGTATAGTGCATGCTTTATCTTTAAACATTAAGACATGATTTTTCTCTAGTAATTGCCCTACACTAACTAGGTTCCGATCTATCTAAGGCACATATAAAATAGCTGACTGAATGCAAGAAAGAGCTTTGGATTTTTTGGTAATATCCTCATTGTGCTGTTTGATTAAGCAACCATGGGGTTAGCTCTCAAAGGTGAAGGTTCATCCCCGATTTCAGTTATCTCCCATAGATCATAAGCTTTGAGGTAAGGTTTCATCTTTGCAGCCCAGAAGTTGTAGTTTTCTCTAGTGAATGCGGAAGGCAGAGGTGCTGAGAAGTCAGTTGAAGCCATCTTTTTTCCTATCAACTGAAGTTACCTTGGCCGGTTGTTTTTATTATCTGTTGTTTTTTTTTTGCTCTTTACAGTCCTTCTAAGATCAATGAGGCTCTGATACCATGAAAGTATATGAAGAAATACAAAGAGAATGAAAAAGTGACCAAAATGTAATCCTTACCGGCTGGTGTAATTCTTACTGGTTTATGTAGTGCTTATCAGCTGGTTATTTCCATTCATATATATAATTCTTACAAAAGGTTTTGAGTACAAAGTGGACTCCCATACTTCACCTACCAAACTTCCTTACACATGACAGCTTTTTCATAAGACAATACTTAGTCTATAATTCAAAAAAATACTACAAACCATGTACTTGAAAAACAGGAAATGATGATTACAAAACCAAACTTATGTGACAGCAAAAAATTCATGCTACACTTAACACTGGTAATGCCCAAATAGGAGCAGAAGTCAATTTCTTCTTGATCTACTTAAAGGTTTTAGTAACAACTTTGGTTCACTCAAACTTGTACCTTTTTCTTTTTCTTCTTCAAGTAGTCCATTGTAGGAGCCATGACACTATTGAAATTCTGAATATATCACCTACAGAAAGGTGCAAGTCCACGTAAACTTTGCACCTTGGTAAGGGAATTTGACATTTGCCAATCTCTAATCTCCTGAACTTTCTATTCATCTACATTTATCCCTTTAGAACTTACAATATGCCTCAAAAATAGAACTCTACTCGTCATAAAGATGTACTTTTTCATATTGATGACTAACTCATTATCCTACATTACTTCTAATAGTTCCTCAAGTGTTCTTTGTTATCAACTCCACTTCTACCATAAATTAGAATATTTTTCAATATAATCAACAACAAACTTTCCCAGAAAATAATTAAAAAAATTTGGTTCATCAGTGGCATGAAAGCACTCAGTGTATTGGAATGGCCGAATAGTATAAAAAGCCACGCATACAAGCCCTCATTTGTTTTGAAAGTTATTTTCTACGAATCCTTAGGCCTAATTCAAATTTGATTATACCCGTTCTTCTAGTAAATCTTAAAAAACATAACAAATTTAGCCAACTGATCTAACATATCATCCAGCCTGGATATAGAATTTTTTTTATAAAGTAATCTCGTTGATGGCTCGACTATCAACACATCTTCCATGATCCATCATTTTTGGTACTATAAGGCATGCATGTGGACTAATACTCTCTTAAAACTTCTCTAATGATTTTCTAACAGATCCAGGAACTTCCTACATGACTTCTTATGCCTTGGCTACCAAAGTAAATAGTTCATCAAACTCTTTTACATCAGAGGAAAACTCATTGGCCAAAACTACAATATCTAGGAAAGCATTCCCTTGTACATTTTTATGTGCACTCCCGGTCGGCACATCCATGATTTTCTTATTCTTCCATTGTAACATGTAGTTGTTCTCTCTACCCAATATGTCGTAACCACTTAAAATGTCACGATCTATCCAATAGAATGTGACATGCAACCATCTCAACAACATCAAAAATAACTTTTAATATGTAAAAGGTTCCCAAAGAGAAAGGTACTTAAAAATTCGAGTAACTTGGATAAGGAGGGTGTGGTTTTGTTAGAAGTTTCAGATGATCCACTAACTTATTAGGAATCAACTGTTTACAATTGTAACTGTCTATTAATGAATGAATGGGCTGAACCACTATCTTGTCCTGAATTTCATACTTTAACCTTCTTACAAATCATGTGATTTGATAGTAATCAGCCTCCATCACATTGCAACGTGATTTACAATCTCAAGAACTTTTCAGTATAGGCATCCACCAAACTAAAAATTGTCGGTACAAGGCATGTATATAATAATACATAGGAAGAAATTGTTATTGCAACTCTTTCATCATGATCCGACTTCTTATGGGTAATTGTCTCAACCTATAACTTTCATGTGATATACTCTACCACCAAGCTCATGCTCCTCCATTAAGTTTCTATGTCACCATTACAACCTTATGTTCTCATCTAACCTCCATAATTTCGAACAACCTTACTGCCTCATTCAACCAGTCTGCCATTACACTATATACCACTTGATGCAGGACCGAAATGTGAACTATAATATAAGGTTTTTTTTTTCGCGGCACATGAATGGGTGTTTCCTCGATTTCACTCAAACGAAGGTAAGAAATATTGAAATCTACCAATTAATGAATGTCATATTTTCAAATCATTAACACATTTAAAGACCAAAAAAATCCTAATCCAAACATAATTCTAATTCTGTAGATAAATACGAATAAAACTAAAAAGCTATTAAAATGACTAAAATACCTTTAACGTACGATAGAAAATTTTACATGGATAACAAAGATGTGCCACGTAGCAATCCATCTGGAAGATAGTCAATAGAAAAATCAACAAAGATCCAAGTGGTCAAATACAAAAAAATTATGTAAACTACCAAAACTTGTACAGAGGCACTTCCTCAATGAACAAAGCACTACGTTTGGGCTGAAATACTGCCCGAGGAAACAAAAAAAGGAGCTAAAGCTCTCCACTCCAAGGACTAGCTCTGAGGCTCTCAATTCATCCGAAGCTGACGATGTCTCATACAATATATTTAAGTATCTTTTAGAAGTGATTGATATAACACTTGTAATAGAGAATGTCAACGTGTCAACCTATTGTATAGAGTAGCTGGCCCTTTATTAATGTATTAATTGTATGAATAGACAATAATGAGGCCACGTGGCTCTGGTCCAACAGACACCACGTCGGCTAAGGCAGTATAAATATGTTTTCTTTGTATTTGACCACTTGTGTTGGAAAATTAGAATGTTGGATTCTTATTCTCACATCTTGAACTCATGAATGTTGAAGGAGCAAGAAATATTTACAAACATTTTTATGAGCATTTTAATCTTCCATCATACACTTTTTGTGGAAAAACATCTTAATATTGAGTCTTACACTTTTCATTTAAATATTTTTCTATCCTTCCACATATTCTAGTGAGATCTTTGGTTAGTGGCTTTAGTTATCGATTGGTGATTCATTGTTAGCGTGATCATTGTTGTTTCACTCGTTGGAGCTCAAATATCTTTATCTTTCACCGTAAAGCACCTCTCATGTTCAAGCCTGCCTCATTTCTCACCATTTCTCTTGTAGAAATGCGCTAGAATTTGCTTGACTTGGTGAGAGTGGTCCCGATATTTGTTTGCTCATTTTTCGAGGTTAATCGATTGGTGCCATCTGTGGGAAATGATACATTTAACCACAAAAGTCTCGTGGGGGAGAAGCATGTAAGATATACCTTGGAAGGGGTTTCCTAACCCTTGAAAATGAGTGTTTCTAAAAAATGAACCGTTGGAAAGTCCTAGAGACCGTATGAATATTATGCTCATTTGATCATTGAAGAAATGAACATTTGGTTAAAAAAAGTGTTTGTTGACATGAGTTCGAATAGTAAAGAAAACACACCTCGGAGGACGAGGAAATACCCTGAAGAAAGGAAACCCTCATAGGCTATCCCAACTGCTTGCCCAAGGCCTCACCAACAGTATAGACAAGATAAGTTAATAGGCGAGGCAGGATAGCAGCTAGAATCACAGAGAGGTCGCAACAATGGCTACCAATATGAGAAACATAACCAAACAGAACATGGCTATGCATAAACTGTTGATGAGCATGCAGGGTCGAGGAGAATACATAGTTTCTCCATAAGCAGCCCCAGGAAATGCATTCCAAGACCCTTTACAGTACTATCATGAGGAAAAAAAGTTCAAAGCTAAAAAAGGACACCATCATAATAGGGTGGAAACCCCCTAAAGAAGAGAGGTCGAAGTTGACATCTCAAATAACTATGCCTCGAAACTACCTCATGAGGCTCCATTTAATTTTCCTTTAAACTATAAGCCAGAAGACCTGCCTTAGAGGTCATGAAGTATCTTTGATAGGCCCGAAGGTTGCCTAGAAATAGGTAGGCTCGACCTCCTCCTGCACCTAGAAATAGGCAATATGAGCCTCTTTGATTCGAAAGATAAGAAGAACAAGTTCATCATAAAGAGCCTTAGATTCCTCTCCCTAGAAATAGGCGTGAGAGGAGTATGGCCTTCCCAGCCACTTTTGCAAACTTAATATAGGGATGATGAGGGTTTTGATGAGCTAAAAAGGTCCTATGACCTTGACAACGACGATGATCATTATCCATTCTCGCAAGCCATTAGGAACGCTCCCATGTCGAACCACTTTACTCTTTCCTAAATTCCAAAGTATTATGGGATAGGCAACCCTATGAAGCATCATAATAGCTTCAAAACCCACATGAATCTGAAGGGAGCCACCCTAGCCATGAAGTGTAGAGCCTTCCACTTGACCCTAAGTAAAGCGACCAAATTCTGGTACATAGGTTGCTAAAAGGAAGCATGCAAAGCTAGCTGGACTTTAAAAAAATGTTCCTAAAGAGCTTCACCACCAGTAAATAAGGAAAAAGACCAATTCAACGCCTACAAGATATGTGATAATAGCATGGTAAGTCTCTAAAATGTTTCTTGTCCTGCTTCATTGATGAGATGACCTATTGTGTATAAGTAGCAGATACGGAAGCTTTAACTACCTTAAGGGAAGGCTTTGACATGAACTCTCTCTTTTGGAGGGATGTGCAAAATAAGGACCCTACCACCTATGATGCCCTATTGGAAATCATAAGGTGTAAAATCCTTAATAAAGAATTGAAAGATCATAGGAACTGGGCCAAGCAAATGAACTGGGCCGGGCAAGGACTCTTACCTCCACAAATGAAAAGGAAAAAAGTCATACCTCCTATTTGATGGATCGTCGGACCCCTTTTAATCATGGACAAGCACTGGCTACAACGACACTCAATGCAGTACCCACTTTTAGTTTATGAGGAAGTGAAGCTATCAGAGCCGACCCTATCAAAGGTACCATCAGAGAGAGAGAGGGGTAGAGGATAAAGCGTTGAACCTAGAAATAAGGACGAAGCACCCATTTATTGTACGTATCATCATTCCTATAACTACGGCACAAAAGACTGTTGGAATATCATGATACACCCCTAGGACACAAATCAAGGAAGAGGCAGGTGCCTCCAAAGAGATGCTCCTCCTAGATATACTCAACAACTTGAGGATGTTGAGCTGCGGTGTCCTAATAAGAGCGATGCCCCAATGAGAAGGGAAAATGATGTTGAAAGACCTAGAGACTAACGAAGACAAAGAGGAAGCCCCCAAACAATTAATGACCAGGAGCCCATTAGAGAAATTGATACAATCTTTGGAGGTCCTTACAATGGGATATAATCTAGGAATTCATAAAGAAATTATGACAAGGAAGCAAATGATCCTTCTATGACAAGCTTCATAGTTAACCGAGCCCCTGTTGAAAGAACAATTCCACCAATTACATTTACTCAAGAAGAAGCAGCAGGTGTGTATTATCCACACTGTGACACCTTAATGGTGATGACCGTCGTGGCCTTTAATGGCCTAAAAAGAATGTAGTGAATAATAAAAGCTCGGTCAACATCATTTTTGGAACCACTTTTGACAAGATGAAAGTTGACCATGAGCTAGCCCCGATGAGTTCCTCCTTGTACGATTTTATGAGAAATAGCATCATCCCAAGGGGTAAAATCTCTCTAGCAATAGAGATGGGGATTATACCCTTGATTGCTCACCACTTCATGGAAGTTTTGGTCGTTGACAAATACTTCGCTTATTACGGAGTATTTTTTCTCACAAGCGTTTCCTTTTATAGGCATGGCCTATTAATCCTAGCTATTGGATGTTGATCTGAGTCATCTGATCATTCATTTGAAGATTAAATTTGAGCTACTCATTACATTTGTCTCTTCATCTTCTATGTTCCAGATCAAAGAGACCGCCTCACGCGTCCTCATGCGCTTGAAGTTCGCAAAGCGTGTGAGAGACATCCATCATTGTGCATTAAAAGCGATGACAATTGCATGTATATGAAGTTGAACTACCTCAACTGTCTTTTCTTGAAAACATACCACGATAGCAAATCATTCGAATGCAATAATTAAGGATGCCTCATGTTCCTCAACCATAATAAAATCAAGCTCCTCGTAATTATCAATTTTGAGGCCCAGTAAAGGCTAGACCTACCTCACCTCAACCAGTTCAGATAGGGATGCGGATGTATTAAGGCACTTTGGAGAAAATGAAGTACCTCTAAGTATACAACTTCGGAGAATGCTAGCAGAAGGTCTGCACAAGTCAGGTACATTTGAAATTTTAACTATAACATAAATGTTTATATTTAGACTTGGGGGACTATTGTGGTGTGGTAAGAAAATACCCCTACTATATTTTGTCCATGCATTACATAAATAGCCATGCCTAGACTTGGGGGACTATTGTTACGCCTAACCACCGAGACTTAAAGTCAATGTGCCACATAGCAATGCACGTGGGTAGAGAGTCAACAAAAAAAGTTAACAAAGACCCAAGTGGTCAAATAAAAAGAAATTATGCAATCTACTAAAGCTCATACTGAGGCATTGCCTCCATGAACAAAGTACTATGCTTAGGCTGAAATACCACTAGAGGAAACAAAGAAAGGAGCTGAAGCTCTCAACTCCGAGGCTCCCAATGCTGTCTCTTACAATATATTTGAGTATCTTTTAGAATTGATTGATGTAACACTTGTAATAGAGAATTTCAGCGTGTCAGCTTATTGTATAGGGCGGCTAAACCCTTGTCAACGTATTAATTATATGAATAGACAATGATGTGAAGCCTCAAATAAGGAGATGAGGCCACGTGATTTTGATCAAACGACACCACATCGGCCAATACAGTATAAATATGTTATCTTTGTATTTTAGGAAGGGTTGGAAAAATTGGAATGTTGGATTTTTATTCTCACATCTCGAACTCATGAATGTTGAATGAGCAAGAAATATTTACAAACATTTTTATGAGCATTTTGATCTTCCATCATATACTTTTGGTAGAAAAATATCTTCATGCAGAGTCTGGTGATATCTTTAGTTAGTGGCTTTGGTTCTCGATTGGTGATCGTTGTTAGCGTGATCATCGTCGTTTCACCTGCTGAAACTCGAATATCTTTATCTTTTGCCGTAAAGCACCTTCCACGTTCAAGTCTGCCTCATTTCTCACCTTTTCTTAGATAGAAATGCACTAAAATTTGCTTGACTTGGCGAGAGTGGGCACGACATTTATTGACTCATTTTTCGGGTTAAACAGGGACTGCTACAACCAAGATGAAGGATATTAGAAGGGACATCATAGATTAGGATGGCATTCTAATAATGTGATAAAGATCTCCAAATTAGATTTTATATGAGTACGCATCCCATACAGAATTATCCCATGCACATGTTCATGCATCGACAATATTATCAATGTATCTGCTTAATATACATACTATTGGTATTGGAAATGGTTTAAATAATTGTTGACATATACAAATAAATAAAGAAATGGAATGGCAATCATCAATCTTCCATCAACCATGGTTTACAATTATGGCTTCCATGCTTAACTTTTGTTTGTATTTCATTTTTCTTTGTTTTTGGGAATCATCTATCAAATAAAGAAAGAGCAAGAATAAATTTCTTGTAACTTATCAATAACAATTTTTGAATTAAAACCTATGGTGTTAAGTGCATGATAACTATTCAACGGATAAAATTTTTTGACCCCAAAAAATGATCTCAACAAATGCTGAGCCCACTCGTGTATATGTAAGCTAGGTCCAATACGTAAGACAAATCAACGGTCGAGATCTGTAGCGACCCGAATTTTTAAATGCAAAATTTATAACTTAAATTATGTCGCTACGACATTGTCCGTCAAATTTTAGAATTTATTTTACGTCCGTCGAGTTGTCTAGCAAAACATTTAATATAATAATTCAAAAACGATTCTTAATCTTAAAAATTAAATATTTTCTTATTGGGTCGAATTTTATACCCAATACATATTTTAAATTACTCTTGGTCCATTATTCTTATTCAGCCTAAGTTTAAGTCCGTTTTCAGCCCAATCGATTGTCCAAATTCTGGAGTATTTATTTGTAGGGCTCTATACTCTCAAACCAAAAAAAAAAAACATTCATTCCACCTCCAAACAAAATACTCTCTCGGCTGCAAACTCTCACATAATCTGGGCATTCAACTATAGGTAAATTTCTTCACTTTTGAACAATTATTTTTATTTGATTTCATCATCATCATTGTCTAATCCATTAACATTATACCAGTTTCTTCCATAGTCAAGCTGTGAACTCCAAACCCAAAATTCATTCCCGACAGAAATCTGTGCAGGTAACTCCTTCGAAATTAGTTTTCAGTTTCTTTGGAATTCTATAATCACCGTTCTTCTCAATATATATATATATATATATATATATATAGACACACACACACACACACACACACACACACACACACACACACATACATATATATAGAAAACAAAAACTCTGGATTTAATGACGTGAGTTGAGTTTGGAAGTGACCTGCAACTCCATTATCTTGCTCTTGCCTTTAGACTTCCTTCCCTGGCCTCGATTTTGGCTGAAAATCATCAAAATGCAAAAACTCATTATGGACACAAATTTGATTTCGAACCAGCAACCCTTTTCTCTGCATGAAATGGAAATTTGGAATGGGGGCTAGGTATTAAATATGGAGAAATCAATTTTTTGAAACCTTAATTTTGATTGGAAACAAGTAATAGGTGAGACCCATTTTGGAAGCTATTGGATTTCGAAATTTGAAGCCCTCTGTACGTGAATATTGAATTGGGAATGGGGGGTTGGGTTATAAATATTGGAAGTTTAGTTTTAAATCCTCAAGTTTGGTCAAACATTTAAGTTAGTCCCCTATTTGATTTTTATTCTTTCTTCATCCCTAAAGTTTATGTATTATTCAAATTAATTATAAAATATTTTCTAATTTTACCTTATTGGCTCTAAACATTTTGATTTTCATAATTAGACCCTCAAGATTTAAATAATTATCCAATTACCCATTTCTTTACTTTCAAAAGTTCAATCAAGGTCCCTAAGAGTTTTAAAACATTAATTAGGACTTGGTATCCTAAATTTTATTAATTTTGTTCTTGCTAGACGAGTCGCGGGAAAAGTTTAAAGCACAGTAACATCACATTCGTTCAATTTCAAGAAAATTTCAAGACTTTGAGGTGGGATTTACATTTAAGCAATTGTGGTTATTTTGTCTATGTTAATTCTTGATATATGATTTTGATTGTCATATTATGCATATACATATGAAAAGGTTGCCAGGGGCCGTAAATAGGTCCGGGATCGAAAGTGGGTCCTTGGTGTTGTCCCACAGTGCAAAATTGTTAAGCGCTATAACATGTTGTCAAGGACCGTAAATAGGTCCGGGATCGTAATTGGGTCCTTGGGGATGTCCCACAGTACATATTTCTACAGTATGTTGTATTTGTATTATATTCATAATTTGATTTCATGTTTAGATTTAACCTGGACTGATTGTTGTTTCTCCCACTGAGTATAATTCGTTATGCTCATCCCAATATTTTTCCACTCTTCCAGGTTAAGGAGCTCGGCAAGGCAATGCAATGAGCGGGGCAATCATGATTAAATAATAGACAATTTAAATTATAAATTTGTGAAACTAGTATTTTAATGGCCGGTTTCTATTTTGTCTTAAATCTCAAATTTTAGTATTTTTACAAATTGTGGCACTTTACTTATTTTATTTGGTATTGACTCTTGAATGAGTAAATTATTCAAATGATGTTTCCGCATTTAGTGTTTATTTGCTATAGTTTTGAAAAAAATAAATATTTACGCATTTTGGCGTTTATTGAGGAAAGTTATTCACGGGATATTTTGACTTAAGTAGCGTTTTGTGTTTATGAAATTTGGGGCGTTACAAGATCGCTCCCAAATTGGACATAGGAGAAGCTCAACGACACCAGCCATTTCCGTTAGAGATACGATTGTATAATAATAACCAATCTCTATGAACATAATATAAAGTTGTTATGAATCAATATGAGAGAATGATATAGGTTACTTCAAGTATTTAAAGTTGCATTTGTATTCAATTGTTACATGGTTGGGGTATTTATAGTGTTATAAACAGAATGGTGACTCTTAGATGAAATTACACGTGGCCTCATCTCCCTGATTGGGGCATCAAATCCTAGCTTTATTAAGCATTAAATGCTCTTACACCCTATTGACAAGATAAGATACAAATACACTTTTTACAAGCGTCACATCCATCATTCAAGTAAGGTTTCTATAATAAATTCAATATCTTTGCATGTGGTTCATCACTAGTTGGTAGAGCATCGGACCCAGGTAGGCACTTCAGCATGTCCACTTCGGATTAGTAGTGGGCATCAGAAATCACTCACAGGTCCTCGTCCTCCATGTCATGTGGTTCGGTAGGAGTGGGTCCACAACTTAGCTAGCTTGGCCACGGGTAGTGCTAGTAGCAAGTCATAACAATAGTGTCCCAAGTGCATGTGTGATTATTTATGTTATGCATGGACTTTAATAATGGGCGAAGTGTCTTCTTAGGCAAGGTGTCAACTGGTTTTAAAATTTTTAAAATTTGTGACTCATCATACTAGTCCCCCCAAGTCCAGAATTAATTAGTTGATTTAGAATTGGCTCACTTTGTAATAAAGAACATTAGGCGGCCAAGGCTGTCTATTCAAAGAGAGTTGAGTTTGCTTAAAAGCTGAGGCAGGTAATTGTTAAACTGTCGATGCTCATTCACTTTAAGAGTAGCTGAAGTTATTTGAAGCTAAGGTAAGTAATTGCTGAACTACTAAGGCTCATTCAATTTGAGAATAGATGAAGTTATTTGAAGAAGAGATAAGTATTAGTTGAACTGTCGAGGCTCATTCACTTTGAGAGTAGCTAAAGTTATTTGAAGCTGAGACAGGTATTAGCTGAACTATTGAAGCATATTCACTAAATTCATTGACCTTGATATTGTCACTTACTATTTGACAGTTTCGTGTGTTACCAAGGTGAGATAGCTAAGGCAGTTCAACTTCCAACACACCTACAACCGCCACATTAGATGCATAATGATGGCTATACATTTATGTGGCATGTGCTAACGCACCGAGGCATATGCGTGATAATCACGAATCGATCTGAAGATTGGTAAAACAAACCGTTGAATTCAACAATTCAGATGAGGTAAGAAATTTGGCAGCTTGGGCCGAATGGGACTGGATCTAACGAACAAGATTGTTTCCATTTTTCATATAAAAGGCCAAACTTGTTTCATCCTTGCGAAAATCATTTGAATGCTCTCAAGTATTCTAACTTTCAGAAAATTTTCCAACATCCTCCTACTTTCCAACGAGTCTTCTTAGATCCCATTTCCTTCTAGGATTTTCTTTGTGAAAAGGATTTCACAATATTCATCAATTTTTATTTTTACCATTTTCCACATCTGTCAATGGATTTTAAGGCTTTTAGGGCAGTTAGGTGGCTCGGTTGGGTGGGAAATCAGTTTCTAAGGAGTCTTTTGAGTGGTATACAGTGAGTGAGGAACCCGTAGACTACAAGGTGGGTTGGGAAGCTACCAAGATTCTTTCTTCTATGACCACCACAAAATTAGCCGAACTTAGGTAAAAATATTACATTTTCCATTGCATAGAAATGCTCGTGTCCGAGGCCTATGAGTGTTCGTGTTTTTAGAGGCACGGGTACATAGCAGTTAGTGCATTCACATTCCCTTCGTAGCGGGACTTCCTTCTTCCATTAAGGTGTGGAAGGAGTTTTGTTTTTGGGTGAAGTGTAGATGGTATATGGTGGATGGAGACACCGTCCCGGTCTGTACAGTGTCGACATAGTACTACAAAGCATGTAAGTGCCTCGCCTTATACAGTTTTGATTTTCTATTTATGTCTCATGCTGATAGCTCCCTTTTTACATATTCTGATACGTAGTATGAGCTTAACAAGGTAGAGTAGGATGTGATCGAGGATATTTACAAGCGTTTATTGAAGCTTCGGAGCTTTGATCACCTAATCGATAGAAACACCTACTTCATAGACTTTGGATTAATGACCTCAAAGGGTAAGTAATAATGTTATTTTCATTTCTCTTCCTAGCTTAGGCTCCTAACCTGTCTCTTTGTTGATTACAGATAAATTCACAAAGAAGGAATACCCACTCAAGATATGGTTACCATCTTACATGCCACAGCTCCAATTGGCGCCAAAGCCCTGAAGCCTTTCTCCTTCAGGGCTAAACAAGTTAGAGGCAAGTTGGAGTGCCTCGACAAGGAGGCCGAAGAGGAGGCTCCCAAGAAGGCCCGAGGGTCACTGATAGAGAGAAGAAAAAATTGTGGAGCCCTAGAAAAAGAAGAAGTTGGTTCACATGAGTGGGGCTTCAGTGAAATTTGGGACAACTGTGTCCCATCCTGAAAAGGGTGCTCATCCACCGTCGAAGCTCCTGGATTCCGCAATAAAGGTGGCAAAGGTTGAGAAGGTTCGGAGGACCAATGAAAAGGTTGATAAGGGGGGAGCATCGGTCTCGGAGGCCACCAAAAGGGCCAAATGGAAAGAACCCTAGGCAAGTCTGGGAGTTTTTTGGCGGGTAAAGACAATAAGATTGCTTCATCTGTAATTGAGATGCTGCCACCGAAATTCAGGGCACGAGCATTTCTATGTAATGGGGAATGCAATATTTTTGCCTATGTTCGGCTAATTTTGTGAAGGTCATAGAAGAAGGAATCTTGGCAGTCCCCAACCCACCTCGTAGTGTATGGGTTCCTCACTCATTGTATACCACTCAAAAGACTCCCCATAAATGGATTCCCCACCAAACTTAGGCACCGTAATTGCCCTAGATGCCTCGAAATCCATTAATAGATATGGAAAATGGTCAAAATTACAGAAATTGATGAAAGATTATGAAATCCTTTTTACAAAAAAACACCTAGAATGAAACGGGATCTAAGAAGACTCGTCGGAGAATAAGAGGATGCCGAAAATTTTTCTGAAAGTTGGAATACTTGAGAGAATTCAAATGATTTTCACAAAGGTAAAATCTCAAAAGAAACAAGTTTGGCCTTTTATATGAAAAGGACACAATCCTAGCCGTTAGATCCAATCCTATCGAATTCGAGCCACCCAATTTCTTTCTGCATCTGAGCCGTAGAATTCAAACGATTTGTTTTACCGCCTCAGATCAATTCTCACGTGTATGCCTTGTCGCGTTAGCACACGCCGCATAAACATCTAGCCATCATTGCACATTTAATGTGGCGGTCGTACATATGTTGGAAATTGAACCGCCTTAGCTGTCTCGCCTTGGTAACGCACAAAACTATCAAATTGTAAATGCCAATATAAAGGTCAATAAATTTAGTGAATAAGCCTCGACAGTTTAGCTAATACCTGCCTCAGCTTCAAATAACTACAGCTATTCTTAAAGTGAATGAGCCTCGACAGTTCAGCAATTACCTGCCTTAGCTTCAAATAACTTCAACTGCTCTTAAAGTAAATAAGCCTCGACAGTTTAGTAATTACCTACCTCAGCTTTCGAGGAAACTCGACTCTCTTTGAATAGACAGCCTCGGCCGGCTAATGTTCTTTATTACAAAGTAACCCAGTTCTAAATCAACTATTCAATTCCACACACAATATAAATATCTTTGCTTGGATTTGAGGGATAAGTATGATGAGTCATACATTTTTAAAAATTTACAACCTTTTGACACCTTGGCTAAGAAGATACCTCGCCCATTACTAAAGTTCATGCATGACATAAATAATCACACATGGACTTGGGAGACTATTATTATGACCCACTATTGGCACTGCCAAGTGGTCGAGCTAGCTAAGCTGTGGACCACTCTTACCGAACCACCTAACATGTAGGCTGAGGACCTAGGAGTGAATTTTGAGGTCCACTATTAATTCGAAGTCGACATGTCGAAGTGCTGCCTGGGTCCGGGCTCTACGTCTGAGGCTCTACCAGCTAGTGATGGCCCACGTGCAATGATATTGAATTTACTATAGAAATCTTACTTGAATGATGGATGTGACAATTGTAAAAAGTGTATTTATGTCTTGTCTTGTAAATAGGGTGTAAGAACATTGAATGATTAATGAAGCTGGGATTTAATGCCCCAACCGAGGAGATGAGGTCATGTGTAATTTCATCGAAGGGTCACCATTCTATTTGTAACACTTTAAATACCTCAACCATGTAACAACTGAAGACTAATGCAACTTTAAATACTTGAAGCAACCTATATCATTCTCATATTGATTTATAACAACTTCATATTAAGTTCATAGCAATTGCTTATTATTATACAATAGTATCCCGAATACCTCATCGGAACCTGAACGGAAACGTCTCGTGTTGTTGAGCTTCTCCCCCATGCAATTTTGGAGTGATCTCGACCGTTGATCTGTCATTACGTGATGGGCCTAGCTCACGCATACACGAGTGGACCCGGCATCTGTTGAGTTCATTTTTTGTGGTCAACAAAATTTATTCTGAGGCAAGGGCAATAGGCTAATCCTCCCCAAGAGCTTACATTGAAGGGGAACAATTTACTTATTTTTAGATAGTAAATGGGTTACAAAATGGGCCCCACAATGCTCGCACAGGTAGGCTAAGCTCACACCTGGAAACAAATGGAATATTTCCTTGCAAAATTGTGCTCTTTTTATATGCGCAATTCAGCCAAGATCTATATATATATATATAATTCAGCCAAGATCTATATATATATATATATATATATAGCCACTGGTTGACAGTTTGTTTTTTTTTTTTTTTTAATTGTCAATGAAAATGTGAGAAGTGTGCATTTGTTTAATCCATCTTTGAGCCTGCTTGTGTAGCAAAACTGTAAATTCTTTTCACAAAATCAAAAGATAGATCTTTTTGCCATTAAAAACTTAAGAAAACATAGAGCAACTTCTTTCTCAAACTAACATAATTATGGTCTGTCACAAACTAATGCATAAGAGTCTCATGGATACCATAGTATGTCAAAAGCAGCAAGTGATGCTCGTTCTTGCCTAAGAAAGAATGGGGAGACATTGAACCAAACTATCATAAATCAAAATCCAACTGATCAGGTCCGAGAGTGAAATTCCCACTAAAGGTAACTAATGCAATGCATCTATTCACCTTCTTTAATTCCACCTTTGTAGGTGGCGGTTCCTGATAAAAACTAGGCATTGGAGTTGATTTAAATGCCAGAGTCTTCCTTAACATTTTCATCGCAACTTCTAGCATTTCCTGTTTGTTCACGAAAATAAATGTTCGTTTTAAATCACCACAAGTGTACGATTCGTAACAAATAATAAAGTGGAATTGAGAATTTCAGATATCATTCCCACATAGATTGGATTAATTTGATTCTAATTATCGACACTTTAACCGAATCTATATATTTTTGAGATAATTATAAAGATTTGTAACCAAACAAAGATTATATATGCAACTTAACTAACTTTTACCAACTAACTAAATGCGACTAAGAGTTCAAATGCAAATTGGATTTTTCTTATGAATAACAAATGAGTACTAGGATCACGAATCCCCATGCAATGTTCACCTAAGAATCTAGTTCACAACATCGACAACATGTTGGATAATTTGAAAAATCAATTATCCTAACCTATCCAACAATCGACTTGCTGAACCTATTCGTGTAAACCACCCAACTATATCTCTATGATGAATGTAAATTCACAAGAATGCATGTAATTTTATGATCACTTAAAGATTTACGCAAGGTATAGAGGTATATCTCTATCCCCTATCGGACACGATGACTAATACCTCATCAGTCTATTCCCCTTCTCTCGAATGCATGAAATAGACCACCACACTCACACAACCACATGCATAATAATTGTGGAAAGAAATAAATGAATAAAAGTCATTCAAACCTCAAAACATGTTTTAATTGTCAATAATAAAACTAAAATCCAAAGTTTACATAGCAAAGTTCATCGATCTCCTAGCACCAATAAATCTAGCCTAACATGGAGAAAATAAGAAAATACAAAATTAAAGTAAAAGAAGACATCACCAAAATCACAGTTTTTGCTTCAATTCCAAGAATTCTTGTAGTTATTGTTGAAATCCTTGTCCCAAGATCTTCTTCTTGATGTATTCTAGGGTTTTTTTCTTTGTATTGTAATGTCTCTCCCCCTATTTTTGGAAGGCCGTAGGGTTAAAAATACCTCACAAGATTTGTTTCCATAAGAGTTGGATTCAAATTAGGAAACCAGAATATTTTTCCCCAAATGGCCTGGGCACCCTCCCAATACAAAATGGGGTGCTCGCCCAGTACAATATTTTTGCTTCTGTTGAAAAATTTTAATGTTGGGCGACCGCCCAACAATTATGCCTGGGCGACCTTGGCGGTTGCCCAGTTATAGATTTTTTGCGAATTTTCTTTTCAACCATTTTTTTCATTCTTTCTTCCATCTTGGTCCTCCTCATCAAATTACTTTAATTTTAGTGCTTCAAGTCTGACTCAAATGCTTGTTGGTCCCCAAACTTCCATCAATTTTCCGATTTATCCTTCTTTCTTTCCCAATTGCTTAGAATCAGGTCCAAAACTGTAATAAGATAACAAATGACATAAGTTAAGTACAATCCAATAATAAAACGATACAAAAACTTAGTAAAATGGCCCCAATAAGTGCACAAAAATGCACTTATCACTGTTAAAATAAAATGAGAGAATACAAAGAAATTTCATCTCATAATCCGTTATTGGAAGTTCATCTGTAATAGGACAGGAAAGTCTTACTTCAGTTTTGCCTTGCAAATAAGTCTTCTCTACTTCCTTTGCATGAATCTTCTCGTCAAGTTTAGAGTAGAACTGCTTAAACAAAATAAAGGAAAAATATCGTGTCGTGAAAGACTAAAATAGTGTAACCAATGTAAGGAAAGGCTACTTCTCTCCTTTTCTCAGCCCTTTCATCACATCTAAAACTGAAATTATATCTTGGAAGGGAGCACCCAATCTGTGGGACTTGGCCACTTTAGCAGTAGAACTTTTATGAAGTACTTGAAGATAAAACCATAGACAACCTATTTCATCATAAAGTTAAAAGGAAAATATATAATACTACCGTTCATTGTCAGGGGGAAAGAGTATATAAATGTAATAAACTTTAACAGGATACAACGAGGAACATGAGATTTCTTCAACACTTTCATTGAGCCTTTGTTAAGTGCTTCTAATTCTGCCTTCTCTCTGAAATCAGGAAATTAAAGTTCATAATCTCCATGGAAGTAAGTTTTTAAGAATACATAAAGACTCAATAAGAAATATTATGCTATAAATAAAAGAAACAAAAATTCAGAAATTTCACTGGACGATGCCTGCTGGCTTCTATAAAGAAATCTGTAAAAGCTGTCACTCAATATCATAGAGCTCTATCTAGATAAGGTAATTTTTCATTAGGGGGAAAAAACATACTGAAGTCCTTTTGACCGTGCATTGCTCATGGAAGATGATGTTGCATCAAGTTGTCCAGACTGCATCTTAAAATTGATGAAAAATGACGTTAGGATAATTTAAAGCTAATATACCAGTAAAATCCAAACAGACATCAGTTTTACCTTGGAAAGATGAGCTAATTATTGAGCAGATGGTGCTTTTGATTTTTTTCAGAAAATTGCCTCTCATTGAATGATATGCTCTTTATTCTGAGAGCAAACGGCTTTTTGGGTGTGATCCTGAAGCAATGGTACCATTTGATAGCTAAGAAGTTTTAGGCACATCTTTCCCATATTTTGACGCAGAACGGAAGTAACAAGATTTACTAGCGTATATCTTGAAAACAAGAAAATTGGAATTCTCCAAGAATGAAATTTTATTCAAAATGAATAATGACGGAAAAATGTCCAAAAGCCTTTAAATAGGCGTTAAAGAAACCCTAAAAACATAGAAAATGTAATTGTTCCAAAAAGAGCGAAAATCTAAAACGGGAAATATAAAAATTGATCATTCGGAGGCCTAAACAAAGGAATTTGGCTAAAATCACGAGATCTCGGGCAATGTCCCGAGTCCCATTTTTCGGGCCGTTTCCAATCAACATGCTAAATTTCAGCCTATTCCGACACCGTCACGACAAATGACAAAATTACCCCTGACGCAATTTTTCTTTGCCAATTTTCTGTCTAGCAATTCCTCAAACTCTAAAGCTAGTTGTCCTACATCAGTCTCTCCTACCTGTGAAGAAATCGACCCCGAGTTATATTCCGAATAGAGTGGAACATCATCACAAAACTCATAAAGATCAGTTACATTAAAAGTGCGAGAGATGTTCATATCAGTAGGCAAGTCGATCACATAGGCGTTGTCATTAATCTTCTTGATCACCTTGTACTGGCTATATTTTCTTGGCTTCAACTTGTTGTATGAACTAACCGGAAACCTCTCCTTACGTAGAAACACCGTGGCCTGATCTTCTTCAACAAACAATTTCTTACGCCTTTTGACATATGCAGCAGCTTTATGCTTCGCATTCTTCTCCTCCAACCATAATTTTACCTCTGCTTGAACATCACGAACTTGCTCAGCCATGTTCTCAGCAGCCATATTTGCTCCAGCAACCTTTGGAAGTTTTGACAAGTCTAATGCATGTTTAGGAGGTTGCAAATATACCAAATTAAATTAAGTTTTACCAGTAGCAGTGTGAACTGCATTATTATATGCGAATTCCGCCTGAGCTAGCACCACATCCCACTGCTTTGGTTTGTCCCTACAGATACTCTAAATCTGATTTCCCAGTGTGCGGTTTAAGTTCTCAGTTTGGCCGTCAGTCCGTGGATGTGCAGTGCTACTGAACTTCAGCATAGTATCCATTCGTCGCCACAAGGTAATCCAAAAATGGCTAAGGAACTTCGAATCTCTATCAGAAGTAATAGACTGTGGTACTCCATGCAAATGAACCACCTCACGAAAGAATAGCTGAGCCACATGAGAAGCATTAGAAGTCTTTCGGCAAGGGATAAAATGCCCCATCTTAGAGAACCTGTCAACCACCACAAACATAGAATCGACCCCACGATGAGTTCGTGGAAGCCCCAAAATAAAGTCCATCGATAAATCTTCCCATATGCCATTCGGTATAGGTAGAGGCATGTAGAGACCCATATTCTACACTTATCCTTTAGAAGTCTGACACACAAAACACTTGCGAACAAAATTACCCACATCGCGTTTCAACTGAGGCCAGTAATACCGCTCAGCTACTCCACTGATAGTCTTATCACGCCCCAGGTGACCACTCAAACCTCCACTATGTAACTCCCGAATCAGTTTCTCCCTTAAAGAGCTCTGAGGGACACACAGCTGATTACCATGAAACAGGTAGCCATCAACAATATGGAACTCCCCCTCTGTTTGCTTCAGGACACATTTCTCCCATACCTTGGCAAAGTCTTCGTTATCAGTATACAATTCTTTCAGAAACTCGAACCTAACAATCTCTTGCTACATAGTCACCAACAAACTTGCACGTCAACTAAATGCATCAGCTACTTTATTCAGAACCCCGGATTTATGCTTCAGAACGAAAGGAAATTTCTGCAAGTAGGTCGACCATCGAGCATGCATATTACTCAAACTCCTCTGACTGTTAAGGTATTTCAGAGCCTGATGATCAGTATATAATATAAATTCCCTCTGAATTAGATAATGCTCCCAATATTTTAGAGCACGAACAATGGCATAAAATTCCTGATCATAGGTACTCTACTTTCGCCGCGCATCACTGAGCTTTTCACTGAAGAATGTCACTGGTTTCTTCTCTTGGGAGATAACTGCTCCAACCCCAACTCCACTAGCATCACATCCTACCTCAAATAATTTATCAAAACTGGGCAAGGCCAGAAATGAGTAGTGCACAACTTTTCTTTGATCACTGCAAAAGCCGTGTCCGCTGCTTCACCCCAATGGAACTTACCTTTCTTCAAAAACTCAGTTATAGGTGCTACAATGCTACTGAAATCTCTAATAAATCGATGGTAAAACGTCACCAACCCATGGAAACTCCTTACCTCTCCTACTGTCTTTGGTGTGGGCCACTCACGAATGGCTTTCACCTTCTCTTCATCAACCAATATCCCCTCTGAACTGACTACATACCCCAAGAATAATAATTTATCAGTCAGCCAACTGCACTTCTTAAAGTTAATATACAGTTTATTCTCGGACAACACTTCCAACACAGCCCGAAGATGTTCCATATGTTCACTCTCACTCCGACTGTAAATCAATATATCGTCAAAATAAACGACTACATACTTTCCAATGAAAGGTCGTAATACCTGGTTCATAAGCCGCATAAATGTACTCGGCGTGTTGTATAATTCGAAAGGCATCACCAACCACTCATAGAGTCCATCCTTCATCTTGAAATCTTTTTTCCATTCATCACATGGTTTCACCCGAATCTGACGGTTGCTACTTCGCAAATCAATTTTGGAGAACAACTTCGAACCCTCCAACATATCCAGCATGTCATCCAACCGTGGAATTGGAAAGTTGTACCTAACTGTTATCTTGTTTATAGCGCGACTATCGACACACATCCGCCAACTCCCATCTTTCTTTGGAACCAATAACGCGGGAACGGTGCATGGACTCATGCTCTCTCGAATAAACCCCTTTTTATTAGCTCCTCTACTTTTTCCTGCAGAATCTGATTCTCCTTGGGACTCATTCGATAATGTGGTAAATTTGGTAAACTTACTCCTGGAACCAGATCAATATGGTGCTGAATGTCTCTCAATGGTGGAAGGTCATTTGGCAAATCATCTGACACCAACGTACTGAATTTGGCCAAAAGAGACTGCACCTTTTCGAGTACCACATCCATCTCCTCTTCTTTTCCTTCTATCACTAGAGCTCGCACAACCACAACATGAAACTCCTATGCTTCCTTAATGGTCTTGTTACTTCCACAATGGTCTATCATTTTGCACTTTCAATGTCAGGTGGCTGCCTGAATGGAGCATTCATTGTGAAACTTTGTTATTTTTTTCCACCCTCAAGATTAACTCACATTTTCAAAATACATTAATACTCATGAAGTTCTAAGAATGGTCTCCCCAATATTAATGAAATGTGTAAAAACTATATATCAATGATGATGAAATCGGGTGGAAAGAAGTGATGTCCAACTTTGATGAGCATACCCTCTACCACTTCATAAGGATGTTTGAGTGTTTTATTAGCTAGCTGTAGGATTATTGATATTGCTTTTGGATTTTCCAATCCTAATTTTTTGTAAATAGAGAGTTGCATCAGATTAATACTTGCTCCAAAATCAATTAATGTATTTAAATTACATGAATTTCTTATAGAGCAAGGTACATTAAAACTCTCTCGATCTTTTAGTTTAAAAGTGAGCATATGTTGTATGACTGCGCTGCACTATTCTCTTAGAGCTACTATTTTACCTACTGACAGAACTCTCTTCTTGCTCAACTTCTCATTAAGAAACTTAGCATAATTTGGAATTTATAGAATGTCATCAATGAAAGGAATGTTGATGTGAAATATTTTAAGGGCATCTAGGAACTTTTTGAATTGTTTGTCCTGTTCAATGTTCTACAACCTTTGAGAGAATGTGACTAGAGATGTGTTTTTATTGACAGGAATGGTTGCATCAACCTAGGAGTGTCTGACTATTCTTCTTGATTATCCTTTATTGATTCTTCAGACTAAACTATTTGTTAATCGCCCATGGTAGGTACCTGATTTTCCTCGATTCCTTTTTTCTTCATAGTGATTTATGGTAGCTAAACTCTACTTCTCATTATGATGGACTGGACTTATCCCTTTTTAGTCTGTCTTCAAAACCTTTGAGGAAATAGAACAGATGGCACATAAACTTGAATAGGGGTAACAGTCTTGATTCTTGGTGCCTCAATAATTGAATAATTCACAGCTTCAACTATTAATACCTATTCCATAGGTTCTTTTGTGTCACTTAGTAGGATACCCTGTGTTATGTTGGACAATATAGTTACTATATGCCTTATCTGAGTTTTCAAATTTTTAATTGTAGCCTATTGTTTTTTAAAAGCAGCCTACTAGTTCTGGAAATTAATCTCACTTTTGGTAATGAACTGAGCTATTAATTCTTCCAACATTGCTCTTTTCCCTTATTGTTGTTGAAATCCTGGTGGGTTGCCCTGGATTTGATATCACTGACATTGATTATTATCCCATGAGAAGTTAGTGTTCTTACTCCAACCTGGATCATAGGTGTTGGGGTATGAATTGTTCTACTACTTCTAAAAGTTCTATCATAATTAACCTCCTCAGACTGATACACATGTGTAGAGGCTAAAGGACGGCTTGCAGTTATATGATTTACCATACAGTTCCCGCAAACAGTGTTGGTTGGTGCACCATACTCACAATCTGAGTTAGTTTGTCCAACTTATTTGTTAATACTTTCAACTAGGCCGCCAATGATGTATCTACATAAATATGAATAACCATGATTTTCGTGAAAATTTCATTTTAGATGACAACATACACAGATTTCTACAATTCTCTCAAAAAGACCTAAGGAATTGTCTAATATATCCATTGTTGATCTTCCAACTGAATCATTGGTTATTTTTTGTTATTAATGTCGTAGGCTTGAATAGAATGTGCAGATCTTAGCATGTTTATAAATGTCGAGATTGGGCTGCTTTCTAAAATAATCTTTGAATCTTTTGCATGCTTATGGATAGCTCTCAAGGTCCTTGTTACTTGAAAGCATAAACTTCATTTCTTATCTGATGGACTCGAGAAAATGGGAAAAATTTCAAGGTCGGTTTTTGTACTATAGCATTCCACAAAATGATGCTCCTCAGAAGTAGTTAGTTTAGCTATTCTCGTGCGCCTTCCTTTAAAGTATAATGGAACAAGTTCATTTGAAAGTGTAACATGCCTTCATGATTGATCCCTTCGCAAAACATCAAGAAAGCTTGAATATGTTCATAAGGATTTTTAGTTGGTTTTTAGAGATCGTGATCTCTTGATGATTTTGAAACAAATTGCTGACGTCTAGTTGAATATGGAAGTTGACATGCTCAAAAGGTAGAAAAATAATGGTCGGTTGTACATGAGCTGGAGCAGGATTCACGTAATCATGTACTAATTATTTGCCCTCGCTATGCTGGTGGATCTAGTGGAAGCTGGATTTGATTTTGATTTTGATTTTCTCTCACTTTTCTTGCTTTTCTCTGCACTCTTATTTGTTGTTTAAAAGTTCTTTCAATTTGGAATCCAATGTTAAGAGCTCAATTTTTTCAGAATTTTGTAAAAAAAAAAAAAAAAAAACAAACAAACAAACGAGAGAGATTAGGTGTGTGAGTAATAGCCTAAAACAAAATAAAAGAAATTTTGAATACTATATAAATTAATAAATTCAAATTAAATACTTTATTCTCAAACAACAACGTCAACAACTTGTTTATGTGAAAGTGAAACCCATAAGCGTACGGGATTGTTGACAAGTAATAGATTTGAGTGAGTTGAGAGTATCATCCCGTAGAGAATAAATTCATTTCATGTTTACTAATTATTTATGGCATTCGAAATATGTAATTCAAAAGAGTTTTTTATTTGATTTTACGCTAAATTAATCTAATAAAGCTGTAAAAATCTGATTTTTATAAAATTATGATATTTATACTGGATTTAGAGTCAACATATTGTCATCTTTTTCAATTCTTGATTTGTAATATTGTCTTATTCAATTTTTTTTTTTTACAATCAATAAAGTTAATGTATTTAATTTTATTTTTCAATAAAAATTAAATATATTCTAGTCACGAACCCAACATATTCCTACTTTGAATTCAAATAAATAGAATGCACTAAATTTTAGATTGTAAATATGAATGCACACGTGATAAATGATTATTCCTAACATCTAATATACATATGTTAATTTTACCACATTCTAAACTTATTGTGAGAGTCTCTTAACACTACAACAAGCTACTAATGATCTAATTGATGGCCAAACAATTAAGTAATGCAATGGATACACAAAATTAATGAAGAAATACTAAACTAAGAGTGTTGAATTAAAATAAATAAACAATATGGTTTGTTTTCATCAAATACAAAAATAGATCTAACCTAGCATAATTTGGTATAAATTAAAAGATGAATAAAGAAAAATTATCACCCGTATACCCTTGAATAATTTACTTATATATTTTTAAACTCTTCCTCAATATTTTTATTTTAAAATAATTAACAATTAATTTTCAATCTGAGAATTGCAATAAACAAGGAAAATAAGGAAAATACTTGCATTTCATTCCATTCACATGTAAAAAGGTCCATGTGGATCCCATGAAATTTCCAAAATGATGGAAGTCCAACTGTTAGACATTATCGTCAAAACTTTTATCGCATATTATCATCAATAATATTGATAAGATTTAGTAAAAAAAGGAAATACCGGTGATATTCATTGTACTCGTACTCTGTATGAATATTCTTCAAAAATATTGTACGTGAGTCGTAGGCTTCAACATGTATAATACACATCTTCCAAGTAAAATTTCCTAGTGAAATTACTTTACAAGACCATATGTTACAAATGGTAACCTAACGTACTTCGAACTAATTAGGATGAATGGTCAAACCTCAATCCTTGTCGTTAAATATTCACGCTCCATTTCTTAAAATTGCTAGAGAAAAAAATGTGAATAATAATTCAGTGAGTGGGGCAAATTCATGTGATGTATTTTTACCATAAATTTATTTTGTATGCCATTTATATCAGTAAGACATAAACCATGATTATTCATTATCGGGCATATGATTATAATTGTTCATCATTCATGAACTTCTTTCATTGATCCAGATCATCCAATAACTTGTAACATTAGCATCATAATATACTCCAATCACTTTAATATTAACTTGTAACATGGTTGATAAGTGCATTTTTACATACTTATTTTACTATCAAAATATAGAAAATTGTTTATTAGTATGTTGGAATATAGTTTAATTCTATGTAATTTACATTTTGCAAGACAAGATGATGATTGTATCGAAAATAAGGAGAAACAAATAGAAAAAAGACTCAATTGAAGGAAATGAAAGTTCAAGAACCAAATTGCAAATATCCAAAAGATGAATCGGAAGGTAAAACGAAGATATGAAGATGATGAGGTCAAATTGCGCTAAGGAATAAAGCATGAGAAGAAGAAGAAGAAGAAGAAGAAAAAGAAAAAGAAGTGGAGAAAGAAGTCATAAAATTTCTACTGTTTATCATCCCCAAACTAGGGACATGTAGAATTGATTAATAAGGAAATTAAACAAATCTTAGAGAAAACGGTGAACTCTAATCGTAAAAATTGGTCTTTAAGACCAAACGATGCACTTTAGGCTTATCATATGGCTTTTAAGACTTCCCTAGGCATGTCACCATTGATAGCCCAAGAATAGCTAACCAAAGGAGGTGAATTAGTTTTTAAAACTTTTTCAAAAAATTAACCTAAAATCAAGTACGTGATAACTAGATAGATTAATTCAAATGGTAAGAACGAATATGAAAGAAACAAGTAAAGAGGGATAGAGAATGCAAACGATATAATTATAGAAGTTCGATCCAACCCAACGATCTATGTCCTCCATTACCAAGCTCTCTGGCATGAGCCAGAGCAAGGTCAATTTCACTATGTTGATTGATTTGTGGTGCAATCCAACCCTTTACAAAGCTCTTGGTGACTTATAAATAAGGAGCACCGATCCTTACACAACGTTGAGCTTTTCGGGACCTCAACACGACCCACAAGTTTAAAGAGAATTGAATTTACAAATTGAAATTTCTTTCTTAATAAATGATATGAACACAATTAAGTACTAAGAGAAAAATAGGCTAACACTTTTATAGATAGCAATGAATGAAGCACAAGTGTTAGATATGAAAAATTTTGATGTGTAGAATGATTTTCAAAAGTTAATTTGATCAAAAGTTTTTTAAGACCAAAATGATTTAATAATAAATTATATGAGAAATCAATGCAATTTTGCTCAAAAGAATCTCACTTGAATGCTCTTAAATATGTGTGTTTGAACGTAAAGTGAAGTGATATTTATAGCAGTCTAAACATCAAAAGTTCTGCCCAATCGAACGACTCCTATTGAATGTCCGCCACTGTACCGAATGACTGAACTAGCCATTGAGCATTAGAAATTAGAACAGTTAAAATTTTGACCATTGGGCCAATGGACATCTACAGAAATCTTCGGTTTACTCTTTTCTTGATTATTTTTGCAAGTGTACATACTTAAAGAACATATTCACTTAACTTTTCAAAATGAGTATTATTAGTAAAGCATTTAAAATTCAAGTGGGATTCTTGTCATATTGAAAATAATTTTCTATGCAAGCGTTTTTGGGAAAAGTTTATCTCATGTATAAAAATTTATCTTATGAGCTTGTAGTTATTCATTGCTAAGAATTAAAGTGTTTTCGCTTTACATATAAATTCAAATCATTTATGTCTAATGTCTTCAATTGATTTGGCACGAGTGCACGATTTGTTGCTCTATTTTGAATTTAGTGCGATTGCTTGATTTTCAAGCTTGATTGTGAATGTACGATTTCCATCAGGTTCACAACATGTAATAATGAAGACTCGAATATAAATGTTAGAGATACTAATAATTTTTTTGTTATAATCAAAACTTAAAATCAGCCATAGGTCAACAAGCATATCACCTTATTTTTAGAAAGTCTTGCCATTTACATGTAAAGCTTGAACACCGAGCCTATTGGACAATTAAGCATTTTAATTCTAATCTAAAAGAGGAAGGTAAGCTTAGAAAATTTCAATTGAATAAGTTGGAAGAATTGAGGAATGACGCTTATGATAGTTCTAGAATCTACAAGGCAAAAATGAAAGCTTTTCATGAGAAAAACATTCTTAGAAAAACATTTGAACTAAATCAAAAGGTACTCGTATGATTCTAGACTTCACAATCGCCCAGGAAAACTTCAATCTAGGAGGACTGGCCCTTTTGTGGTGAAACTAGTTTTCGAAAATGTGGCCGTTGAAATTGAGTATCCTAATGATGGTAGGGTATTTAAAGTGAATGAGCAGTATCTTGAGATCGTTTATGGACAACAAGTGCCTACGGTGGAAGAAGTTCCTACTGCAGACCCTGTTTACCATCCTACACATTCCTTAGGTATGTTTTTCACTTTCTATTTTGTATATTAGTTTTGTTTTTTTTAGGTTTCTTTTTGTTTCTTGCTTCATTTTTTTTCTCAATTGAGTACTTTTCAAGTTAGCCATCGTTCCGACCTTATGTTGATTTACTCTAGATTCAGGTGATACTCTTCCTTTTCTCTTTGGTAGGCATGTTTAGACATTGAGGAAATGTCCGATTTGGTTGGGGGAGAGATGCATAGTTTGTTGTGAATTATAACTTTAAGGTCGCCGAGAGGTAAAGTGAAGGCCCAAAATTGGTTTTAAAATAAAATAAACCCAACAGTGCCCACAAAATTCACGCACCTATTTCCTCACCTCCGAGCACACGAACGCAACCAATCTTTGATTTTACCCCTCATTGACGAATTCTCACCACACCATTTCACTCACGACATATACACATTTCGATTGTTCAACCTTGATTCTCATATTCTCCAACATCTACGAATCTCTCAAGGTATGTTATCTTCTTTTTCTCTCTTTTTATGCAAGATCTAATTGTGCTTTGGGAATGAGATTGGATAATTGAAAAGGAGTATGGGAATAAGGTAGTGATGGAGTGTTGGATTATTAGTTGAATTGAAAAAAAAAGGGCTTGATTAACACTAATGTTTTGAAACTCTTATGAAAAATTTAGTGCCTTCAAAGTGTCTGATAAAATGTCTATGAGAAAATTGATGTTGAATTAGGGTTCGGTTCGAATGTGACATGATTGCTATATGTTTTGGCCTAATTTTTTATTAAATTTCATTGATAATTCACTTGGAAACACCAACACCCAAATATGCACATATGCCCATGACATGAGTAGGTGAAAGTCACTTCATGTCACTACTCACTTCGTCTCTCCATTTTCTAACTCAAACAAACTCCATTTGACCTCAGGTTTGAACATGTGTTAGATTAATGTACATTCTTTCATATGCCTGGAGATTGCTTAGGAAAATTTTGATTTTTCTCAACGGTGTTCGGGGTGAACTTGATTGATCGAACATGATTCTAAATGCAAAATTTTCTTTGTTTGAGTGGATATCGGGTTTATGCTCTAGATTTTGAATCTTTATGACAATACCCAAGTTTCATTACACATTTTGTTAAACATGACATTGTTACATTGCATCATTCTTTGATTGGTATAGTACTTGAATTATTTGCTTATGATATAAGTTTAGAAGTTTTTGATGCTCATGTTCCATCTATTATCTCCAAGTACTATGATATTTATTTATGCATCACACTTAACTTACATGTTTTAATTCTTGTTGTGTTTACAGAATGCCTCCTAAGCGCACCTCCAAAGGAAAGGAAAAAATGGCTTCTACTTCGGGTACTGCAAGAACAAGAGGACTGGTGTGCTATCGTAGGTACCCGAAAATAGTCCTTAAACCTCTAAACTAATGTAGTAGTGGAAGTAAGGGTCGATCCCACGAAGAGTGTGTAATTCAATAGTTGATGCTCCGTACAATGATTGAGGGATTTTTAATATGCAAACAATTGTAAATAACACAATGAATAACAATGAAAACTAAATTAAAAAACAATCAAAAGACTAACCTTGGTCCAATTCGATATCCACATTCGGAAATCCACAGTTGATCATAGATGCAAGGATAATTCAATTCATATCTTGAATATTCACCGTTGGAATAATTTTCTTATTTCTCCTTAATTTTGGTTAGTTAGAAACCAGCATTCTAATTAACCCTAATTATTAAATAACCTCTTACCAGCGTTCAAGATTCAATTTAATAACAACTTTAAATAATAGAGAAATCGATGAACTAGATAACACAAACAACGGCGGTTGCATTCAATCTATTTAAACATTCTTCTTAAGATTCAATAACCTCGATCGTAGAAAATCATCAAATTCTAGTGCTTCACAAGTTAAAGGGATCAAACAATTACGGATTTGATATTTAACTCAGCGGTAGATTGCAACGAATAATAAACTAGTAGGCCTCCTAACAATTAAACATAACAATCATAGAAATAAGTGCAGAAAAATATTCAATACTCAAAAACATGAATTAAATTGAGAAAAACCATTTAGATCTCACAATATGTGGTTCCGAGGCTTCAATCTCCTTCGACCAAGTGTAAAAGTTTAGTTACAATTCATGAATATAAAAGAAAAATAGAGAAGAGTGAAGTTGGAGAGGTTCTCCCTATGTCTATTTATACTTCCCTACATGTTCTTGGCCAATTTGGAGTCTTTTTTCTCGAGTTTTCGCTGCCCAAACAATAAAAACCTAAAATCTGTGGCGGCGCTTGAGCGCTATAGGAGAGTGCTTGAGCGCTAGAAATCTGTCCATTTTGCGTCTGTTTCAGTATTTTCATCATAACTTCCTATTTCGATGTCCGATTGAGACGATTCAAGTTGAGTTATAAAGATAACTCAAAGGGCTCCAACTTTTATTCAGAGACCATCTTCAAATTCGATCATTTACCATATCCAAAATTGGTCTCAATATGATGTTGAAAATCGATGCAAAACTTTTCAGCTTGAAAGTTGATATGTGAAAATATCTTGGCCATATTTCATTCCTTTGAATCATTTCTTCATCCAATTAACCTCTAACACTCTCGAATCTTCATCACAAGGTTAGAAACAAGTTTAGAATATTTGCACTTTAGTCCTTGAACTTTCACTTTCTTCCATTTTGGTCCATTTTCACCTATTTCTTCCAAATTACGCAATATCCATAGAATTGCCACCTAAACCAAAATATGAGAATACTAAGTACATTTAGGTACAAAATAAACATACAAGCGCATAAAATAAGGAGGAAAAATATGTATTTTACATTCCTATCAAGGACACGAAGGATGAATACGGAGATTCTTGGATCAAGAGGCCACCACACGATACTCAGATGTTATTAGACATTGGGAACTACTTTCAGAATGGCTAGTCGGACTAGAAGACTTTCTAGGATTTGCGATCGTGACTTTGGTACAAAATTGTGGTTGGGATAAAGTGGTTGAAAGACCTCACCCGATATATTAGGGCTTGGTTTGTGAATTTGAAGCAAACTTCAATAGTGAGATAGACACTCTGAGATCTGACCAACTACATCAGACGTGGGTAAGGGACAAATGGATCATGTTATACCCGAGGTAATACATGATTACTACCAGTTATCATGGGATAACTTAGTTTCCATTCCTTGAGACTTCCTGTGGAATACAATTGGGACAATATTGTTTGGCCGTGAGAATGCATGGTCATTATAGATCGAGCTTACACCGTCCATAGCTATTCTATGGCTATTCATTTGTCATAAGATCGAGCCAACTTTACATAGGATGACATTCAATGATCTGGCGATTGATTTCATCTATCACTTGGTTAGAGGGTAGAAGATCAACTTGGCCACCTTTATTTATGAACAGATTCATTCCCAAGGTGTTTGGAGAGATCGACATTGTTCGTTGATTTTTCCAAATTTGACTAGTGGGATATGCAAGAGTGCGGATGTATTATCCCATCCAGGGAGATTCCCGAAAGACCAATCCCTTTCATAAAACTCTCTCTACCTTGGGGGCTCAGGATCAAGCTAGGGATAAATACAGAGAAAAGCAAAATATGGAGTGATTGGGATAACAGCATGCTATACAGGGGCAAGTGACTGATGACGCTAAGATGTCTGATGTACCACTACCACCACCGACACCACTGGACATTAATACACAGTTACTGAGATAAATGTTCGCCACTATGATCGGTTCTAGCCGAGATATCGAGAGTCTTCAGCAGGCTATGGGTGCTATGGGCATGGATATCCAGACTGTAAGGAATGTTATGTTGAGCACTAGAAACTTTGATTCCACTACTAGTAGAGAGTCATTGGTTGCGAGATGGGACGCTAAGGTTTTGAATAGATGACTAAATAATTATGTGGGCAGAATCAATGAGATTCGGTTAAGGGATAATGAGACTTAGGATCACTTAGGTAACATTGAGAATGAAGTGCGGGAACAATCTCTATACATTAAGAGCATAGAGGTCGAGCTCACACAACCGTCCAAGATGATGCGATAGATACTCACACGACTCCCTCCACCATCAGCTAATGGCACATCCGGCTCTAGTTTCCATCTACTACCTCCATACTGATCTAAGAGTACTTTGAGCCCTATTTTCTTTGCGTTATTGTACATTTGTCCTATTATTTACGTACTTTTCAATTTTGTATTTTGTGATTATCTAAACATTGAGGACAAAGTTTCAAATAAGTTTGGGGGTGGACGTTCATCATTTACCTACAATTTTTCTGTAATTCTGTGTGCAAAAAAAATTTGCAATTTTTATTCATTTATTTTCAAGTTTTTTTATTATTTATTTTCTAGCATTAGATTATAGCTTTAGTTTTGTGTGCTTGTGTGGGTTTGATAACTATGCCGGCTATGATGTGACTATTGAAATACATATCAACAGGGAAAAATGAAAATAGTGTAGTATTAGATTAGTTGAAACCTATTTATGTGAAACTTGACATTTTCTATACACGTTACTCTGTTTGGCATATTGAGTAAGTGATGTGGTTCAGTATTTATAAAATAGTTTAACATAGTAAGTAAAACTGAATAATCTCTATACTATTGATCCATAATCCAACTATAAGGTAGTTTGGAAATAATTGAGCTATTATAGAAGAACATTAAGTGAGTAGGGATTCCGTGCATGAAAATTATCTTTTGTGGATTGTCTAAAACTAATGAGACAAAGACGAGAATAAAGTTTTAAGTTAGAGATTAGTTTTAGAAACTGAATGTCTAAAAGAAAAGAGCATTGCACTAATCTCTAAGTGAATAAACACATCTTTTTGAGCATGTATAACTCGGGTGATTAAGTCTTAAGAGTGGTTTAAAACCTGGTGCCCTATAGTCATCTGACTTGAGAGTCATCGACCTAAAACTCGCTACATGGGTTATATACAAAACAAATGAGAAGATATTTCAAAAAAATGGGAAAACATAAATAATGAAAAGAAAAATACACGAATACATAGAGCCTTGGACATTTGGTTGATAAAACTACACCTTTGATGAGAAGCAAATAATTTAGTTTAGTCTTAAGGGTTGAATCTTGACTTGTTGAAGTGTGAACTTATAATAGTAAGATCTACCCAAGTTGAGAGAGTGTAAATAGAATTGAATAAGTTCAATTTAGGGTGCACCCCAAGAAAATTGAGGGACAAAAATAAGTTTGGGGGTGTGTATCTCTCGAGCGAGGTAAGGATATATTTGATTACTATGGGTCACGTGTTGAGCCAATCACGATCTTAATATGTTGGCTTGAGTTTTCACACACACACGTCGATTTATACATTTAACAGGTGGAGATTAATTTAATTTTTGCACCATTGTAATTGTTCATTTGTTTGATTATGGAATTCCAATCCTAAGACACGGCAGGTTGACAAACAATGTTTTATGTAGAGTTAAGTTACAGTTTTGTTTGAGGACAAACAATATTTCAAGTTTGGGAGAGTTTGATAAGTGCATTTTTACACACTTATTTTACTGTCAAAACATGGAAAATTATTGATTAATATGTTGGAATATAGCTTAATTCTATGTAATTTATGTTTTGCATGATAACGTGATGAATGTAGCGAAAATAAGGAGAAACAAGTGAAAAATGACCAAATTGAAAGAAATGAAAGTTCAAGGACCAAATTGCAAATATCAAAAAGATGACTCGAAAGGCAAAACGAAGATATGAAGACAACGAGATCAAATTGGGCTAAGGAAAAAAGCATGGGAATAAGATGAAATGGAAAAAGAAGTCACAAAATGAGAAATGAAGTTCGAGGACCAAAACGCAACAATTATGAAAGTGGGATAAGCTATGCGGTCGCTTAGCCTAACCCCCTATGTGGCTGTATGTACCCTTTCAGAGAATTCTAGTACCCAGTTCAAGACTTCTATGCAACTTTAGCACCTATCAATATGCGATCGTATAGTAGTATTTTGTGACACGAATCTCAATTTCCTAATTTACGTCAAATTCTTATGGAAATCAACTTCTTTCACGATATTTCAACCTTAGAACGTACCAGAACAAAAGAGGACGCCTCCATGCATATTTTTCTCTAGTTTTTGCTCAAGATTTCCATGGAGAACTAAAATTTTTGGTAAAGTTGGGAAGGAACTCATTGGATTTAGAGATTTCACACCCTCTATTCATAAAATTTGATCTTTCCTTGTTAAATAATTTTAGGATTTAGACTTTTCCTACATGAACTTGTTTGAGATTGATTTAACTTTTGTTAAATTCTTCATAGATCTAGTCACGCTCTTCTATTGAATAATTGAAGTATTTATTGAATTTTAATCTCAAATTTATATTATTGGTGTGATTAATTATTGCCTTATGCTTGATATATATGGTCATTTCTTAATGTTATTCCAATGAAAAGCATGGGAATGTGTTATAGGAAATCTAGATTCTAGGATTACAATTGAAATAAATTGATTTCCAACAATATATCTTCCGATTAGAGAGTTGGGATGAAACCCTATAATTGAGTAAAAGAATGAATAATTGATGTTGAATCGCCCAATCCAATTGAGGGAGTTTTGGCACTTCACTATTCCAAACATTGATTTTAATTTCATTATTTCAAACTTTGATTTAAACTTTACTAAAGCAATAAATTCTATTACACATTCCAAGATAACATTCACCTTTTGATCATTTGAGCAATTTTCCATCTCCCTGTAGAATCGACACCCCAAAGTTGTGCTACTAATACCGCGTTACTCTTTGGGCATAATCAACTACTGCTCTTTGAAGCTAATCAAAGAGATCATCGATCCTTGGTAAATGATATTTGTTCTTGATGGTCTCTTTGTTAAGTCCCCAATACTCTATTCATAATCTCATGGATCAGTCATTTTCATTGACAAACAAGACTAGAGCGTCCAAAGGGAAGAATGATGAATTAAGTGTGACACTTTTGTTGTTACAAAGTCATGTTTTTGGCTAAGTGTTGTCACATGTTTTTGTTGATAGTCTATGTATATTATGGAGCCATGTACTACCTATTTTCTTGTATCAATTGAACTTAGTTTCCCTCATCTTTGTCTTCCATACTCTAACAATGGTATCAGAGCTTAAAGGATCTTTGAAGGAGAAGGTTGAAGAAACTCTTCATGCCGGTAAAGAAGAACAAAATCGGTAAGCTAAGTGCAAATCTAGTATCCTCAAAAAATACTTGCAAACACGAGAAAAACTAGTAAGAACCCTTCATAAATAGTTGAGTGATTTAGTGAGAAAGTGATATGGCTTCAAGTGGATTTTCAGCTCATCTGCCTTCAGCATTCACATGAGAGTACAACTTCTGGTCTACAAAAATGAAGGCCTATGACTTGTGGAAAATCACTGAAACTAGAGTAGAACTACCACCTCTAAGAGCCAGTCCTACCATAGCCCAGCTGAAGCAACACAGTGAGGAGATTGCCAAGAAATTTAAGGCTCTTTCTTGCATACAGTCAGCCATCTCAAATGCTATATTCACAAGGATAATCACTTGTGAAACAACAAAAGAAGCATGGGATAGGTTGAATGAGGAATTCAGGGACAATGAAAGGACAAGGCAGATGCAAGTTCCAAACTTCAGAAGAGAGTTTGAGACTCTAAAAATGAAGGACTCTGAAACGGTGAAGAGGCTTGCTGATAGACTAATGAAAGTGGCTAATCAAATCAGGTTACTTGAAGATGGTCTACCAAACAAGAGGGTAGTGGAGAAGGTGCTAATTAGTTTACTAGAAAAGTTCGAATCTAAAATATCTTCACTCGAAGATTCGAGAGACTTGGCTACCATTTCTTTAGCAGAACTGATGAATACTCTTCAAGCTACTGAACAAAGAAGATTATTCAGGCAAGAAGAGAAAGTTGAGGGTACTTTGTTTGCAAAAGGGAAACAAAGGACTCAAACAAACTTTTTGGTAGAAAGAAGCCACATAATGAAAAAAAAAAGAAAATAGAAGCCAAAAGTTAAGTGAAAGATAATAAGTATCCTCATTGTCCACATTGCAAGAGAAAATGTCTTTCTCCTAAATGGTGTTGGTTCAAGCCTGGTGTTCAATGCAGGACATGTAAGCAATTTGGACACATGGAAAGTAGAGAATTTCAACAGGCAAAGGTTGCTAAAGAACACCTTTTTTCAGCCCTGAATCAAACGGCCTGCAGTAAGGATCAAACATGGTTGCTTGATAGTGGCTGCACTCATCACGTGTCATCAAATGTAGATATCTTTGTTGATATGAATGATAGCTACAGATCGAGAATGAAGGTTGGAAATGGAGAGTATGTGGGAGTGAATGGTATTGTCAAAATCTTAGTTCATACTCCATCAGGTAAGAAATTCATTTCTGATGTCTTGTATGTTCCAAATATTGATCAGAATTTGATAAGTGTTGGTCAATTAATTGAGAAGAAATATACCTTAGTATTTAAGGATAGTAGTTGTACAATTTTGGATCAAAACAACATGGAATTGATGACAATTGAAATGAAAAACATAAACTTGCAAACCTTTACATGTACTGAGAATGAGTCTGAATTGTCGCATAGATGACTTGGACACGTTAATTATACTTCACTTAAGTTCTTGAATGAACATGAGTTAGTTGAAAATATGCCAAAGATAAGTGATCTACCTATGTTTGTGAAATCTGTCAAAAAGTAAAGTGGGCTAGATTCCCTTTCCCTAAAAACCAATCTAAAAGAGCTTAAACTAAACTTCAACTAGTGCATTCATATGTCTGTGGGCCTATGAAGATTTCATCCATGAATGGTAGTAGATATTTTATCCTATTCATTGATGATCTCACTAGAATGTGTTGGGTTTATTTTCTCACAGTAAAGTCAGAAGTGCCTACATTTTTTCAGAAGTTTAGAAGCTATATTGAGAATGAACGGAACTGTAAAATCAAGGCCATTAGGACTGATAATGGAACAGAATATACTAATAACCAGTTCAACAGTTTTTGTGAGGATATAAGAATCAAACATCAGTTAACAATTCTCTACTCTCCTCAACAAAATGGAGTTTGTGAGAGAATAACAGGATTGCAATGGAAATGGCAAGATGTCTTTTGTTGGAGAAAAATGTGCCTAAAGTTTTCTTGGCTGAAGCTGTAAACACTTCAATTTATTTACTGAATAGGGTTTCTACTAAAGTCTTGGATAGACTAACTCCTTATGAGGCCTGGTATGGAGTTAAGCCTAACATAGCTCACTTGAGGTGTTTGGAAGTGTGTGCTACATGCACATATATGATGTTAAAAGAGATAAGCTTAGTCAAAAAGTAGAGGCTGGAGTTCTAGTAGGATATTGTGATAATGCTAAGAGCTATAGGATTCTTGATCCTAAAACCAGCAAAGTTGTTTCCAACAGGGAATGTCAGATTTGATGAAAAGTCCTCATGGAATTGGGAGTCAAGTCTTGTGGATAGAACTAAGGCTCCAAGGTTGATTTCTCAAAATGAAGATGCTGGTAATGATGAAGAAACTTAAAATGAAGATGCTGGTAATAATGAAATAGAAATGGAAAATGAAGCTGAATCAGATTCAGAAAATGAAGTGTTAAGAACAAGATCACTTCAAGATATTTATACCACTTGTAATTCTGCAATTCTAGAACCAGCAAGCTATGAAGATGCAGCACATTCTAAGGAATGGATGGAAGCTATGAAGCTTGAGCTAGCAACAATTGAAAAGAATGCTATTTGGCTGCTTGTTGACAGACCAAGAAACAAGAACATCATTGGAATCAAATGGGTGTTTAGAACAAAGTTAAACGTAGATGGCTTGATCAATAAACATAAGGCTAGGCTAGTGGTTAAAGGCTATTCTCAGCAGTTTGGAATTGACTTTACCAATACATTTGCACCTGTTCTATTTGCAATGGCTGTTCATTCAAAGTGGAAGATACATCAGTTGGATGTAAAATGTGCCTTTCTGAATGGAGACTTGAATGAGGAAATCTTCATTGAGCAACCTGAGGGCTCTGTTAAAAAGGGAAAGAAGATAAAGTATACTTGATGAGAAAATCTTTGTATGGCTTGAAGCAGGAGCCAAGGAGCTGGTATAGCAAAATTGACAGCCATCTATGCAGCCTTGGCTTCAATAAAAGTGTTAATGAGCAAACTTTGTATGTCAAACCAGTGGAGGAGGATCTATTCATCATTTCACTTTATGTTGATGATCTCTTGCTCACAGGAAGCTGTGAAGCCTTGATTAATGAGATAAAGAATGAATTGAAGAAAGATTTTGAGATGACTGATCTAGGTGAGATGAAGTATTTTCTTGGAATAAAGGTTGATCCAACTGAAGAAGGAATCTTTGTTTGCCAGAAAAGATATTTTAAGGAAGTGTTAAAGAAGTTCCACATGGAGAATCGCAAACCTGTTAACACTCCTCTAGTCTTGAATTTAAAGTTGATAAAGAATAATGGTGCAATCAAAATTGAAGGGAAAATATATAAAAGTCTGGTTGGTTGTTTGTTGTATCTTTCAGCCACAAGACCTGACATAATATTTGTTGTAAATCTGTTATCAAGATTCAGACAAGAGCCAAGTCAAATTCACTTCCAAGCTGCTAAAAGAGTGATGAGGTATATCAAAGGGACAGAGGACTATGGAATCAGATTCAAGAAATCAGAAAAGCTGATGTTGACAGAATTCACTGATAGTGATTGGGCTGGTTCAATGGATGATATGAAGAGTACCACAGGTTATGCCTTCTATGCTGAATCAAGTCTTGTTTGCTAGAACTCAATTAAGCAAAAAACGGTGGCCAAATCTACAGCTGAAGCAGAGTATATAGCAGCAACTGAGGCAACAAATCAAGCCATATGGTTGAGAAAAGTTTTGAATGATCTGAAGTACAAATAATCTGAGGCAACCACAATTTTATGTGACAATCAATCAACTGTGGCAATTGTGAAGAACCCGGTATTTCATGGAAAAACCAAACACATAAATATCAAATATCATTTCATCAGAGAAGCTCAAGAGAAGAAAGAGGAAAAGTTGATGCACTGCAGTTCTGAAGAATAAGTAGCAGATATATTCACTAAAGCACTACCTAAGGAATGATTTGAAATAGTAACGAGTTGTCTTGGTGTTTCCAACAAAAGTGTCAAGGAGGAGTGATGAATTAAGTGTGACACTTTTGTTGTTACAAAGTCATGTTTTTGGCTAATTGTTGTCATGTGTTTTTGTTGATAATCTAGCTTATGTTATGGTAGCTAGTTAAACTAGTTTAGTTCTATTGCAAGTTGATGTAATTAACAAGTATGGAGTAGTGGTAGTAGGTAGAAAAGGTGATAGAAAATCATTTTATTTTGCATCAATGTATGGCTACA
The DNA here is from genome assembly GCA_019097785.1 of Fraxinus excelsior. Lineage (NCBI taxonomy): Eukaryota > Viridiplantae > Streptophyta > Magnoliopsida > Lamiales > Oleaceae > Fraxinus > Fraxinus excelsior. The sequence goes on from CM032640.1 coordinate 15,991,510, forward strand.
TTATGGAGCCATGTACTACGTATTTTCTTGTATCAATTGAACTTAGTTTCCCTCCTCTTTGTCTTCCATAATCTAACAAAGAAACTAGGTTGAATAAAGCCTTTCTCAAGCATTTCTTGTAATTGTGATTTTAACTCCTTCAATTTAGCTGGAGTCATGTTATACAAAGCTTTGGCAATTGGCATCATTCCTGTGGCCAACTCAATTGTGAATTTTATTTCCCTATTAGGAGGAAATCTTGTTAGTTCATCAGGAAAAACCTCACAAAAATCTTTTATCACTGGAAGATCTTTTACCGAGGGTGTTACTTCAATGCCTAGCTGATGTAAGCTAATGAAATAGGCATTACGTCCCTTGTTGAGAAATTGTCTAGCCTTAGCTATCGAAATGATGTAATTGTCAATTTTTCCATCAAATGAGATCGGCTCATTGTCTGGAATCTTGACACTTTTCCTTTTACAGTCAACAAGTACTTGGTGATTGGACAACCAGTCCATTTCAAGAATGAAATCATAGTGTTTCAGATCTAAAAGGATCAGATTGACAGGAAGGTTTCGACTACCCAGATAGAGTGGAACATTTAAGACCACTTAGTTTGTCTATTGTGGATCTTCCGATGGTATGGTGGCTTTAATATCATCATGAATATGGTTTGGAGATAATTTCATGGTAGATATAAAATGATAATATGCAGAAGAGTGAGTTGTTCCAGAATTGAAGAGGGTGTTGGCAATCTCACCTCCAGCTGGCACTTCTCTAGATACAACGGCATGGTTGTCCGTTCCTTGAGTTGTACTCATGGAGAAAACTCTTGTAGTGGCTGATTGGTTCATTTTATTGATTCTAGTTGGGTACTCTCTTGCCATGTGTTATTTTTTGTCCACAATAGAAACAGAGTCTAGTGCCCTTGTATCGTTCTCCTGTGTGTTTATTTCCATAGTTTGAACACATTGCGTACGAATCATGTCGTGGTTCAAATTTTCCTTTTTTATGATTCAAACTATAACTATTACCATTTTCATTGGAGGTCGATCCAGAATGAAAATTTTTCTTCTTTTGAAATCGACCTGTCTCGTCCCACCCATTATTGTTCTGAAAATTTCGTCTTCGAAACTCACAATCTCGCATGATCTTCTGTTTGGCCAGCTTTGCAGTAAGGGCTTGATCGGCTATAGCAGTGAAAGAAATCTCTTCCGTTCTTGCAATATGTACATCTCGACTTAACTCCAGTCGTAGTCTACTAGGAAACGGTGAATTTTTAGTGCTTTCGTTATCACCGTGCATTGAGTGAATCGAGATAAATCCTCAAATTATGGGCTTCAAAATAAGTCCTTTTTAGTGTCTAACACTTCCACATAGTATAAAAAGTTCATCATAGATCTTATTTGAAAGCTATTCTTGAATCATGATTATGGGCTTCAAAATAAATTAATTTTCTTATTCATAAGTTATAACGATTTTAGAAAAATGGTAGAATATGAACACTTTTTCCCATAAACTATTCTCCATTTTATTTTCTACACGTAACAACTTAATCCTCTATGATTCTTTTTATGCATGTGGACAACATCATCTTTATTTTTAGGTAGTCAAGTATAATTTTCTTAAATAATTCATTCAGATATCACATGTTTTTTGAATGCTATATGTTTTTCAGTAGTCATGAATAGTGTTGGCAGAGATTTGACAAGAATTTTATTAGATATTCTCTCTCTCTCTCTCCCTTCATTTCTAAATAAATGGAGATACTTCATTTGTTCTTTCTTATACATTTCACTCATCTAGACTCTTACTTCTTTAAAGCCAGCAGAAAATTCTTTCTTTTATTAGATTCATCCTCTTTATAATATTTCCTCTTACAATGGCTCTTCGTAGAGCAAAAAAGTATAACCTTGAAGCTTCAGCTCATGTGACTTTGGAAGACACCCTTTATTCACAAAATTTTTCAACTGAACATTTTCGGAGATTTGAGAACTTCACAAATTTAGCTGTTGATCCTAGTAAAGTTATAAATTTTTCAAAGGTAGCTCAAGTTGTAACGCTCCAAATTTTATTGACTTAAATTTTGGGGTGTTACCGATATCATTTCATAATAATATTCGAAACAGAAATATTTAGTTGAAAATTTAAACTCTTAATTTATTTGAACATTTAAATACTGAATAAAATATAGAGTCGTGAAGTCTAGAGCATTTAATAAAAGTAAAGAATATCGTTACAGAATTTATTATTGAATATTTATCCGAAAACTTTACTTGGTAACCCGCGCACCGCTCAGTTACCATTCACATTGACTGATCTGACCTGAAATGTTGAAATTTAAAGGAATGAATAATTTAAACTCAGTAGGATACGTGCGTCCAAAACAATATAATAACTTTTTAAATATAAATTTACAACATTCCATACCATCATTTCATCAAGAGCAATCGAAAATCGATCGAATCTTCTAACACATTTCTGTGCAACATATTGAGAAAACCCATAGGAAATCTCACATTCCATTTTATTTCGTTGAGCCCGCGGTCAATTAGCATTTCGTGAAACAAATTACGTAGAAAAAAAAATCATAATATTTCAAGGACATAACAACTTACACATAATATCCTACCTCGTTAGATCAGATAATTTGAAAAGTGACAAAATCACGTTCAGGATCTTTATTCCAACTACTGTCGTGTTGAAAATTTTTGTTTGGTGAGAAAATTCTATTGCACTCATATGGTTATATATAGAGGACAATCCCTAGTAAAGGTAGTAGTGTAATTTACTCACTAAAGAGTCTCAATCACGTCATTCCATACAATCAATTCTTATTTAAATCCTCAAAATCATTTTCTTTCCTATCGATCTACACATGGCAAAAGCATCCCTACCAATTCTCAATATTTAATTAATCAAATTAATTAAATCTGGTCCATAAATTAATTAATCCAATTAAGTAATTCGGGCCTATTAATAAGCAACCCAATTAATTAATTATCCAATACTTGTGAATTAATTAATTGGTAAATCACATTCTTCTGGTTCTCTTTTGTGTGTGACCCATTAGGTTCTCAAACACGATGCCTAACGACATGAATTATTATTTTGATCTAATCAAAATCGATAAATTAAAACACCCCTTTTTAATTTATCACTAGTCCACATTCTTCGTCCCAAATTAACATCTAGCAGTGTGTTAGAGCAATATATATGGCGGGAAATGTCATGTGGTATGACAAAACTAAACTTGTTCGTTTACCGTGAAATTATGATCCGATCAATTACGAGATATGGATATGTATCGATATCAATCATCAATCATATCTTTTATCTTACTGTTAAGTTAATGTAAGTCGAAAACTCATTTTTGACTTATGAGTTCACCTTGGCCAAGGATTTCATTATGAACTTAACTGGATCAAAATGTAGATCATAATCTCTTACTATCTAAGAGTGACGAATTTTCTATTGATCATTCACAACTTTCATATGATTCTTGAACTCGATCGATGCCGTATTAGCGACCATTGGCAGAGCAACACTCAATATCACCAAAGTATGACTATCCCCATATAAGGCACTATGATGACCTCAAGTTAAAGGACCAATTCCACTACCGAACGTTAGAAATTAACCACGACACTCAGATAGTTATCCATGTAGAATCTCCCATGGGTCTCAAATGTTTTGTTTTATAACAAAACATCCACGTGTTCATTCAAGTGTCACAACACTTTAGCTTGTAAGATCAACTACTTACTTCATAAGTAAGAAATGTCACACATGATGGTCTATCTGTAATAACGATATACGTATATCGTTATTACATACGACCACGGATGATTTAATATTCAATCATATGTAATTTGTATCTCACAATCACAACTCCTTGTGATTAACAAATCACGAAGACTCGAATCTAAGGATTCTATTATTTAATTAATTAGAATATTAACTCAATTAAATAGTAGATCTTAGTATAAATATGCATCGATTATATACATTAAAAGTATTTATGTCCAAAGTTGATTGGACTTAGAGTATAACACTTATATTTCTTTGGCAAAATATAGTTGAATGAATAAACCTTAATTCAACCAAAACTCTTGACAAAATACGAAATTTCCATAGCACTGAAACACCGTTTTCTCGATTTTTTCTTCACAACTATCAACTCCAAGTTGCGAAGGGCCATCTGGTGCAATCGAAAACCAAACTGACTAAATTTTCAGAAGCTAATCTCTTAATTTTCAGGTGGGTTTACGGTAATTACCACCTGGACTTACCATAGAGAGAGCGAGAGGACTTACCAGTGTTCTTGGAGTCAGATCTGGGCGACAAGAAGATGTAGTGCGTCGCTTCAAAGCTTGAGAGAAAATATGGTCGGTTTGAAAAGACTTGAAGAACCGACCCGGCCCATAATGATTTTAAAATTGTTGCACCTGTCCCGACCCAATTCGAGTCGGGTCGGTTCGGTTTAGCGGGCTGCGATTTTTTATCCCAACCCTATCGGGGTGTATATCCTAAACATGTTTGCCTGCTTAACTTGAATGCTAAACATATCCCAAATTTGGACGAAAAATCTCAGTCGCCACAGCCTCGTATTAAGATGATTTTAAATAAAGCCATTATAAGTTTTCAAACAAATGCGGTGAATGCTATTTTTGGAATTCCTAACATGGGGGCCATCTTTGAAAATGGCGATGACTATGATAGAGTTGAAGCCAGTAGTTTAGTTTGGGAAAAACATATGTCGAGGAATTTGACCGTGCTACCACTCTCCGTTTAGTAGATTATTGCATCAATAGTAGTTAAGGTAATATACCCTTGTACTAGTCATTTCAGTACTGTACGAAACGAGGATTTATGTACTATGTGATGTATAATCAAAAGGGATCCACTAAACTTGTGCCATATAATTATGAAAAATATAATACATGGCATGGATCCTAACATGTTCTTTTTTATGGTATGGCTATCAATCGTAATCTTGATGTGCTGCATTTGGATTTAGGGATTTGCTTCACTCCTCCCCCTCCAGGTAGAACATGTTTTTTTTGGAGTATCTCCTTCAAACAATCTGATAGAATTACCTTAATGCAATGAGCACAGCGAAACAGTATGATCGACAGTATTAGAAAATGCAATTCGAGCCCACCACTTCACGATTTTTCCTTAAAACGATTTTGCTGCCTCCAAATGTGCTAAATGCGTGCAACAATCGTTTTCCATAATAGAACGAATTTCGTCTTCAACGGAAGCAGAATAGCAATCTGCAAGAGCCCCAACGAACTCAATAAAGTGTATTCACTTCGAAAACAATATCAAAACGAGAGAGATGGAGAATGAGATTCAATGCAGAGAACATTTATAGTGAAAATTGTGTAATTATTTTGGCACCAGTATCCACAATTTATAGAATCGTTCGTGGCCATTCGAACATCCTACAAGCCTCTTAAGAATAGTCGTCACTGTTCAAACAGGTCCCAAAGAACCGAACAGGCACGATGGTAATTAACTGTCGGCTGTTAATTGGTTAAAATTGGTTAACAAACCATCCAAAATAATTTTCTGAAAATAAGCTAATTAATAAAAAAAATTATTAAATAAACAAGAATTTGATTAATTTCAATCCGATTCAAATTAAATAAAATTTGTCCAAAAAAATAATATAGTGACGCACCCGCAGACAAATCGAATCGGACCGAGCTCGAGCACGTGCGGTGACGCGCACGTGTGGGATTTGGACCAAATCTAATAGGATATAGGTCTCCCTCCTTCTAAAGACTATTTGTATCCCTTGGGGTCCAAACTCAATTCTCAAACTTGGACAATATAAATCACATCAAAGTTTCCTAACTTTCCTACGTGGGACAAATGTTTGGCAATTTCCAATATATCAAAGTCTTCACTAGTTCATAGTTTCAAGTGGGTTAGTTTGACATTAAATATTTCATTCAATATTAAATGGTTTTCGACAAATAAATATATCACGTTAATCTTCTTGCGGAGTGAAACGTGAATATGCTAGGTTCCGTTAAAAATAAGGCACGGGTCTCATTGAAATTTGGGTTCAAACTTAACCCATTTCACTAATGAAAAAACCATTTTTCCCAACAAAACATATATTGGTCTATCAAACTTGGGCAAGGGGAGTTATATGTTAAGAGAAGGAGCCATTATTCATAAAAGAATAAAAACAATATCGAAGGAGGGAGGTTCGAGTTCCGTACCAGAAAGTTCTGATTCGGAGGTTTCCTTGGTTAAATGGGATGAATTGCATTCCCAAGTTAACTGGTTGGAGGCCTAGCAAACGAATACTAATGCCCTGCTTATTCAAATTATTCAGAATCGTGAGGAAGTAGCTAAATGGACGCGAGAGTATGATGGCCATTTTAACCCCGTCATTGATGTAATATTTATTTTGATGTACTAAAACTTTACCTTTTTTACTACATATTTTTAACTAAGTTTGTGATATTTTATATTGGTACGGACTCTCATACTAATATATTAACAATTAATAAATAAAGAGACAAGAACTTGCTCCTTCTCCTGATCATCTTGAGTACGTCGGTATGCCAAAATCATTAAAATTGGTTTAGTTGTCCAGCCCATATCCTAATTTTACACACACACACAAATTCTTGCTCAGCATATTTATTTTATAATTAATTGACAAATAATTTGCATTTTGAAAAATGATGGTAGTCCAACTATTAAACATTATCATCAAAAGTCTATTACATTTTATCGTCAATATTATTGACTACATTTAGTTAAAAATGAAAATACTGATAATATTCGTTGTACTTGTAATCTGTATGAATACTCTCCATTTCTTACAATTGTTAGAAAAAAAATGTGAATAATAATTAATTGAGTGAAGGTATATTTATGTGATATATTTTTGCCGTGAATTTATTTTAGTATGTCATTTCTATTAGTAAGACATAAACCGTGATTATTCATTCTCGAGCATATCATTATAATTGTTCATCATTCATGCCAACAACCCGTTATTCATTCGTTATAAGACATTTACTATAAAAGAAAGGCATACTCAAGTTAACTTTAAATATACATAACATGAACATAATTTCATTTCGAATAATTTCAGTAAGAGATTCATGGAGATATTGATATTTATGGGAAAAAAAATATCAACATTAAAACCTTCAATGAAAGAAATATTTATGTGAAATTCGTTTATAAAATTTAACCCCACTCACTTGATATTCGTGTAATTTGAATACCTGTAAAGTTGAAATATTTTATTCATAATTTAGATTTTACCCAAAAATAAATAAATGAAAAGAAAGAGAAAAAGAAACACTATACGCAACACGATATGCACTTGGTATACTTGGTGTAATATTTTATCCTTATTTATGATTATTTACCTTAATTTACGTGGACTCAGAGTTTGTTTGTAATTCTAATTGTGAAATAACTATTTACCCCTAAACCCTTAGTATATTCAAATTACCAACTCGAGAAGTTCTTCCTAAAGTATGTGTGTAGATCTAGCAGGTTATGGTAATGGAATCATCTTCTATCCCCAGCAACACGAATTGTGAAAATTTAATATTTTGGGTTTAATTGTTACAAATATGTTCACATGGTGAATCTAAATTGAGTAATTTGTGAAGGGACTACACGAGACTAGATTTAAATAGAGTTTTTGTACACATATTTTTGTCCCTTTCAATCATTGGAAGGTTAACCTCCTGTAACCTTATTCATTTATTTCTACGTATATACATAACTAATCAATTACTACTACTACACACACACACGTGTATGAATGTAGGTATGTTTATCTATTTACCCATTAGCAAAAGATATTTAAAAATCTGATGATAAAAATAATAATAATTTTAAGGAATATATAAATTTGTAATAGTAATACTTTCTCGATGTTTTATAATGAAGAATGTAAATGATGTTGATCTTCAAGTTCAAGATTAAGGCTCCGTTTGATTCTCATTAATGTAGAATGAGAATGAAAAATATAGCCGTTATTGGACCCCACACAAGAGATAGAAATTCAAAATTGATAGATTGATGTGATGGATAACGGTCATATTTTTCATTTTTATGGGTTTTTAATGAGAAACAAACGGAGGCTAAATTCCTCAACTTTTTGATGTAATTGAATTTCATTTATTTACTAATATTTGATCTCCTCTATCAAAATATAGCAATTAGCACCTTCTTGATGAATTTTATGATATTATTATGCATTTAGAGGTTAGAGAGTTTTTTCCCATGTTTTGGCTAAGTTTTACATTTATAGAAGTCCAAAAATCAAGTCAAACACATGAAAAAATTGCATTTAAATTAAACTTCTGCTTGAAAACGAAATTTGCACAACAGGTCTACTATTTTTCCTTACAGCCTTCTCACAAAGGGGGTGGGGCCCATGATTTTAAAAATCACATGCCCCACACCCTCTGTGAGAGGGCTGTCAAGGTGTATACACAGCATTTTTCATACGCCCTATACCTTATCGCCCCGCATCGTTTTGTCAATGCCTTTATGTTGATCCCACGCGCTAGCCATTCTCTTTTTCTATATTTTCTGCTTCTGGCTTTTATGATTCTGTCCCCAGGTTTAATTATTATTCAACTTAAGCCTTTTTTCGTGCATTTCAATCCTTCGGCTTCCTATTGCTTCCAATTGAATCCAATTATTTCCCAATCATCAATACTAAGTTCAATTCAACTATTGCAAGTGTGCAATTTGGCTCCCAAAGTTTGGATTTCTTCTACTTTTTGTCGCCATTGCGGTTTGCGGTGAGATGCAATTATCATATGTTTGGGTTACTTTAAAAAAAATGGAGGTTTAGGGCAATAGTTGTGGGCTCAAACATGGGAAGGTTATGGAATAGCTAAATGCGAACACAGATACGCTCTACTTTAATGGTTCGGCAAGTTACTCGGAATTTTCAATTATTTCATTCCTTGATTTTAGCAATGTACGGCGTCAAATAGGATTATTTTCTTGTTCGGACATTATACTTTTTTTCCTCTTTTGAGAGTTCGAATTAATCCTTGTGTATCTACTTATATCAATGTGGGAGGAAAAAAAAGTCTGAAAATGATTTCAAGAGAGAGAGATGGACAAGTGTAACACGCAGCGCACTAGTGCACACAGGCTCAACTTGCCCTACTAGATAGCATGTTTAACCTTTTAAATTACTTTTACATTTAGCAATTTTATTTCTTATTTAATCGACAAAATAAATACATTTAGCAATTGACAAAAAAGTTGTAATAATTTCCGAACCTAGTTACCCTTCTACTCTTTTCCCCCAAATGGAGCTGTTGTATGGTGTTTAATCTAAAAGGTGTAAAATTCTTCGATCAATATCAATTAACATTAATGTGGGTATGATATCATAATATGGATATAATTTTCAATGACAGCTTATAATCTATAATCTAATATAATATACCCGTACTTATGAAGAGGAAATTCGTTATTTGAACATTGTGCAAAATATTTTACTTTTACTTTTGTAATTGCTGGAAAACTCTCTAACTTGCACTGCGAGTGAATATAACTTCTACACAGTGTGCAAAATTCTAGATGAAGTATATGCAATTTGATTTGTGAATTTCGAGTTTGAAACAAATAGATTTACAACTATACTTATCGTATAATATTTGGCAATGGATGCTTGCACAAAACATTTCCTAGTGGTCTTTGATAATGAGATTAGCATTGAAAACTCAATTCGGATTCCACCAATGAATAATTGAAACAACATTTTAAATTAATGTATCGAACTTTTCTCTCACCGTCACTTGTTCTTATAATTAGGTGACACTTTAATGTAAAATGATTTATCAAAACAGGTCCTTAACCTTCGTGAGCTTGCCACTTGTATACCTTAGATCTCAACCTACCTTTAGTTACATCCGTGTCCCTATTCTTTTTAAAATGTGAAACCCATTTCTCAATCCCAGGCCGGCCCAAAGCTCAATTAAATTTTTTTAATGCAAAAATACTTTTTTTCCTATATACCAGCGCCTGGTTAGCCTGAAGACATGGACACCATAGTTTAAACAGTAACGGGGATAAGTGCATCAAAAGATAAGATAGAGATACGAGTGCTAAGCTCACAAGAGGATTGCATCAGTCAAGCTATCTGTACAAAAATATTTGTACAAGTCTTAACCTGGAATTAATATATTCAGTTAATTCAGTCTGCATGAAGAAAAATCAAAAGATAAAATAAAAAACCTCTTTGCCCACAAGCAATGGGATTTGATCAAATATAAATAATTGTATTCGGCAAAATATCAAGGTTAATAATTGTGATTTTTGACAAACAAGTACATTTGAACACATATATGTAATATTGACACTATTTACTCGTGACTTTTGTGTATACTATATTTTGCTTTCATTCAAGATTTCCTCGTCAGATCTCCTCGATCCGTATCAACACAATCATTGACTCGAGCGTTACAGTTTCTGACGACACCAAGGTATTGCCAAGTTATGTAGAGGTTGTGAGCACCTCGAACCGTATCAATACAATCATTGACTCAAGAACGTTACAGTTGCAAATGACACCAAGGTATTGCCAAATTATATAGATGCTGTGAGCAATGCGAAGTACCATTCCTTTCTAAGAGTATCAAGCAGATCTTTTCCATTTTGCACCGGTATTTACAAGCTTAATATAGACATTCTTAAAATCTTCAAAGAACAAACTCTGATCGTTGGCATACTTCGAGATCCACCTGCGCACCAAACAAAACAGCTTCATAGACAGATGCACTTGCAAAAAGTACAGTCAGTTTCTACTAATTTGCAGAGGGTTAATTTGGATGGATCCACAAGACTCGCCGTTTGTATACACACATAAACTGGACATATTTAAGAGGAATATTACTCCAAATTATGAAAACTATAAATTACGATTGTGTCAGCATGTAACCTCTATTAACATATAATAATAAACCAATTACATGTGTTCGTCAGTGTGTCAATTCTGAAACTTCAGTTACAGTAAGTTTACCTGATATAATCAATCATGAGAGCAGATATATGACATATAAAGATCACCATGAAAATGCATACCTCATGCAGTCATCATCCTCAACAAGTGCACGATCTGAAGGTAGGCCAATCATACTAGACATTCCATCTGCGTATAGAAGGGGCAAAAAATAAAAAATAAATAGGTGGAACCACGGAAAAATTAAGATCTGAGGAATAAGAAAGTCGATCACAGACAATGCTGGAGGATCTTGCAAAGCCTTTAAAACAATATTTATTAAGACATGGAAATTCAAGTACCATTTTCCCTTTCTCGATTCAGACCTAACTCCGTCACTTTTAGCTATAATTTAAGAATTTTCCTTCTGAGACAGTATTGATTATGAGCAGTTGCTTGGAGACATGGACCATCAGCTTAGTTTGTAAATTACTTGGTATGATAGGATGGGATTTAAAACAAGATGGCAGAAGAAAGAAACTTGCTAATCACCTGAAGACAACCATGGCTTCTCTAGGAGAATTTTGTAGTACGAATTGTCGAAAACAATGGGATTTCCAAAACCTTTGCTTCCTAGAGTATGAGCTCCAGACAATGCAACGAGTTCCTGGGTTCTGTCAATAAATTCACCTTTTAACAGTTACTCCCTATGATTTAAATGAGGAAACCCAATTGGCATAAAATAAAACTGGAGATACATATCTGGTGATCATATACAATCAATATGAAGTAATTTAATCACTTGAGAATTTAGGCCACTCATTTGAACACTGAAAGAAATGTTGAAACAATTCAGTATGCATAAAATCAATTTAACAAATGCAATAATAAGTTCTTTTATAGCGGGTACATATTGTATTAGCAAATATGTGCTAGACATTCTGACTATCAGCAGACAGACGTAGAAATCCCAAACATGCAAAGTCCCTATGCATTAAGATATAGAAGTCGGAGTTCATAACTAGGACAGAGATATAGCCTATTGACTTTTATAGAAAAGCTGTCAACCATTAAGGAAAAAATGATGCCCCTATCACAAACTTTCAGGAATAAGATTACATATTTCTGTTTAATATTATTAAAAATAAGAGGAATGAAAGAAAAAAACATTGAAAGGTTACAATGATTCCATAACATTTAAAGGCAACAAACTTACAGAAAGAAGGAGAAGAAAAGTAAAGTGATTTCAAGCCCAACATTAATACTCACGTGAAGCCTTTTCTGTCAAAACGCCGCTTTAGGGCAACAGCATCCAGTGATTCCTCAGGAAGCTTTCCTTCAGGATCAGCCATCCTATGAAGGAAAATATAACCACTAATGAAACTGTTAGGCATTTGAGGTGTGATATGGCACGATATGAAGTATAGATCGTACAAAGAAAAACAAAATAAAAAGAAAGCAAACAAGAAAAAGAAAATTGGCAGAGGAACTCAATACTTTATTGACAACCAATGGAGAGAGAATACAATTTATACAACTTAAGGTCTAATAAACTGAATGAAGAGCCTAGTATTTATAGGAGAACCATCCAAACCCTAAAACATGGAAATTAGGTCAAAAATAAGCAAAAAGATCGCGGCCCGTCGCTCAAGCGATAAGCGGGCGACGGGCTGTCGCCCGACAGTCGGACGACAGCTTTTCTGCTCCAATTTTGCTCCTCTCGCTCGAGCATGAGTCGAGCGACCGTCCAGCGCCGTCAATCTACCTTTTTTCCTTCTTGGACTCTATTTTGACATCTTCAAGCTCAATACACCAAAACGCGAAACCGTAGACTCAATTTGGACCGGATTTGGGTCACAAAAACCAACAATCTCCACATTGGCACAAATCCTAGAGCAACGAACGAACTCTAAAATTTCTCCACTTGAAAAAATAAGTCTGACTATAGCGAAACACACTGAATTCTTCTATTCTTCCTCTTCCACCGTATCCAAACACAGATACAAATGAACCCAACCTCCCGGGTTCCCAAAATTCTCAAAGAATTCGAAGCACAGCCTGTAGCAGAATCTCCACTAAATACTTTAACTGAAGGCCCCTAGCTAGACTGTCACCTTCAACAACTTCAAAAACATGCACATCCAGATCAACATCCCGTACATATTTCCAATAGGTCTCTCCCTAGCCATTGAATACAATGGAACCACAGACTATGGTGGTAAAGCGAAATTACCCATATCTTCCAAACTCGACAGAGTAGTATTCTTCAAAATAGACCCAGAGCCAACTCCTAATGATACTATACCAAACTGTATTTCCACTACGGTACCAAACCTATGCTGATGTCTCTTCACTAATTCTGTCTTGCAAGATGTATAACTAAACTTTCTCTGCCCCTTCAATAAAACACGGACACCCTTTCGAACCTTCAAGACTCCACCAGCACTAGAGCGTGTACCCTCTCAAATCTAGGGTACTCAGCGAGATGATATTCTTCTTCAAGTTTGGAACACGTCGAACCTGGACAAGTGTTCTGATTGTTCCATCCCCCAACTTCAATCTGACTTTCCTACTCGAACCTGGATTCGTTGTTTTCCATAACAACCCCTTGCATCACTGTTTCATATGATTCAAACAAATCTTGATAGGGACTTGTGAAACATACAAGCTGTATCCAAAATCCACTCCTCATCAGGCTTGAATTCCACGTCAGAACTAGCCAAAAGATCTCCCTCACTTACAAATTTCTCTGTGATGTCAGCTTCACCTGAAGTCTCTGATTGCCTTTCAAGATTTGTAGCTGAATTACTCTTACCCTCTCGATTTGCCCCTTCGCCAATCACCACAAACAACAAGAGCTTCATCATCTCTGGAACCAGCTCCAACCAGATGCTCCAGCTTCTCTTTTGAGAATAAAGCATCATATGCTTCTTCAATAGTGAGTGTCACGACTGTACAAAATCATGTCCCTAAACGACGAAAACGAACCAGGCAGCGAGCACAACAGGATTAAGGCCAAGTCCTCTTCATCATATTTTACCTCTAATATCTCTAGATCAGCGACAATCTCCTTAACCACGGTCAGATGATCTTCTAGTGAATGGCCTTCTGCCATGCCATGAATAAAGCCTCTGTTCAAATACAATTTGCTGGTCAAACTTTTGGACAAGCACAATTGCTCCAATTTCAACCACAATGCATCTGTTGTCTTCTCCCTCAAGACGGTACTAGAGAATGTTTTTAGATAGATGAAGATGAATCTGCGAAAGTGCTTGCGATCTTTCCGTTGCGTCTCCTCTGTTGTCCAAATTATGGGCATCTTGTCAAATCCCAACAAAGCATCATCCAAATTCATCTGTTCTAGTATAGCTCTCATCTTCACTTGCCACAATAAAAATCTTGTACTGCGATCCAACAGCGGAATATCATACTTCATGGTAGTCATCGATAACAAAAACCTCGAACGAATCAAATCTTTGCTATGCGGAACTGCTAACCCTTAGCTCTGATACCACTTGTTAGGAAGTGATATGGCACGACATGAAGTATAGATTGCACAAAGAAAAACAAGATAAAAAGAAAGCAAACAAGAAGAAGAAAATTGGCAGAGGGACCGAATACTTTATTGACAACCAATGGAGAGAGAATACAATTTATACAATTTAAGGTCTAATAAACTGAATGAAGAGCCTAGTATTTACAAGAGAATCGTCCAAAATCCTAAACATGGAAACTAGGTCAAAAATTGCATAAAACTCGAAAAATGAGGAAAAAGATCGCAGCCTGCTCAAGCGATAAGTGGGTGACGGGCAACAATTTCCCTGCTCCAATTTTGTTCCTCTCGCTCAAGCATGAGTCGAGCGATAGTCCAGCGCCGTCAACCCGTCTTTTCTCCTTCTTGGACCCTGTTTTGACATCTTCAAGCCCAATACACCAAAACGCGAAACCCTAGACCCAATTGAGATCGGATTTGGATTACAGAACCCAACAGAAACAAAGACTTCCTGTTGAGAAAGTCTTCTCATTTCACGACATCAAGTGAAAATTTCAAGATGCCTCTGAAAAGTTCAAAGTATCTCAAGTATCAAGACTGCTTACTAGGAAGCTCCAACTAAAATGTGCTATATGTTCATTTGACTTTGAAAAACTTCAATTAATTAACAAATTACTTTGGAAAATTACAAGAAATTTAAGGACATCAAAATCTAGAATCCATCCAGGATGAGTGATTGAATTTGTTGTGTTATATAGAACAATATTGCTGAGAATTACAGGAGAATGCTAGTAGTTATAGGTTAGTTCCGAAAATTGATTATACTACTGCAGCAGCAGTATTCATTAGACCATACAGATTGGGTAAAATGGTTCTGTATCAGATGCAATCGCAGCGGCAGTGGTCAGCTTAGTGGTGATGACTATAGTGCAGTGCTATAACAGAAGCATGGTATGACTTTGAGCATGGATTGAATAATACCATGGTGGGCGACGCGTACAATAAAATTAACCTAGTGTTAACATGAATCTGAGATGAAAAGGCAAACAACAGCGATAGTAAGTTTTGTTAATGCAATAATGCTGAGCAGATGTAGTTGTGGTGGTCATGGTGGTTATGTCTAAAGTTGGTTATTCATATTTTGGGGAAATAAAAAAAGTTCTTGAAGTAATATGATTGTTGAGAGAAAAAAACGAGTCCTTACTTCGCATCTAGTCTTCCCAACTGAACAGGGATTTTTGGACCTCCACATACCAAAATGGCCTCTGCTCCAGCAACAGCTATCATATCTGCCCAGGATACTGATAAGCATACCAGCAGCAAAGGAGTTAGATGGCTACATAATGACCACACACAGAAGCTAAGGAAACAGTTACTGCACAAAAGTACCTGGTTCTACAGCATCCACTTGACTCTTCGCTTTCTCCAGAATCTAGACAACAATGCATCCATTGAGGAGTTAGCCGACTGGAGGTTGTGAGAGGGTTGACCATGCTGGATGTATGATTCAAGCCAACAAGAACCTCAAATTTGATAAGCAAATAAAACATAATAAAAATGTTTTAACAAACATGTGATTATGCATGTACATATGTTAGAGGAAAAGGGGATGGAGGGAGAGAGAGAGATTGCCTTTAGGGACTTCTTAAGACCTGCATTCTCTGGTCTGTCGAGTTCATAAACTACAGAGCCATTCATACCACCTAAATTAACAAAATAGAATTATCCACAAAATCATAAATTCATAATATTTAACATAATCACAAAGCCAAAAAAAAGGCAAGAAAATAATAAACTGCAGAGATCAGAAAAGATTTGTTCCATTGAGGATACTTGAGCAGGGGTGGTCATCCAAGAAGGCATATATGATCATCAATAGATGATCATTGGTAATGAACTACATTTTCAACAGCTCTATGGACATGTCTTAATTAGACTGCTCCCGCATTCAAAGAGTGATGCACATCCGAGAAGAAAAGATTAAAAGGAGGAGATGTAGACGAAAATCTACATGGCCTATTGCGATTGAGAAAGATTGGATTTCGTTGGATCTCCTATAACTCATTGTAAAAATCGAATTGAGTGGCAGAAAAGTAATCATGTGTCGCCTTACATTAATTGGAAATAAGTTGGAAGTCCTAGCATATATAGTGATGGGCAATCGGAGTGGAGAAAAAGGAACCATGTACACCCTAAATTAATTGGAGATTATACTTAGGTTAGTGTTGTCAATCATGCTCATCATGTTTAAGCATAGAAAATTTTCTTTTCCTTCCTTTCTCTTAATCAGAAGTAAAATAAAGATTCTATAAACTATACCTGATTTATCTTCCTTGTCAAAAGTCCCTGCATCATGAAAAACTAAACGAAGTAAACCAGCAGCTTTGGCCTTGGATAATACCTTCCTGATCTCTTCATGTAAGAAAGAACTTTCCCTGGCACCATAGCTTAAGTTATCAGGCAATATTATAATGAATAAGTGCGGGTATACTTCAAAAATATTGTAATGTTAAGTGTTAACTAATGCTAGCATGAGTTTATTCCAGAATGTGCCAGGGTGCAGAATTTCTGATATGTAGAAATGAATTTATGAATTATGAAAATAAGTTTGCAATCAACCTGGAAAGAAAAAATTTGCTTCTCCAATTATCAATTTCATAACATTCCCACAAATTGTCTGGCAACTTACAAATGTCCGTGTAGGCTTCGCCATGGAAAACTTCAAGTACTGCATTACTTGCAAGATGTACTTAAATTTACTTTTTGTTATAATCACTTAACAATACTCGCAGGTGCTCTTCATAACTTATCGTTTGCCAATCACCCAAACTACTTTCACCATATTCGAATGGCTCAAAAAGGCCAATGGATTATTGAATATTCAATAGTCAAAGCAATAGTATACAGCTCCCCCATTATTGCATAATCAAGATTAATACTTGCTAACAAAAATCAGATATTTATTAGCTTCAAAAATAAAGTAAAAATTAAGGTTATGCTTTAGACTTACTCAGCAGCAACAGCATAATTGGTGCCATGAGAGACGAGAAACGACGTCGTTGCCATATACATAAGCTCTCTCCTCCGAAATGCATTCGAATTTGATTTGCAAGACGCAGTTCCATCTGTGATAATTCAGAACTAATATTTCAAGAAAACAATCAAGAGTGTATTAATGCGCGTTTACTTAAAATATAATGATCCTTTACTTGATGGAGAAGAAGCGGCGGAGGCAGTGGTGGGTCTTCTCCAGCAAAATTTGACAGGAAGTGAGGTTTTGACAGGAAATTTGAACTTGCTTCCGTGCGTAAAGGAAGCGGAGGATCTGAGAAACGACGGAGGTATTGTCGCGGCGGCGCCGGTGCTTCTCATCTTCAAAGGTCGGCTAAGAATGTATGAGCGTGCCGTTTTCATCAACGTTCTTTTTAGTTTTGTTTTTTATATATATATTTACTGAAAAATTGAGTGAATTAATATTTTATTTCTATTTTTCGTTATTCTTATCCAATTTTGTGTCATTGTTCTCTTAGCTCTGTTTGTACCGCATTATTCCTCAATTTGTAGAAAAATTGGTACGGTTAAAGGGTTCCACTTAATAATTAGAGATCCAACGGTATAATTTATTATTTTCATTTTTGGAATAATGTTGTCCAAACAGGGGCTAATTTTTATTTTATTTGCAAACAAAAGGATACAATGAAATTAGAAATGATAATGTTGGGTATTTTTGTGACGCTCAAATAACCCATAGGCGATGATGAAAACAGTGGCTCGTTTAACTTCATAGGCTATAAGCCTGAGATTGAAGAATATCAAAATTCACACCACAAACGATGTAGCTCAAATCTTATTCAGTATTTAAAGCAAATCAGCTCATTGGACTAGGCGTTCAATACCCAATTATTGGAGATAATATGATAATGGTCGTTTATCTCTTTCATTCAAATTTCTATAACTATATCCTTATCTAACCATTTTCAGTTTTGATAATGCCTATCTTGGAGAGAAAAATCTTACAAAATTAGTTCACTCCCTTACCTATAAATTGAAGCTTCTCGGCTTCAATTCATCACACCAAAAAAATCTTTTGTCTGTTGCCTTTGGGAGAAGCGAAGGAATCGTGTTCTCTACTTTGTGCAAACCGTCCCTGCTTTGTGCAACTCTACCCAGTCCAGCTTTTCTTCTTCGAGCCTTTGTGTGCTCGTGTCATTCTCCAAACTTTGGTGTTACTTTTGTGGTGTTGGATTGATATAATCTGAGCCTAAAATAAAAGAGGGAAAACAATTAATTTGAATTCTTCATCTTCTTCAATTTTTGAATTCTTTTGAACTTTCTTACTTAATTCTTACTAATTACTTTGTTTTGTTTAATTGTAGGTGAAATTAAGTTCTACAATTGGTATCAGAGCCGGAGTTGGATTAAAATCTGGTGGAATCAACGAAAACGGAGGAGAAATCGCTAGTGGGTTCCTTGCATTTTTCGAACCTGTCTTTTCAAATTTCAGCCAAACTATTGATCGGGCAGAAAAATTGAAAAAATTGAAGGCAGACACATTCCCTGCAAACCGAGGCGCACCTAGTGGTGGTGCGGGTGTGCTCCGGCGACAGCACGTGGATCTCCAATGACAACATGTGGTAGCGGTTTTCGACCAACTTTTTTTGGGCAGTCTGTTCATTTTTAATTCCTGAACGTACTGATATTGTTATTTTAGTGTTTCAAGTTTTGCAAAAAACTTTGGACCATTCTACCCTTGGTGGGTTCGAGATTGAAACTGTAAAAACATTTACTGAATTACTTTAGGCCATAAATTACGACCCTAAAGCAGTAAATTCGCATCTCTCGTATTTTACGGACTACAGAATTGGTCCACTCTGGTAAATTGGCTAAAACATTTACATTATCGCACTAGTAGATCATCGTGTGGGGTGATCATTAGGATTGGGGGTTTCCATTGCTTGGTAACCATTGTTTGTTGGTAGACCTAGGATTACTTGCCATTATGTGTTTAATTTACGAGTGAAATTACTTATTTATTGTTTGTAGATTTATTTGTTAAACGTTGTTATTTAATATCATATTATTTTAGACTTGTGCTCGAACTCCTATTCTAGTTTCTTTCCTTGACCTGAGAACACGATTTTCACGGAATCCTGTCTAGAATAGCATATTATTGTGAAACAATAGGAATCTTGTTACTCTGTGTGACTTGTGACTTTTACGTGTTCTGTGCATTTTTTGGTAAGATGTCGATACATTACTTTGAGTTGGGTGTCTTTAATGGCAAAGGAGATTTTTCAATTTAGCAACAAAAAACAAAAGGTATTCTTATCCAACAAAAAGTCTCTAAAGTTATTGATGTCACTTTTCCTACAAACTTAACTGCTGACGAAAAAGAGAATTTGGATGAATTGGGTTATACTCCTATCATTTTACATTTGTCTGATGCGGTATTAAGAAAAGTTGGTAAATTAAAATTAGCTAAAAAACTTAGGGAAAAATTGGAGGAAATTTATGTGTCAAAATCCACTACAAACAAACTTTTTCTACTTGAAAATTTTTTTAACTTCAAAATCGATTCTACAAAAGATATGGACAACAATTTAGATGTTTTCAATAAACTCGTGCAAGATATTACTAATTGTGGTGAAAAAGTATCTAGAGAATATAAGGCTATCATTTTGTTAAATGTTATTCCAGACACTTATAGAGAAGTTAAAAATGCTATTAAATACGGGAGAGATATTTTAACACTTGAAATTGTCATAAACTCGTTAAGAAGCAAAGATATTGAAATGCGAGTCGAAAGAGTTAAGAGAAAAAGTGGTGAGGTTCATATGATGAGAGGTAGATCTCAGTCTACAACTCGTGATAACTAAAGTGGATACGCATCAAGTGGAAAAATGAAAACTAGAAGTCTATCTAGGTCATAAAGTAAAGTTAAAGGTAGAAAATTTTATGGGTGCGGTAAAACTGGATATTTTATTAAAGATTGTTTTGTTGAGAAAAACAAACAAAAAGAAAAAGTTTACGATGAGGCAAATGTTATTACTTCTTCTGATGAATGCTGTGAAATTTATGTGTTATTGAACTCGGAACCTACTGAAGTAAATCTGACTGTGAAATCACATTTGCATGAATGGATACTTGATTCTGTTGCATCCTTTCATGCTTCATCAAATAAAGCTTGGTTTGAAAATTTGCAATAATCTGAAAGTGGTCATGCTATTTTGTGCAATAATCATGCATATAAAATTGCTGGAATTAGTGATATCACATTAAAATTTGACGCTAGTTATGTGCTTAAATTACATGGAGTCATTCTTGAAATGGCTAGGAATTGTATTTCGTTAAGAGCTTTAGAAACTGACGGTTTTACCGGTAAAATTGGAAACATGTTAAAAAAATTATTAAGGATGCTCTTGTCACATATAAGGATACTAAAAGAAGCAGTATTTATGTGACCACTACTGAAATTATTAAAAATTCATCTTCATCTATAAGTTTGACCAACACAAATGACACATACAAGTGGCACAATAGATTAGCTCACATAAGTATTAAAGGACTTAAACTGCTAAATGATAAAGGTGTATTTGGAAAAGACTGTGTGTCTAATATGCCTTTATGTGATCACTGTGTGCTTGGTAAGCATTATAAGTTATCTTTCTCATCTAGCATACACAAAAGTACTAAAGTTTTGGAATATATTCATATTGATTTATAGGGGCCTACTACTAATCCTACAATGAGTGGTAATAGATATTTTTTGTCTATGACTGATGATTATTCTTCGTAAGGTGTGGGTTTATCTGTTAAAGGATAAAATCGAAACCTTCAAAAATTTCAAAATATGGAAATTGCAAATTGAAAATCTATTGCGTTTTTTATATCGTAAGTGTATGACTGTACGATATCATAACAAGTAATATAGTGGACCCTTGAGTCTGAATTATCGTTCCAACGAGGACTGTACCTTAGACTTAATTTACTTTTCCTAACTTCTATTTGACAAAAGCAAGTAAATATTTATGATAATTGTGATGATTTTGACTAACTACTTTTTAAAAAATTAAAAATATGAAATGATTGCAAATAATGGATAATTAGAGAAACAGATATGTGATTAATATTAGGGCAAAACAATTTTATTTATTGATCACATTTATTCTTAATTCAAGATTCATAATATAATGTAGTGTTCGATCGAATTCTTGTATTGTATTCAATTTACCCCTCTCGAGTTCTCATTGAGCCTATTTAACTAATTCAATTTCATATCTCTATGTGAATCAATTTAATTAAACAAAATATCGATTATAAGAATTCAAATTATGATCGCAATAATTAGTATATGTATCTCTACACGTTATACTAATTTACCAAATTTTATTATCTAAATCTCAAACTCACCTCTCGATTCATAAGAAACTCACATAGTCATCAAATTATTAATCAGGTAATTCAATGCATTAAACTCATAATAAAACTAACACATAAATAAATATCCCACATAAATCTTGAATATAAAAATAAATGATCATACGTCGATTAAATTGTTTTCCCTAATATAAAAATTAGTTATTCATACTAGAAGAATAAAAACAAGAAAAAGTGGAAAGATGTCACCAAGAATTGACGAAACATGAAAATTTCTTGTATTTTCTATCTTCTTTTCCTTTTTCCTTTTCCTTTCCTTTTTTCCCTTTTTTTTCTCTTTCTCGGGCGTTTCTCTTCTTCGATTGACTTTTCCTCTTTTTTCTTCTCTTTTTCTCCTTTTCTTCATTTCTCTCTTTCTCTCTCCTCTTTTCTTCTTTCTCTTTTTCTTCCCAGATTCTCTCTGCACTTCTGCTTCCTTTCTTCCTGTACGTGAATCCCAAATACATATAGATTTAATCTTGGGCCTCCAATCAAAATTTTCAATACAAATATATTGATGCCCATTTAACTCCAATCCATTTAATATTTATTTCCAAGGACTTTGTCTTTGAATGTTGCCATTTTTCATCACATTTGCATTATTTTCTCTAATTCTTCATTAAACATAAAGTTTTCCCTACAAAACACAATATAACATAAATTAGGTAAAATTTAATTCAAAAGATAATAAAATATCATGATTTAGGATCATAAATAAGTTTATAAACTACACTTATCACACCCGATTGAGGGAATCCAGACGCTTTTGGGCGCCGTTGTCGGGTGGACGGTACAAAATACGCAAGGATCGACTGAAAATGGTGACATCGTTCATTTACTTTCATTTTTAGTTAGTTTAACTTTCGTTATGTATTTTTCTTATTTTCATTTTTTTTTACTTGTGTTTCATAAGCAGGTATCGAGGAGAGCGAGGAAGATCTACTGACAAACTTGATTTAGAGTTTGAATCTCTTTTTTGCCCTACTTTTGATTCTGCATCTGTTAAAACTAACACTTCATCACATAATACCATGTCGATAGTGAGCATGATGCACCTTTTAGGACTTTACATGATTATCTTCATCCCACACGTACATCCATACCATCATGCATTATTTTTCCACCTAATATGCCACTTATGGACCTTAAACCGGGAATGATTCAACTTCTTCCCACTTTTCATGGACTTGAAAAGAAAATCAATACGTGCATATTAGGGGACTTGAGGAGGTGATTGCAACCTTCCACAATCAACATGGTACATCAGATACATTCAAGCTTAAATTTTTCCCATTTTCACTTAAAGGTAGAACAAAAAGCTGGATGCATTCGCTGAGACCACGTTCAATTGGAACATGAGGTAAAATGACTTAAGTTTTCTTTAGCAAATATCTTCCCCATCATAAAACTAGTGTTTTGAAGAAACAATTTTCTTCATTTACTCAAAAAGATAGTGAAACATTGTACCAATCATGGGAGGGATACAAAGAGTTGCAAGCTCTTTGCCCCCATCATGGTTATGAGAGTTGGCATATAGTGAGTTATTTTTAGGGGGGATTAACACCTAGGGAGCGTCAATTTATTGAGATGAAGTGTAATGGCGAGTTCTTGCAAAAAGATCATGATAAGGCCATAGAGTACTTAGATGACCTAGCTGAAAAAGCTCACACATAAACTGGCTCTAGCGCCACTGATAGCACTAATAGGTCGCGACCCGTAAAAAATCCTTCTAGTACAGGCATTTATCATCTTAGAGAAGAAGATAGTCTTAGAGCTAAAGTAGAAGCCTTAACTAGAGATATGGAAACCCTACGTACTAAGAACTCAAAGCCTACACCTACTGTTGCCCGTGTTGAGTCTTCTGGACCATGTGGTGTGTGTGGTGGACTTGATCATCTGGTGCATGAGTGTTCTGCTTTAGCTGAGATAAGGGAGGTTTATGAGGAACACTGCAATGCCCTAGGCATATATAACAAGCCCTACACTCCTTTTTCTGATACCTATAACCCAGGGTGGCGGAATCACCTCAATTTCAGTTGGAAACCTGAAAATCAACAATCTACCCAACAAAATCGAGCTTACAATGCACTTCCACATCAATTTACAACCTCTAAGAATTCCTCAAAAGACATACTACATGCATTTATCGAGGCACAAGGTAAAACAAACCAAAAATTTGAGACTATGATTAGTCAGATAGTGAGGAAAACAAGGAGATTAAGAGTCACGTGTCAAAATTAACTAATACATTGGATGTGGAGGGAACGTGGAAAATTTCTCGCTCAAGCTCTACCAAATCCTAAAGGGCAACACATGACACAAATCTCAGGTTCAAATGAAAATAATCTTAGAGAAGTGAATGCCATAACCACTAGATCAGGAAAAGTTATAGAACCAATCCCCAAACCTAGGGAAATAGAAAAAGAGTCTAGTAAGCATGAAGAGAGTAGCCCTAGTGAGGAAGTAATGACAAATCCAGTGAGAGTACCTTTCCCGCAAGCTCTTAAGTCCACCTCAAAATCTGTTGGTCAACATAGTGAGATCTTAGAACATCTAAAACAGGTAAAAATCAATTTGCCTCTCTTGCATGTAATTTCACCGATTCCTACTTATGCAAAAGTCCTTAAGGACTTATGCATTGTCAAAAGGAAGCACAATATCAAGAAAACTGCTTTCTTGACTGAGCAAGCGAGCACTTTGATTGAGCAAAGGATCCCGCCAAAGTATAAGGACCCTGATTGTCCTAATGTCTTGTGTCATTGGAAATCATGAGTTTTCACAAGCTCTTCTTGATTTAGGGGCTAGTATCAATCTCATGCCTTTATGCTATTTACTTATCGTTAGGTTTAGGAGAGATGAAGCCTACATATGTAACTCTGCAATTAGTCGATAGGTCCACTATTAGACCTAGGGGAGTAATTGAGGATGTATTAGTATAAATTGATAAATTTTAATACCACGTTGATTTCTTGGTTTTGGATGTAAAAGTTGATGTGAATGTTGATTCTAAAATTCCTATTATTCTTGGTAGACATTTCCTTGCTACTGCTAATTCTGTGATTAATTGTAGGAATGGTCTTATGAAACTATCATTTGGGAATATGACTCTAGAAGTCAATATTTTCCACATCACAAAGCAGTCGTGGAAGATGACGAGTGTAATCAAACCTACATGATAGATGCACTCACTCAGGAGGTGGTTGATTATATATTTCTTGGACCAGTACAGGAAATTCTAGAACCAGATGGATTGGACGTCACCATCAATAAACATCTTGAGAGGGAGGATCAAGAGTCAGGCAATAGTTCTTATTTTACATTATCAATTTTAACGAGAGGACTTTACCTTTTGTGTTGCAGGTCCCCATTCTTGATTTTAAGCTTCTATCTAGTCACCTTACGCATGTATTTGATGGATGCGGAGGAACATCACCGATGATTATGTCTAAGGAGCTTAGTGCACTGCAAACAAAATTGAAACCACGCTTACTGGATGAGGGCTTAAGGAGAAAACATTGGATCGAGCCAACGACAATAAACAAAAGCGTTGCTTGGGAGGCAACCCAATGAGAGTTCGTTCCTTTCTTTTGTTCTTTACTTTTGCATTTATAGTCTAGTTAATTTATGTTATTTTCTTCTAATTACCAGTCCATTGAATACGTTCAAGCTTCCTATCATTTAAGTTTATGTTGATTCAATGCATCATTTTTGTCATATCTCTTCATTTGGCTTTCATGTTTTTGAATTAAGGATAATGCAAGATTTTAGTTGGGGGAGGATTTGTTGGATTTTATTGTGAATTGCATGTGAATTTTCAAAATTTTTATAGTTTGAGTCTCTAATTTGCTACATGTTTATGCTTTTAAATGACAAAATGTGCCACTAGGAGTTAGTTCTGTTATGAAAATCTAAATGTCATGACACTTGCTAAATTTTTCGTACACATAAGGCTTGTGGTAAGATGGTGGTTTAACACATGTAACTAGAGGGGTCTCTTGCTGAAGTTTTTCTTGTGAGGTACTTGGTAAGTATTGAGAGCCACAATATACTAAAATATGGCATTAAGCATTTATTGATCTTGTGAATTGGAAACTCATTTGGGAATAACACTACATGGTTTGTGGTAAGATGGTGGATTACTTAGGAAATGATAAAGGTCAATTTAGGACTGACATTTAAGCTTTCAACCATTCTTTTTAATACCTCTAATAGCCACTTTGAGCTATACACATATATATCATTTTCTTCATGCACCTATGTTATCCATACTTATCCACATTGGAGTACAATTTTTGCGTATATTTTTTTTATCTTTTTACTTCCAAGTGTGTAGTAGGTATGGATGTTTATTTATGAAGAATTGAAGCAAAGAAATCAACAAAAGTTGATAAGTGGGTTTGAAATATTGAGGAATGTGTTGATTGAAAAATATGATGTGTAAATTTATTTGATAAGAGACATAACTATGTGCTTAGAAGTATTTAAATTTTTATATCTGTTCTTCTCATATGATCCAACATGAACTTCATTACAACCCTTTGTATTGACCGTTTTGATCCCAAGTAGGCTGTGGTAAGAAGTTGATGAATTCTCATTTGGTAGTATGCCTATCACATAATCAATATTTGTTTGTTGCTTGTGCACTATTGTTTAAGCCTCCAAATTTGAGCATTCATCTTTCTCAACTCCATAGAGAGAAATCCCACCTAAACACTTTGAAACCCGTGAGTTATGGAGTTAAACCTTCAGTTTGAGATATACTTGATGTTGCATGTGTTAGGGTTAGCGGTAAGATGGATATGACATGACACACACTTACACATTTGGCATGAGTATTTGACGTCTTGATAATCGTGACATTGTTAGTTTTGTGTGGTATTAAATTTGAAGAGGGCATGGCATGTGGTTAAATTAGAACTTAACAATTTCACTTGTGATACAGACCAATCATTCATTCATTTTGCTCTGCATTAAATTGCTAGGGACTAGCAATAAACAAGTTGGGGGTGTGATAATAGCACATTTATTACATTTTTCACCCATTAATATTTACGTTTCTATGATTATTTGAAACATAAATGCACTAAGTACTTCTATATCTGGGTTTAGGTTGCAAATGAGTGAAAAAGGTGGAAAATGGAAGAAACAAGTGAAAATGGAGCAAAATGGAAGAAAGTGAAAGTTCAAGGACTGAAGAAAAAATACTTTAAACTTGTTTCCAACCTTGCATGAAGATTTGAGAGCGTTAGAGGTCAATTGGATGAAGAAATGAGTCAAATGGATGAAATATAACCAAAACAGATTCTTCAAAATAATGCTTTCATGAGGTTCTGCGTCTAACCACTCCAATACGGCATCTCTAAGTGTATATGGGAATAAACGCAATTTAATAGCATCTTCATTGACCCCCGGAGCATAGAAATTCTGATAATTTTGAAGAAATCTGGAGATATGTGTATTTGGATTTTCACGAGGCAACCCGTAGAATTGAAGTGTGTTGCTCATCAAATTGATGCATTCTGCTCTTATATGAAAATTGTTTATCCCGAAATTTGGATACACAATACGCGTGCAGGCGCGACTATTAGCGTTAAAAACATTGAAACTAGCAGGTCTCCATCGTTTATTTCCCTTAGCCCCTGCTGCTGATCCGGTAGCGTTGCTACTCTTGCGGCTACTTGTCCAATTGGATGAATATGAATATGAATATTTTGATCGTCGGCCATTTGATGTTGTTTCTGTTTGTGTTCCTTGCGTCTTCGTCTGAAAGTACGTTCTATTTCTGAGTCAAACGATTCAAGATCATCGTCTTGGGTATGCGGTATACAACGAATAATTTTTTTTAAAAATAAATGAGAGTAAAATCAAATAACAATTAAAAATAAAATAAACTAAGACTAAAAGTAAATAGTCCCCGATAGCGAGCCAAAAACTTGTTGCGTTTTTATATCGCAAGTGTACGATATCGTAACAAGTAATATTGAAAATATTGACAGAAACGAGGTTATGGAGGAATATCAAGAAGAGCAGAATCCTTTGTCTGATTGCCAATTAGCTAGAGACAGAGTTAGGAGAACATATAGGGTGACTCAATGGTTAGAGTCTGATTTTGATCTTGCTTATGCCAGTTATGAAGAACTAGTTGATAGGGAACCAAATATGTATGAAGAAGCCTTGAGGAGTGAACAATATGAGGATTGGGTAAAAACGATGAAAGAGGAGATAAATTCGCTCAATAAAGATCAAACATGAGAGTTAGTCCCAAGACGAAAAGAGTCTATTGTTGGGTGTAAATGAGTTTTTAGAATTAAGGAGGAAATCATCAAAGAAGAGGCTTTAAGGTTTAAGGCTAGACTTGTGGCCAAATGTTACACACAAAAGGAAGGGATAGATTATAATGAAATATTTTCTCCAGTTGTTAAGTATACCACTATTAGGACTATGCTTGCATTAGTTGCACGTTTTAATTGAGAACTTGAACAACTTAATGTTAAAACTGTTTTTTTGCATGGTGAACTTGATGAAAAGATTTTTATGGATCGACTTAAGGGTTTTGAAAATAAACAAAAACCTGATCCTGCATGCTTTCTTAAATGTTCTTTGTATGGCCTAAAACAATGGTACAAACGCTTTGATTAGTTTATTCAAATAATTTGTTTTAAAATGAGTGAATTTTATCATTGCTTACACTATCAAGGTGATGCAAATAATTATAACCGTGTATTTTTGTTGCTATCCATGGATGATATGCTTTTGATTGGTCTTAACTTGAAATTATTAAATGATGTAAAGATTATTTTTAATAATGAATTTGATATGAAAGATTTAGGTAATGCTAAAAGAATATTAGGCATGAAAATTCAAAGAGATAGATCTAATTCTTTTTTTTTTTCATCATGCTCCATATATCATGAAAATCTTAAAAACATTTGGCATGAATGAATATAAACATGTTACATTGTCTTTAGCTAATCATTTTGTATTATCTAAAGAACAATCATCTGCCAATGAAGAGGAAGCGGAATATATGAAAAAGATTCCATATTCTAATGCCATTGGTTCTGTTATGTATCTAATGGTGTGTACTAGACCTGACTTAACATATGCTGTTAGTACACTTAGTAGGTATATGTCCAACCCTGGTCCTAAACATTGGGAAGCTTTAAAATGGTTGTTTAGATATTTGAAAGGAACATACAATGCTAGTTTAATATATAAGCTTAGTACTGAATGAATAAAATTGAAAGGCTTTACTGATACTAATTATGCAGGTGACAGAGATAATAGGAAATCTACATATTCCAATGTGTTTAATTTGTGTAATTTATGTGTTAGCAGGAAATCACAACTTCAACATGTTGTTGCATTATCCACTACTGAATCTAAATATATTGCTACTACTGAAGCCTTTAAAGAATCTATGTGGTTTAAAGGTGTATTAAATGAACTTGGTGTTTTTAATGACAATGTGACAATATATTCTAATAGTCAACCTGCTATTCACCTATGCAAAATCATGTATTTCATGAGCGTACTAAGCATATAGATGTTAGATTGTCTTTCATGAGCGTACTAAGCATATCATGTCAATGGCTCATCATCATCATCATCATCATTTGCAGCTGCTATCTTGGACCGGAAAGGTGAACTGCAGAAAGATGAGCATCATTATTACAGTCTGACGGTCCTGATGAAGTGCCCTCCTCACTAATTGATTTGAAGAAATTTGAGTAAAGCCGAGAACCAAGCTGAGAAGCAGTTGGTGGTGGGAGGACAGTATAGAACCGTAAAGCAACTACTTTTGTCATTGGTGGCCTGAGGTACATATCATCCTGTATACACCATAAAGCAACTTTGATTACTGTGGCAAACCTTGCATCCTCTTCGTCTATCTTCAGTTTTGTGTCAATTATGTCTTTAAGTTTTCCTTCTTCCATCATCTTAAAAGCGAAGGATGGAAAATGAGATTTCTCTGAACTTTCTGCATGATCATAGTTTCTTCTGCCACTGATCAACTCAAGCAACACCATTCCATAGCTATAAACATCGCTCTTCTCTGATATGGCATAGTTTGTGATCCACTCTGGTGCGAGGTAACCCCTGGTGCCCCTTAACGTGGTAAAAACATGGCTTTGCTCTCTAGTCATAAGCTTAGCCAGGCCAAAGTATGAAACTTTGGCCATAAAGCATTCATCAAGAAGCACGTTTTCAGGTTTGATATCACAGTGAACTATTTTTACATCACAGTCCTCGTGGAGGTAACCCAGGCCTTTAGCCGTACCTACTGCAATATTGTATCTTGTATCTCAATCCAAAATCAACTCGCCTTTCTTTTTCCTGAAAAGCCATTTATCTAAAGATCCATTTGCCATGTACTCGTATACAAGAAGCCGGTGGCTTCTTTCAGTACAGAAGCCTTTAAGCCTCACTAGATGAAGATGATGGATGCTGCCTATAATACTAACTTCAGCCCGAAATTCTTTCTTACACTGACCAATACTTTCCAATTTTTCCACAGCCATTCGAGTTCCATCAGAGAGAGCCCCCTGATAAACATAACCAAACCCTCCCTGCCCAAGTTTCAAAACGAAGTTACTTGTTGCAGACTCAAGATCGTTATAACTAAAACGGACTGGCATCCCAGATAAACCCTCCAAGAAATTGTCCTCTTCCGAGCTCTCTTTTTGGAAATCTGTCACTTTCCTTTTCTTCTTACGGTAATAAAACCCAACAAAAAGCAAACTCAGCATAACAAATATCAAAATTAAAACGATAATGACTATAGGAAAGCGCTTCTTGTCACTGCCTCCACTGTTTCCCCCCCCCCCCCCCCCCATTGCCTCCGTTACTAAAAATTTTGATGTAAGAATCATAGCTGGCCCCATTGAGTGATCCTTGCATGCTTCCTATCTGATCAAACAGAAAACAATTCCCTGAGTCACAGTCAAAGAACATAGCATCGCAAGAGCAATTTTTAAGGCAAGAATCTTTGCAGCCATTTAAGTCTGTTTTAGAGAATGGTTGGACAAAGCCAAGTGCGAAGTATCTGATGCCATCACTTGGACTTACAAGCTCCACAGAATCCTTTGAGTTATGGCATGAAGGACGAGCTCCAAATTTGCAAGAGGGAAGTGCTGCTGGACACTGGCACTTGTTGCCAGTATAACAAACATAGTAGGGATCACAAGCTGCAGGTCTGCTGCACTGATCCTCTGGTATTCTTAATGAGGAGGGATTTGTAGAACCTCCTTGAATCGTGACGAAAGTAATAAAACCATCAGCTCCCAAAACAGCAACCCAAGTTGCATTTGCATTACTATCATCAAATATAAATTGCCAGAGCAAGACCTTATTTCCATCATAAAATCTCCAAGAATTGGCATTAAGAGTTGCTGAAGTGACGTTATTGCCATCTTTATTGATGGTCCTTCATGTGTCACTTTCCATGGCCCAGTATGGCTGTGGGGGTTGAAAACCTGCGGAAAGAATCATATCTCCAAACTTAATCTCAAGGGAATAGCTCAAGTTATTGGATCCAGGATCACTTACGAGTTTCATCCCTTCACTAAACTCCTGGTTTGGAAGTAGAGTATCTGTGGGATGGCTGAAACTCTGCCAAACTACACTTCCATCATTCCCAAGCAAAACCAGATTTCCTGAGTCCAGCAATTCCATTGCAGAAACACCTTTCTTAGAGGTACCTGTGGACCAAATTGGGGTTCCGCCCATTTGTAAGCAAGCATCCCCATTTTCGTCAAACACGAAACTATCTGAATTCTGAACTGGGAAGCCTCTATTAGCAGACCACACTATAGAAGAACTGTCCTTGTGAATGACAACAAGTAGAAATAAGGTGACATCTTGGGTGGTGGTGAATCCAAAAGCAAAATGTGAATTGTTGGATACTAGAAACAACCCATCATTGTCAATCCAAAACATTTGAGATCCCTGAAATCCTGTCTTCAAATTGCCTTTATTTTGAATACTAGCCATACAGGTTTCCAGTAAAAACAGAATAAACAAGCACGAAATAGTGATACACAAGAACGCCCAGTTTCCCATCAACAAGTATAATACAGCTGAATTGGAGAAAAGCAGAGCCAAAAAAATATATGACAAATTGAGTATAGAAAAATAATCAACCGAGAAAGCCCTAAAATTCCAAGACTAAGAAACAGATGCAAGAAACTCAGAAATTGACAGAAAGAAGGAAAGTCCCTGGGTACTTTTCACATAGCACAGTGAAAAATTACCCAATAATTCAAACTCGGAATTGGAGAAAGAATGACCCACAAGAGAATAGACCATGAAAACAGAAGATTACGTATGAGAACCGGCAAGTTGCTATAAAATGAGACTCAAATTGGCAGAAAAAACATTAAGGAGAAAATTCAAATTCAAATGCAAAAGCAGTTATTGAGCACAAAAAAGAGTTTGTGGTGCATATATTCTGGCGTACCAGTTATTGCGTTCAACTAGTCTTAAGGTGAGATTGAAAGAAGAAAAGATACAAATGAGGTTTTGATGGTGG
The DNA here is from genome assembly GCA_019097785.1 of Fraxinus excelsior. Lineage (NCBI taxonomy): Eukaryota > Viridiplantae > Streptophyta > Magnoliopsida > Lamiales > Oleaceae > Fraxinus > Fraxinus excelsior. Next base: position 16,023,889 of record CM032640.1, read on the forward strand.
CAAAATACAAATAGAATCGGATGAATCTGTTTCTGATTATGTCAAAGAATTAAAGAGGTCTGATCTGAGGAGGGCATTAACTTGTGTTGTTCAAAACTCTGGTTGGCTAACAATATATTATCATCCCGTGATATGATTTTCGTCCAACGTTAAATGTTTTCACTGTGGATTTGATTAATGTTTCCTTCCAATTTGCATATAAGGTAGGGTGGTAGATTGATTGGAGCAACCGATGCTGGAATTAAATAATTAACTAAACGGCCAACTTCACTTTTCGGTGCATCAAATTCAATCCACTTGAAAAAATATGGGTCCAATTTAAATTGTAATTTTTTTCTCCATTGTTTTGAGGATATGTGTCACGTTAATGAATCAAGTAGAGATAGTTGTCCATATTTGACTGTTGTCTTGACAACTTACTACATTAGATGGTGTTAACAAATACGAAACCTAATAGGAAGTGTCAGAATTCTAATAGGAGAATCGTCAATGAGATAGATCTCAACTAGTACGTAACTACTTTCTTCCTTATTTTCATTTCATTGATAATTAGACTATAATTTGGGTATCCTAAAAATTTTGCCTAATCAATTATCATCGTCATTGAATGCTAAATCACGCGTCTTGATCATGATATCAAAAGAGAAAAAAAAATTAATTGTTAAATGATTGAATTGGAGTACAATCACAATAAAATAAATGAAAATAAAATTATTTTTTATTTTTAAAAATTAATTATTCTGTTCTCTTGTGAACCGACCGATATTATGGCAAAAGTAGGTTTTGGAAGTAAATTGATCAGTTCTAAATTTTGTATTGAGTTTGAAGTTTCCAAATATTTAACTTATGTCTAAATCGAATTTCAAATTGTTCTTGTCTAACCACGATCCTTCCCGCAAAATCAGGTACTAACTAAATGGTGCATCTGCAAATCGAGCAATAATTTTTTATTATCCATGAACATGGTACGTAGTTTACTTTAATCTTAACTATTCTTGTTCTTGAAATCTCAAAAAGTAAATTAATAATGAGGCAAGCATATGTGAGCATGATTGAAGAACTAATCAAATAATCTATAATATTGTATTATCATGTCTAGGGATCGCAATAAGAGCCATCGTAATAAGGGTTATACTACATGTACATAACTCTTTATCTAATATATGTCATAATTGAAAAATGACGGCTCCTTATTGGGGGGAGCCTGAATAGGGAGCCGTCATTTGTCAATGATGGCACCCATTAGGTAAAATATTATTTACAATAAGAATAATCCTTATAATAATGACTAGGAAAATTCTCCTAAGCGTCCCCAATAGAGAGCCGTCATTTGTCAATTATGACACACATTAAGTAAAATATTATGTACAACAGGAATAATCCTCACAATAATGACTAGGAAAATTCTTGTATAAAATATTGTATACAATATTCTGATCGTACTAGAATCACGAGTGGACAATTTGACAAGATACCATCTTAATACCATTATTTTAACTCTTTTTTATATTATTCGTACATTTTCTAATAATTTACTACTCATGTCACACAACTCTAGATTAGAATTCATTTACTAGGTCATGTATGATTCTACACAATTAAAAGGTTGAAATCAGCACACATGACTAGATAACTATTCATTCACTTGGTTGAAGTTGAAATCTGAACGAAGGCTTAGTACTCGAATAAAAACTTATATCTGAGTCCGAAAGCAATCTACTTATTATTCATCCTCTTTTGATCCTTACAATTGTTGCACATCTAAAACTAGACGTAAGTCAAATGGTTGATATAGCTTGGATAAATGTGAAAAAAGAGAGATGGTCAATTGAATGATTCAATTGTTTTTTCGATTGGGGGAATACTGAAATAACGAAGTTCGACTAAACTAACACCTAGAGTGGGGTGAATAGGTGTTTATGAGGGATTAAAATTAACAATTAATAAACAACAAATCACTTTTAATTGTTTCTTGATGGGTAGTTAATCAATTTAATTTTCCTATGGTTTGAATGTCACAGTTATATAGAAAGCAGTAAATAACACAAAATATGATGATAGAGAACCATTAATTAGGTAAAAACTCCAAGACCAATCAGTAGTTTTCACTATAGACAATATGAACTTACAGTATGATTCAGTCTAGAAAATTCACTAGACTCGCTGATCTAATCCATGCAATCTCCAAAATCCGCTAGTAAGTGTTTCACTCACACTTGCTTATGATCTTTTGGAATTGTCTATTTTATGTGGACCACCAAGAACAATTTGTTCTTGTACTATTCATGTGCTTGCTGTCCAACATCCCTCAATTTTCAGCAACTCTGAAAGCTATTGTAAAAGTACATTCATGAATATGAATTTAAGAAGTATGTGTTTTGGATTCTTTAATTTGATATTTTTCTTAAGTATGATTGAATGATCTCAAGAATGAAAATGATAAATCACAAAGGATAAATATTTTCTTGGATCTCTAAAGAATGATATGAGGCAAAAGAATAACAAACAACCACATAAAAAATGTGCAAGGGCTTGAGTATTTATAGTAAAAGGTAGTTAGGTAGTCTAGGCCAAACAAAACTCTTTAAAACGCGAACGAGGGTTTTCTCGAGAAATATTGTCGCTTAGCAACAGCTCAGCGACAGGCGAGCAACAACTGAGCAATTGTTCGCATTTTTATCATAATTTTCTCCCCTACTGTCTGATTAAGGTGATTCAAAATACATTAATAAGCTAACTTAAAGGGACACAATCCTTCTAGAAGTAGTCTTATCCATATTCCAATGTTTTCTATGTGAAACGTGCATTTCAAGTTGGGGCTAAGAATTTGGAACATAACTTGTGCGACTATTTGACACTCTCTAAACTTCTAATTGCATTCCCTTGATTATATATGATCTTTTTGGCATCTTGGACTCCTTCAAGGACTATACTACCAACCAATAACTCGTTGACTTTTACACCTATTTTATGAAAGTCATTTTGTCTAAATAATTTCCAACACACTAAAACCTAACAAATACCAAATTAAAAAAAAAAAACAAAAATAGCAGAGAAAGAACAATTTGTTGGAGCACAAGCCCTAAACCTTTAAAACACTAACACACTTTCCTCAAATCTTTCATTTGCTATAGTCATCACTCCTTACATTCCAAACGTTGCATGTGAGGCCCTTTTGGACAATTTTCATCCAAAAAACCGTTAGTTGACCATCTAATTTAAGTTTGACCATATTTTAATCAATTTCGAAAGGTAAAATAGTAACTTTCAATTTATCACATTAAACAATTAAAAAGGGAAGCCAAGGAGGTTGTAAACGAAGGAGCCACAATGAGGAAAAGGGAAGTCTCCACCAAAATGTTGGTGCTGAAGGTGGAACCCTCTAGCAGGAAGGTGGTGGGGGACCGTTGGCCGCGACAAGCATAAATAGAGGGCTAGCTCGAGGTGTCGCCACTGACATTGGGTTGTGCGATACCATGGAAGATGAAGTTGGGGTTATTTCGAATTTGATATCGATTTTCTGTGCAAAATTAGGGGGTTGTCTCTCGTCGGAAGTCATAATGGTTCTTCCAATTAGCCATAATCGCAGTAGCAAGCGATGGTGGTTGACGGCGGTGACTAGTTTATTTTTTTGGTTTTGGGTTGAGGGGTTGGGTGGAGGAGGAGGAGAAGAAGAAGAAGATACATTTTCTATTTTTTTTTTTTTTATAGTTTTTTAATTGTTTAATGTGGTAAATAGAAAGTTACTACTTTACCCTTTTAAAATTGATTAAAATGTGGTCAAACTTAATTTCGGTGTTCAACTAAAGGTATTTTGGTTGGAAACCATCCAAAAGAGCCTTATATGCAACGGTTGAAAATGTAAAGAGTGACGGCTGCAACAAATGAAACGTGTGGAGAAAGTTTGCTAGTATTTTAATGATTTGAGACTTTTGCTGCAATTATCCAAAAAATGAATATCAGAAGTCCAAAATTAAGAGCAAAAACGGTTGTTGAGTTTTGGAAAATGAAGTTATTAATCCATAGACATGTAAAAGTGGAAAACTACTTTAGCTCAATTGACACTAGCGGAAGTGCGACTTTTTCATTCATCAACTGTCATTAAAAAAAAAAAAAAAAAAAGGCGTTAGGTAGTACTTTCGTTTTTAATATCAATATAGTTTGTGCAGTATTTCAAACATTGGTTCAACTTTCATATCTTTTTGAGTTGAAAGGAACTGATTTATTTTGGAACTTGAAGTGGGATAATGAAATTAAGACTGTCATTTGTGATGAGGTTAGCTACAGGTGGGATTGAGTTTAAATGCTCTTCATTATTTCTTATTGCTACATATCCAAAAAGAAAAAAAAGAAAAATTATATGGAGGACTAAAACTTAAGAAAGTTAATGTAATAAAATTTATATTAATAAAAAAGTCATTAAAGTAGAGTATAGCTCTATTTTCTCGGCAAATTCTCATTCAATAAAAAGTATCATACAATTAGTAAGAAAGCCATTCTCCATTTTATTGCGAAGTATTGTCTTCATATGTTTCAAAGTAGAAAATACCGGTCCAATACTCGCAAAAGAAACTGGCAATATCATTACAAGACAAATCAATCTAGTCAACATAATGTCTCAACCTTCTACTCTCAGTCAACTGTCGGTATAACTCAGTAAGTATCTAGTATAGATACTTGAAATCGAGACTCGCACTTTATATCTATCTCATAATGTGTTAACTTATATTTCAATATAATAATATCTTTTTTTGAAAAATCTAGAGAATAGAACTTCTATGCAAGTATGCAAATATCACGACTTTCAAATGATTTAAATGAATCTTTAGTGTCTAAAAGCTACACAGAGAGAAATGAGTTCTACTAATATATTGCTAAATCTTATATTTAACTCTATTATCACGAAATCTATTATTTCATTGAAAAAATGAAAGTGATAATAATTAGGGGTGGGCGTGGATTGGGTTGGGTCAGTTTTTTCCCAACCCAAACCCAACCCAACATTGTTGGTTTGTTAGAAATCCAATCCAACACAACCCATATAAATGTTGAAATTCAATCCAACCCAACCCAATTATGTGTCGGTCGGGTTGGGTTGGGTTGGATTGGGTTGGTCGGTTTGAGAAAAATTTACATATATAGGATATTTACTGCAGAAAAATCTTGCTACAGAAGTTGAATATAAAATTGTAAATCAATTAACAAAAGTCTAAAAGCAAAAACATCCAAATTAGCTAATGCAGTTTTCTCATGGGATGTTAAATAACTAATTCTTTTTAAATCCACTTTTCTTGTTGTCGATATACAGGATTTTGTTAAATAACAATTCAATCAACAAAAACAAACCAAATTTATAGAACTAATCCCAAGGAATTTATCAAAGATTAAGACCTTCATCTAGGACATGTTTGTCAGTCTTGTCAAGTATCCCAGCAGCATTTTCAATTTTATAGTTGAACTCAAAATAGTAACAACTCGAATTTTTTCTTCAAGATATTAGACTATGCTTAAAACTCGACTTTTTAGATACATAAAATCCACAAAACAGCCAAAAATTAGTTTTAAAGTAGTCAAATTCATATTCTATAATGCTGAGCAAATATCTTCATCAGAGTTGGATATATGTTCTGGGAATTGAATCACACTTTATATAGACATCAGCACCAAAAGAAAATGGTTGCTTTAAACTACACAATAATTACACAAGACCATATATTTTGGGAATCTCATACAATCGGATTGTTCTTGCCCAAAAGCTCTTCCTCACAGTCACAATGAAAAAGAGAAAGGATAGAGAAGTGTTGTATTCATCACTTATGCTTGTTTCAGAGAGTTATTTGATGAAATAGTCCTTGATTGTTAAACTCGTTAGGACATTTTGAGTATACAACATCACAGTATTGCACAAGATACCAACAAAATTTTTACATCTTTTTACTCAATGAATTCAGTCTCATAAATACAATATGCCTTCAAGTTCATCATCTAAAAGATCAAAAATTTGAGGAACCCAAAACACACCTCGATCTACTTGAAGTTGAAACTTCCTTAAACACAACAAACACTTGCTCGAAGGCGGTAGCCTGAGAGAGCATATCGCTGCTACGGTAGGATGTGGCTGCGCTGGAGCGAGAGACGGAGAGATGAGCGTCTGTCTGTGCCTATGTGGGATGTGGTTGCGCTGGACCCTTTAAGCGTTAGGGTTTCGTTGAAGACTTGAAAATTGAAATCGTGTTCGGTGTTTTTTTTTTTTTTAATTTATGGGTTTCAGGTCGGGTTGGGTCTGGTTTGGGTTTCTAACCCATGACCCGACCCGATTACCCACCCCAAAAATTCAAAAAATCGACCCAAACCGGTTTGGGTCAGGTCGATCGGTTTAGTCGGGTTGGTTTGGATTTTGCCCACCCCTAATAATAATGTTCAACTATAGTGTTACTATTAGAATGAATAGTCTTATACAAAACTTCTAGATCTGGTATTTTGATATTATTTTCGGGGTAATTAGCACATAACGTCTTTACCTTTCACTATTTTTATGGAAAACGTCATTACCTTTCAATTTTTGACATTTTCACCATTATTTCTACATTTCATTACGTAAAAAGTCATTTTTATTCATTTTCTCAATTAAAAATTGTGAAGTGACGAATATACCATTCTATTTAAGAAAGAAAAACTAAATTGCAACCATAGTCCCAATTTTTTTTTAAAAAAAAGCTCAAATAAGTCCCAAATAAATTATTGAATGGGTAATTAGCACATAATGTCCACACTTTTCTCTATTATTGCGAAAAAATCCATACCTTTAATTTTTTATTTTTTATTTTTGACATTTTCACCTTTAATAACACATTTGATTGCAGAAACAATCATTTCTATTTATTTCCATCCAATTTCTCAATAAAGAGCGGTGAAATCATGAATATACCCTCATATTTAAATAAAAAAATTAATTTTTTTTTAATTTTTAATTTTTAATAATTTATTTGGGACTCGTTTACACATTCTAATTTTTCTAAAAAAAATCTATTTTTTATTAAATTTAATTGGGACTCGTTTGCACTTTTTTTTAAAATTTTCTTTTTAATGTTTTAATAATTTATTTGGGATTGATTTGCACTTTTTTAAAAAAAATTGAAACTAAGATTGCAATTAGTTCTTTAGTTTTTTTTATTAAAATATGAGAATATATTCATCATGTCACAGTTTTTTATTAAGAAATTGGATGAAAAGAGATAAAAAAGGATGGTTTACGCAATCAAAGACGTAATTGAGGATGAAAATGTCAAAAATAAAATAAAATGAAAGGTGTGATTTTTCACTATAATAGTGATATATATGGACATGATGTGCCAATTACCTTTTTAATAATTTATTTGAAACTTGTTTGCACTTTCTTTTACAAAAAAATTAGGACTATGATTGCAATTAGATTTTTCTTTTTCTTTTTGTTTTATTTAAATAGAAGGATATATTCATCATTTCAAAATTTTTAGAAGGACAATAATAGTGAAAGGTAAGGACGTTATGTGCTAATTACCCTTATTTTTGTTGTTGTGAAAATCGGAGATGATATCAAATTAAACCGATACCAAATTGTTGGAGAAAATAAGAGATTATAGTTGTAATATAAAAATAATTGATCACAAGAGTAAAATAATTTGTAGAGAATGAAGATTTTATTATTATATAGAGAACGAATATGAAGATTTTGTGTTTACCATGTTCTAACTTCTTACCAAATCATAATGAAGAGTAAACTATATATAAGGAATAAGTAGGGGATGTCTAAATCTTAATAGTATAGTTGTAGTGAAGTAGAATGCAAATCTTAATAATTTTCTGCAATACTTGCTTCCTTTAAGTTTTTTATTGTTGGTTTGTAGTCAATTTTGATTTATTTTGCAACTACAATCGTTTATCAAGTGCCACTTTTTCTTACAATAATCACAAAATTTGAAATTAGACTTTAACTTAAACCTTGAATGGCCACCATCAACAATGAGGTCGTCTCCATGACCCTTAGATGTTACAAGATAATTCATCTTCTCCTTTGAATATAGAACATCATAGACTTCTTTGTTGGTGAGAGTATCACGACTGTACAAAATCGCATCACTAAAAGACATGTATGAATCGGGTAATGAACACAATAAAATTAATCCCAAATATTCTTCATCATATTTTCTCTCTAAGGTCTTCAAATTAGCTATGATTTCCTTAAAAGCAGCTAGATAATCCTCAAGAGATGTATCTTCTGTCATACAATGAGAATATAGAGGTTGCCTTAGATGCAATTTGCTTGTAAGAATTTTCGTCATACATAATTGCTCCAATTTAACCATAATGCAGCGACTGACTTCTCTTTCTAAACGTCATGGAAAATATTATTTGAAATATGAAAATGTATTTGAAATAGGGCATTCGATCCCTTCCTTGTTTCTCCTCCAGAGTCCAAATTGTGGTCATCTTGTTAAATTTCAACAATATGTCGTCCAATTCCATTTGAGCGAGTACTGCTCACATCTTTACCTGCCATAAAGAGAATCTTGTATTGCGATCCAATACCAGAATATCATACTTCATTGTTGCAATCACGAAAAACATCGATCTTCTCAAAAATTTCGATACCAAAAGCTCATATACCAGTTTGTTGTGAAGAGCAGAGATGATACTGATTAATTCAACACCAAATTGTTGGAGAAAATAAGAGATTATAGTCACAATATGAAGTTATTGATCTCAAGAACACAAGAAGAAAATAATTTGTAGAGAATAAAGATTTCATTATAATATGGAAAAATAATACAAAGATTTTGTATTTACAATATTTCTAACTTCTTACTAAATCATAATAAAGAGCCAACTATATATAGAGAACAAATATGAAACATCCAAACCTTAATAGCAGAGCTGTAGTTGAAGTAGAATGCAAGAAACGGAGTAGATGAGGAAAAATCGCATAGGGGAAAATCAGCCAGGTGGTGTCGGGCGGCGATGCGACGATTGTGCCGCTACGTCCACTCTTGGGTCTTTTAATTCAGAACTTGATTTATCCTTTTCAAGTCCAACACAAATTCTTACTCCCAATTGTACTTCCAAATAGAATTTCAATTAGAATTCGCCAAGTATACTTGAATATGATTCAACAATAGCATTCCAAATATAATTTTTCTTAATGTGCACTTTAATTAGAACTCATAATTATCTTCAACAAACAATTCGGGTCACACCCAAATTCTAACATTTTTGAAGGAATTTTTTTTACTTTCTAAATAAATTCTTCACGGTCATCATCTCTTAATTTCTAAAGAAGTTGTCTTGTAGTAGATACAAATCTCTAGCAGTCGAGATGACTTGTGATATTTTTTGAAGAGTTTGACAAGGAACATAAGTGATTATCATAATTCTATGCATCAAATGCAAGATAAATATGAACTAAAAACTCGCCAACTTTTTGTAAAAACCATGAGCTTCAACATGAGATCCGCTTTCTAGATAATGGCGACTAATATATTCAATCACTTTGCAACTTGCACCATACATATCTATTATGCTCTTTACAGAGTCGTAATGTAAACTTCAATGAGTAACTCCTATTAATTGCAAATTAGCCATTTTATTGGCTGCAGTTCCAGTCTCACGCTCTTCAGTAACTAGCATACATTAAATTTCCTCTCTATGAGAAATTTGTAAATTAGTAACTTTCTTAGGAGAAGTAATAATAGTATCCATATGAGAAAAGAAAAAATGAAGAGAAGAGAAGAGGACACCATTACGACTATCTTTCCCCACCACTTATAAAACTAATAGCTACACCATCACCATTATGCCCACCACTTATAACATTTATTATGATACCACTACCATGGCAAAACACCTCTTCTAACATTTTATTGTTACACATTCATTGGTGGACACGTCATTGCCAGCCATAAACATAGTCATTATCACCACCATCATTCATGAGTAATACCATACACTACCACCATTTACCAGCAACACCACTTTCACATACACTAATAGAAAAGAGAAGAAATAAATCGATCCACCACCATGACTCACATCATTACTACCGATTCCAACACACCATCACCTTTGAACCACCAGATCTACACTCCATCTTACTATCGTTGTTATCATCACCACAACCACCTAACCATCTCCATCGTCACTTTTCCTGCCACCATCACCACCTTCACAAACACCATAAAAGTCATCAGTTAGTTAAGGGATAAATTCCACATTGGTTAAATATCAAAATTCAAACCAACATATAATGTATATGAGCTTGGCTAGTCCTCTTAATAAGATTGATCTTATAAGATAGAACCCTAAGTTTTAATATAGTTTCAAAGCCTATTAGTTCCAACTAGTAATTCGATTCAATTAAAACTACAAGAACATGAATTTTAAGGTTGGTCTTTTTAAACTAGACACAATCTTGCGGGAGCATATTAAAGAATAAATCTCACATTGGTTAAAGAAAAAAAATACATAAATCCAATGTTATAAGAATACAAATTCAAATTTAACAAACTCGTAAAAAATTTCACAAATCAGGTGTTAAATTATAATAACAATAATAACATAATATATTATACCAATGTCTCTCTCCCTCCAATAACATCCCTGTATCTATCACCTTCCTATCCATTTCTCTCCCATTTCCAAAACTTCTATCACCACACCTACCCCATTTCTTCGTCCGCCACCAATCTCCACCATATCTCCTCTAAAATCTTGTGACGGCCATATTATCACAAGTAATCCACAAATAATCCACCCATCTCTTTTGAAGCAACAATTATCCAGTTTGGTTCACATCTTAAGGTTGGATGCAAGGTGGGTTGGTTTCATCCGGTAGGTCGTGGCGAGTCCATCTCAACCAATGATCAGATTATCTGCTTTTTTGTTGAATTTGTTGAAAGTTTTTCTTACTATTTTGTCAGCAAGTCAAAAATTGATGAGCCATAAAGAGATTTAGTGGATGATCAGATCGAGAAAAGTAGTGAGGAATGGGCTAGGTGAATTTGTAACCAGGTCTTTCTTCAGTGTGATTGTCTATGACTAGGTTTATCTTAACTTTAGTTGTATGTGATCAGGTATTTTTTAGATGTGACTGTCTGTGACCAAATCTTTCTTAAATGTGACTATATTTGACCAACTGTGACAAATTTGTCTTCATTGTGATTGTCAGTGATCAGACCAGTCTTTAATCGTAAATGTATGTAACCAAGTCATCGTTAATATGGTCATATATGGTGACAATTAAGACATATTTGATCATATACAACCATAATGAAGATATTTTTGAACACAATGAAGACAGTGCTCATTGTGCCCCAACATATTTATACGGTCACCTTTCAACTTTAATTCCAAATAACCCACACAAGACTAATTATTCAATTTCTAGAGAGAAAGAGAGATTCTTTTTTAAATATATATAGTTAGATAAAGAAGATATTTTCAATGTGTGGGGATTGGTATGTAGGGGGTAGGGTGATAAATGCTTATGCACACAGCTTATATGTATAGATAGCTTGGGTGGATGGTTATATGTGTGTGTATTTGTATTAATATATATATATATAACTTTATTCTTTATTAAAAAAATGTTAATATTCCTTGTTATTGAATTTGAAACCTAAAGTGTGGGGATTAGGGTAATTTTCCCATGGTTAAATATCCAAAATAATGACCAATATATAATGGTTTGTATTACTCTTAATAAAGTTCATGTTTTAATATGCAACCTCAAATCTTAATAAGATCTATGTCCACGTATCCTTTTTTTTTCGTCTTCTCCATGTTCTCATTTCAGCCTTGAAATTTCCAATTCCCCAATTCACTTTAACCTGTAAAATAAAAAATAAATATAATCAAATTAAACTATTTACAGCAAAAATTCATGATGACTCTATAAAAACTCAAACTTTTAACTACACAGTATATAGTTGTAGGAAGCCCAGCTCCGAGCCTAGTAATCTACCTTCGCCAGAGAAGAAGCAGTCTCCGTATAATGTTTAGTCGCGAGAGGAAAAGGTTGTCGAGGAGGGATGAAAATTTTCACTGCGGCATAAAGTTTGATCTTCGGACTAGTAGGGGTGATGTAGAGGTGTCAATCCAGGTGGTCTGGTCCAGGTCGGCCCGCGTGAAAAAAACCCCGCCCACTGCAGGTTCCGGGCCGGCCCACAATTTTGGACTACAACCTAGGCCCACCCACTGACACATCCGGGTCGAGCCCATGCGGGTCACGGGTCGCAGTTCGTTCCGATTTGGCCCGTATGATTGTATAAATAAAATTATAAAAATATAGAATTTTTCATATCTATAGCAAAAAATATATATATTTTTTTTGTTAAATGTAAACTAAGAATTGAATAAAATGATAAACACATAATTATATCAAGAAATTTTTACATGCAATTCAAATTTAATGTTATATAAATTATTTATAACTTTGTAAAGTTAAATTTAACTTAAACAAATAACAACTAAATGCATGTCTAATTACTATTATCAAATATTTATAGCATAAGTACATCCCAACTAGGTTGACACCTACTTTTATTATAATTTATAGTTTAAATACATCCCAGCTTGGTTGACACCTACTTTTTTTTTTCACAGGCCAGCGAGTTAACTGCGGCCTGTGAAGCCTAAACCCGCGAAACCCACGGGTCACACCTCTTTGGCCCGTGAGCCGTCTGCTTGGGTCACGAGTCGGCCCGCGGTCTCGGGTCGATCCGGGCCGATTTTTACGGGTCTGGCCGGCCCGTCCGTCTTGACACCTCTAGGGTGATGGAAAATTCTCGAAAAACAGGGAGATTGTCGTCAGTCGTAAGCTGAATGATTCTTTGTTTCATCACTGTCGACATATGGACATAGGAAGTTTGGAGAATATTAAAGAAGGGCTTTTACCGGTGGATGGCAGAGCAAGCCATTTTCTCGATGGCTATTATCATCTATGGAGGATAGATAAATGAGATGAGAGAATGAGTTTTGCCTTCATGGGTAAATGTGGAGATGATGGTGGTAGGGGTAGTGGAAAGGGTGGGAATGGGCATGGGAAAGATAGGTGAAGAAGAAAATGTAGTGGATGAGGAGGAGAAGGTGGGTCTCAAATTTCCTGTCTTCATTTCTATTTTGTTTGGGTGCATGTGTTATGGTTACCTATGTTTTTTGAAAAAGTCAGTATTTGTGGAATTAAAAAGGAATAATGTTATCTAGTATCACTAGTATTTCAATATAGGTGACTATATTTGAATCATTCTACAATAATATATTTTTTGACACAATAATTGATATAATGTCACATAACACTTTATCATTGAACAGTTTTAAACACAGACAACTTTTTCATATAATCACATCTTGCGAACATCCATTATGTCACTCAGATGTCAATCGCTTTCTGGTAAAATGGCATAACTCACCATATTTTATAGATTTAATTAAATGAATCGTGTGACTTTGCATATGAACGAGTATATCATTTTATACCATGTATTTGCCACCTACACTGACATTACTCATAAAAAAAAAAGTAAAGTAAAAAATTTCAAAAGACATGTAAGTACTAGGTGTAATTTTTGAAATTTTCCTTATAGTCCCTATATAAGGAGGGTCATGCTTCATATTAAACACCACATTATTATTGAATAAAATTAAGAGCTTTCATCTCTCAGCTTTTTATGTGTTTTTACTTGGTTTTTCAGATTTGTTTCAAGTTCGTACTTCAGAGTTTGTAGTGGTACGAGGAGGCAATGCAGAAGATTTAGGTAGTGGCTAGTTATGTGAATGAGTTTAGGGTCACGGGCGCAGAGCTAGGAAGTAGGAATTGACATAATGGGAGACAATTTACGAATAAAATTCATATATAACAATAATTGTTGAAATTTAATATTATCTATTGCAGTTGTATTCAACGATGTTTTACAACATAAAACTCATCTATAATAGAATCAAAATTAATAACCATAAGTACCAAAATACTTCAGTATCCAAACAATTTAAAAATAACTCACTAGTAACAATCCAACTACTTATCCAACAATTTAATTATATTATAACTAGTTAACAATTTGACACCAAATCTAAGAATCATAAATCAACTCATACTCCAATATAAAATGCAATTCAAGTGCTAAAGGTTAAGAGAAGTACTTGCTCATGTAGTTTTTTTTGCGACGTCAAAGTAACTTAATGTGAAATTGGAGCAACAACAAATTAAAACTTTTTGCAATTCTTTAAAAAGAAAACCAAATATTGAAAGTGTTTTGATCACGAAAGAAGAAACCATGAGTAAAGTTACAATCTAAAAATCGTTACAAAATTATAAATAATAAAAATTGAAAAACATATGAGCAAACTAAAAAATCAACATAAAATTAACAAAAAAAACTAACCCCAATAGATGCTTTAAATATCCAATATAAGCCCCTATTTGGACTCCATTTTATTCAAAAATATTTTCTCTATCTCTTTTTAACCACACATTCTCCAATAAAATAATATTCTAAATAAACTCAAAAAGTTTTTCTTCTTTTTCAACACATTTTATAAAAAATCATTATTCCAAATACATTTTTTTTTTCCTTCAAAATTTTGATTTTGATGGAGCCCAAACAAGGGCTAAGTATCAAACAGAAAAATGAACCCAAAAAGGCATAAATACTATAAGTCAAAAGAGGGAGTTTAGAAATAATTATAGGTGGAGGTGATGAAAACTTGCTATAGAAAACTTGAGTTCTCCAATTCAGCTACTTCTTGCTGTTATTGTGGTTTCAGGTTTGTAGTTGTGGGTTGTTGGCATGTGCTAGATTTTATCCGAAATGTATTTTTGTCTCCTCTTTTAAATCATACATTCTTCAATGAAATACTATTACATATAAATCCAAAAAAATTCATTCTTTTTTAACTTCACATTCTTAAAAATAAAAATCACTATTCTAAAATATATTTTTCCAAAAAAATGCATTATAATGGAGCCCAAACAGTATCAAACAAAAATAAAATTAGGGAAAATTGCAACATCGATCCCTAGTCTTTCAATTTTTTGTAGACTTTACATTAACATTCATTTTGTGCCGGAGGAGTTCCCAACCTTTCATAAATATGCAAATGAGGTCCCTTTGGATGTAAACCATCCAAAACACAGTCAATTGATTTGGAAAAATAACAAATCATGTGTATTGATATCTTTAATGAGGGACAATTTCGTCTAACCAGTATTTATCATTTGATTTAAAAATTGAAAAGTAACCAATTATTTCTCACTCAAATATCGACGTTACATAGAGAGAAAGAGAAAATGTCATCTTCTATAATGTTTAGTGAAGAAAGCCATGAATCTGATACAATGTTGAAGATTTTGCTTGTCACATACAAGACCCTCTTCTTGCTCCTGTCTATGGTGAGTATTTTTGTATTTTCAAGTTTCAGAAAATAATGGGGTTCTTTATTACGCACTGAGTCATGATGTAGTTTCTTCTACTGCAATATTCCCTATTTTTTTTTATTGTTTTATAGATTTAGGTGTATCATAAAACATGCAATAGCTATGGGTTTACATTATGCATCCATGTACTGTGAGACTAGGGTTTAATCCTGATGATCATTTTGATTGAATTTGTTTTACAAGAGAAAATTCTACATATTTCACCATAAAGCTATATCATGGTAGTATATTACTCGCCAAGATGCACAATTTTGTGTACGAGCATGGTAAGATAGCATATCTTGAATACGTGAATCCGGATTGGTTTAATAGATTTTTACTGGACAATGTCTTGAGATATCCACAGAAAATGAGGTATATCTATAAGGTTGAAAATTAGTGAGTCATCGTTTTGGTTGGTGAGGAAAGCAGATTTCATGAATTTAGTGAAGTTGTTTGGGGATAAGAGGATTGCTGAGTTGTGGTATCTTCCTGTGGTTAAAGGATGGAATTGACATGGGATGAAAAGGTGAGAGATGATATTTTAGTTGTAGATGTTGACACAAGCGAGGTTTTTGAGAAGGTGGAATTAAAAGAGAATGCAGAGGATGATGGTCAACTTGAGTACCATATACACTATGTTGTGTAGGAATATGATGATTTTGTTGATAGTGATGATATGTATATAGTGGATGAGGTTGAGAGTACAAGAAATGGTATGAGATGGAGAGTGGACTTGGCAAGAAGGAGATGTGCATGTAGAAAATGACAACTTACTGGAATCTCATGTGCTCATGCAATCTTTAGTATGCTTTCTAGGAACATTGGTATATATGAGTATGTTGATGCATGCTATACCAAAGAAGTTTATCTCAGGACCTACAGCCCAATAATCAAACCAATGTGAAGTCTTGAGTTATGGCTAAAACTTGGTAGGCATCCTCTTGATCCACCCATAAAAAAAGTAGACAAACCAAAGAAGATGAGTAAAGGTTATAAGTTGAACCGCATGCAAGTCAAAAATTGCAAGAACGAGTATCAAGATGACATGTAGAAGATGTGAAAGAATAGGTCATAACATGAGAACATGCACAACCTTATTCCCTATAGATGCAAGTTTCCAGCCAAGTTCACAAGCAGACTCTCATCAACAATTACAACATCACAAGATAAGAGAAAAGCATCTACATCCAATGAGTTTCAGGCACATGCAAAGAAGAAGGGCAACGAAAAAAGAACTTAGCTTGTATTACTTTTGTGTTGTCTTAGACTACTTTTTATGTTGTCTATGATCTTTTGTAATGGATTAATAACATTCTGGACCAAAGATGATCTTTTCACATTTTTGACAAATATGAACTTGAACTATATATATATGCATTGAAAATTGTTGCATTTAAACCAAACATTGTCTAGGAACTTTGCAAATAGTTAATGACATGAGGTACAATCGAGTAAAGGGTTTGGTACTTCTGTTGCAACTTATTTTAAAGGTTTTGGACTTCTTATGCAACTGGTTCAAAACATTTGGGGCTTCTTCTACAACAACTGGAAAATGTTTAGGACTATCCTGAGACTTATGCAATTTATTTGGGATCATCATTGCACCATCTTCATAACGTTATCTAGAAAAAAATTCTTTTATTTCTGAATAATTCATTCTCAAAGAAGATGAACATTGGAGAAACAAAACATCGGATTACATTTGAATAATAACATGTTTTATTAATAAAAAAATAAGTTAGAAGACAACAGACCACACAAATTGTCACTGTGAGACCCACATTACAACATAGAAACACAACATCTTAGCTCATACCTAGACCCATTTCACTAAAACTCCACATATAAATCGAATGAGCCAAGTCTTCCATGCATTATGACTTCTTGAATGGAGGGTGTTTATTTCATGTTCCATTTCCCTCTTAGCCCGCAGAAGTCCAAGAATCAACTCATTCATTCTCTCACACATGGCAGGTCAAACCAATTGAAGAAATTACATCCACCCGCATCTTGAGGTAGTGGGTGCTAATAAACATTTTTCCTAGGTTCAAGTTCGTCTATGAAATCTTTATCTTCATAGGGAACCTACATCTACATACATTCTTTGTCTGACTGTTACCAGAGGTGAGAGAGAATAAATATTATTCAACGATGTGGAGGGAAATGTACAGTATTCTGAACAGTATCAAATGTGAAATATCGATTGGACGAAATTGCCCTTCCTTAAAAGGTTCAATATACTTGATTTTTTAATTTGTCAAGTCAACTGGCGGCATTTTGGATTATTCCCGTATAAAGGGACCCCATCTGCATATTTATGAAAGGCTATGGACCTCATCTGGTAAAAAAATGAAGGTTAGTGCAAAGTCTGCAAAAATGAAAATGTTAGGGACTGTTGCTGTAATTTTCCCAAGAAATTAGTTTAGAGATAGAACTTAATGGGTTTTCATGTTTGGACTTAAAAAATTGAAGTAAATATGAGTTGAAGAAAACGAATTACTTCAGAGATTGAGTTGGTGGGCTATGGGCTTTTTATTTTTGAAAAACAAAAATATGTATTGAATCTGAATATGGGCTTAGGCAACAATGGGCTATGGCCTAGTGCCGCCTCCTACCATATTCGCCCCTGTTTGGGGTGTTGATGCAGGCTACTGTTGCATGAACTATACTGTGCGCTTGAATAATAATTTAATTAGAATCATCAAGCTCCTCTACCAAATTGACGATGAATACAAATGAAGAGAAGAGAAGATGAGAAAGAAACAAGAGAAAAATAAAGGTAGAGACATTGAAATATTTAGATAGAAACTTGTAATTTTGTTCAATAATAATCTAGTGCTAATAGAAAGCAATGTTACGAATATCAATCATGTCTAGTCCCTTCGATCAAAAAATCGTAATAATTTTATGCATGACTAGTTCAATTATAACTTGGTAATCGAGAAAAAGAATTCAGTAAAAATTCGACAAACTCTCTTATTCAACTGGAAACCTACTATCGAACACGATTTTGCCGATTTTTACCAATAGATGCACATATATATGCAAAAAAATCGTTAGATGCAGGTGCAAGTGCAGATGCAGATGTATAAGAAACTGTATGATGCAAAAGAATTTGTTGGGAAAAATTAAGAAGAAACATCAACACTATTCAATATGTCTTTTGGAATTCTGATTGAGAAATGGCAAGTTTCTAGGTTATAACTTATAATCTTATTGGGTCTTTTATTTATATTTATTTGTAGGGTTATAACAAGTCGAACCACCCATCCTACTCCTTAACCCTAATTTATTTTCAATCGGAACAGAAAGTTCATAAAGCTTCTCACCTTCCTTGTTCTCTCGTCACTTCTTTGGTTACCACCATCGCTCATCATTTCGCTAGTTACTACCACTGGTCATCATCCTTGATCACGGTTTTGGGATGGTTTATTCCTCTTCTGATCTGCTTAGTAGGGTTATTTTGTTAGTGGTTGTTTTGTAGTTACAATTGGTGGTGCTGGCGGTGGTAGTGAGGTGGCGCGACGGTCGGTTGGTTGTAGTGGTGTTGCGACTGGCGGTGTTGTGAGTGGCTTGACATTCAATTGGTGTCGATGGTGGTGGAGTGGAGCGAGGTGGGGTTAAGATTGTTTTTGACCAATTATTTGGGTGATGATGATAAATAAAATAATTAATTTGTAACCATACATAATGTGAACGATAAAATAAATAATTTGTGACCAATAAATAATATGTAATATAAAAAATGTGCGATAGCGACTAAATTTGTAATTATGACTCACAATTTATGGTTTTGTGACTGTTACATTATGCAATTTGTGACTGTAATCATAATTGTATGTTATTGTAACATTTGACTCTTAACCTTATTTCCTTTTCAGGCCAATGTCCTTATTTTCAAACAATTGATAAAAGCACAATCTTTTTCACATAGGGTTAAATCTAGCCTAACCACTGTAATAAATATTATAAGAAAATAAATCAAAAATTACATAAATTTGAATACATAAAATCTTAATTAATTTAATTTCTTTTGCATTTCAAATATAATTTAAGAGGTGCATACTACTCCTTGATCGACTCAATTTCTATGTCACATTTCATGTGTTTCATAATAACTAATAACTTAATCGTTAAATAAGACTTGAGTTCAAATAAATGATTCGAACCCATTTTTTTTTCTTAAAAATACATTTTGGAATAGTAGATGGATAGAAAATGTGAGTTGAAAAATATGGAAATTTTTTGAATTTTCCTATAATATTATTTTATTTAAGAATGTGGTTAAAAAGAAAAAAATAATATATTTTAAAAATAATGAGGATTGAACAAGGGCCAATAAAACATTCCTCTCACTATTTGAAAATAAATTGTTTACCACAACTTATGTAACAAAGATATTGAAGGATTTGAGACAAATCGCATTCGGTTATCACGCGCTTTATAAGGACGCGTAGATGGTTAGATCTTCCTCCAACGGTCCAACCAATATAACTGTCACTTCTCTCCTCAAAAACACGTCAGGATTGATTCATTCAACAGACTACAGAGAGGAGAAAAGGAGAAGCATTTTTATGCTCTCTCTGCTTTCTCTCTCTAGAATCGCGACACTCTAACCCTAACTCCTCACCAAAGAATCTCGAAAACTCAAAGCTCTCATTCCCCATACCACTAGTATGCATATTGTGGAGAGGGATGATGATTTTTATGCCCCGAGGGTTCCCAATGGATCGATATCCCGTGCATTCCATTGTTCTCCTTTGTTCTGCGTTGATAGCTTCTCCAGGAAGAGTTTTTCTTACAACAAGCTTCCTGAGGAGCCTCTCAGGCTTACTGTACTCAAATTGGATGGATCGAATTTTGGTAAACTCCTCTTCGTTATTTTCCCTCTTTTGGTTAATTCGGATGATCTGAAATACGCGTCTGTACTAATTTGTATGTGTTAGTGTGGGTAAATTGCATGTCGAATTAAACATTTTGGATTTTACTTTGTGTTTTCGGTTATGTAGAGATTCAGGTGGCAAAAAAAGGGAGGGTGAGGGAGCTGAGGCTGGCGGTGGAGGCGGCATTTGGTCATTTGCCAATGACGGGGACTGGTAGAGTTTCATGGTAATGCATTTTGAAATTGTGGGATTGTATCTGTTTGTTTGTGTATGGGAGGACATAGGATGGATTGAATCAGCAAATTGATTTAAGTAGTGGAATTTTTATTTGGGTATTGTATATGAATGTGAAATTGTAGAACAATTGGCATGGCAATGAAAATTGAATATTCTTGTGGTGCATTGCACCCATGATTATATGAAGTTGAAAAGAAAAGGAAAATTAGTCAGGATTTGTGTTTCTGAGACCATTAAGGAAAATTTTGAGGCAGTCTTAAGCATGATATTACAATATACATGGATAAGGCGTTATGAATTACTATTCTAATATCAATCTATTTCCAATGCTTATTTCTTTGTTCTATTGTCTATATAGCACTTAAACCACGGTGGTAATTTTCAATTTGACAGTCTCAACGTGTGATGGCAGCTCCATTTTCTTGGTAGATGTTTGAATTGCCTTTTGAACTGCAGTAGATCAATTCTATTTGCTATGGGCATTAAAAGTACCCCCATTCCATATTTGCATTTGAATTTTTCCGTTTCCAAATAGTGGGAGTTGGTTAGATATAGTTCACATGTTCATGAGTTCAGAACTGGATTTTTCGTGGTGTGATATTAATGTTCATTTGTCTCTGAGAAAAATGGTTATATATTTGGCAGATTCAGGTCGTAAGTGTGGTTCTTCTGATACCGTAATGGAAGTTGAATTTGTTTATGCAGGCCACATGTATGGGGTCAGTTCTGTCTTTCCTACAATATCCACAAGCTACTTAATGACAGCAGTTATTTAGAAATCTACATGATCAAAGATGGTGATCAGGTTGGTATAGCAGATTTCCTGTGGACAATGTCACATCTTATTAACTAGAAATTTGCACTAAAGGGAAACAAGATAAGAGAAGGATATTCTACATAGTCTTGAGGAGGTTCAGATACTTGTAAAATGCTGTAAACACATCGATCATAATTAGCTAAATCTCAGATCATATTTACAACCTATAATCTGGTTCATCTTTTGTTATACTTCTAGTTGATGTCATCTAATTAATATCTTGTTGGGCTCTCATTTTCTAAAACTCATTTTTCCAAACTCATTTCAACCATACAATCTCCTAATAAAATAATTTTGCACGTGGACCCATAATTGTTTCCTATTTTTTAACCACAAATTCTCCAAAATCTACATTCTCAAAATCTCGAGTTCAATGTTTCATTGGCCGTTGAACTTTACAACACATCATTACTTACTCATCGAACTTCATCAATTATCTCATTGGCCATTGAACTTCGTTCCATCCACCTCCATCGCTCACCCGATAAAATCCATTACTAGACGTGCTGACGTGGTTGACGAACAAATGATGTGGCAAGTTAAATCCTTCAAAGTGGTAAGTGTTCGCCAAATCAGCTTCCACATCACCAAAGGAGCATCCAAACAAGGCTTTACCAATTAGAAAAACACAACTATGAATTTTCAATTCTCAATTCAATCGAGCCCAATACATTCAATTAATCCAATTCAAGTAGCACTAAACATAAAATCCTCGTAAAATCAAATCATGTCTCACATATGAGGACCCTTCACTTGTACTTCTTCATTTCCAATTAAATGAAAACCCCATGAAAAAATACCTTAAAATTCAGTTCCAACCGGAGAACAAAATGAATTTTTTTTTTTTTGCTCAATTACTTGGTAAACATGAAAGGAACGAGAAGGCCCACGCCCAGTGTACAAATAGAACTTCTCCCCTCTTTCATACGCATCCAGAAAATCGTTGAAGTCGCGTGGGCGAAGAATACAGCACGGCGGAGGAAGACATGAGGACGGGCGGTGAGGTGGGCAACTCGATCGATTTGGGGGAGAAATAGATTTGGTTGAAGTTCACATTAAGCATTTTGGGGAAATAGATTTCACACTTAAGGGTTCGATTTGGGGAGAATTGATTTGGGGGGAAATGGATTTCACGATTAAGGGATTGATTTTGAGATATGGATTTGGGAAATTGATTTTTAACGCTAAATGTTTGATTTTTACGATTTTGAGATATGGATGCTCCTTTAGTGATGTGGAAGCTGATTTGGTGAACACTTACGACTTAGACGGATTTAACTTGCCACATCATTTGTCCGTCAACCACGTCAGCATGTCTAGTAACGGTTTTTATCGGGAAAGCGATGGAGGTGGACGGAACGAAGTTCAATGGCCAATGAGACAATTGATAAAGTTCAGTGAGTAAGCCGTGACGTGTTATAAAATTCAGTGACCAATGAAACATTTAATTCCAAAATCTCTACCAAATAGGGGCTTAATCGGGAGAAAATATAATAAGTTGTAGAATTGTGGCATTTTCTTTTTCCTTTATGGCGGAAATATAAATGCCAATAATAGGAGATTAATCAAACAGCGGTCCCATTTGCTCTCCTTATCCACAAAAGTTGTATCTTGAAGTACCAAAATTAGCATACTATCAGAAATGTTATGAATTCCGGATCTCAAAATAATGACGATAATGAAATAAAGATGAAGAAAATAAGAACATAAGAATTTTAGAGGAGGAGAATCTATTATAATCAACAGTTTTATGTTTACAATATCAAGATTTCAATAATTTCAATTGAAATCTAAGCTCTCAAAAATGTTGTATGAATTTTCTCTCTCTTTTTTCTTGATTGTTTATACATTACAAGTTGTGATGTGTGTGTGTTCAAAACCGCGTCAAAAAACGAAACGAGCTTGGACCAGATAAACCCCTCGCTCGAGCGACGAGGCATCAACAGGTGAACGACAAACTCTCGAGTTATTTTCTAGCGGGCTCGCTTGAGCGGCCAACTAGCGTCAGGCTAGCGAAAATGTTGCAACTTTTTCCTCTGACCCATAATTTTGATTTATTCGAGACCACTCCAATTTAAGCTCCAATACCCACTAAAATTTAGGTCAAACCACAACAATAAACTTTAAAGAACCACTCCCTTTGATTATCATATACAAGAAAGCATCTTCCACTTTTCTACCAAATCTCTCTCTATTCTGGCACACAAGTGAAGGGATTGAAGAGATTGGTGTTGGGTGTGGAAAGGGCTGAAGGTGGGGAAAGAGGAGAATTCCTCACCCTGGCTCTAATTGGGTTCAATCACTCTATATAACAAGCAGCTTTCCAGAGAAGTTGGGAACAGTAGCATGTCATTGTCCTGACGCCTCATTTTTCTCTGTTGACAGAACATTATTACATCATCTGTTAGATCTGGATCAATATTATCTGTAAATGTGGAAGTAAATGTTTGCATATGTTATTGGATAGTTGCAGGATTTCTATACATAATGTTTATTTCCGGTGTACTTTACCATGCTGTTTCAGTGCATTATTTCTCATGTGGCATCTGATAGGTAAAATATGGGATTAGTATTAGTAGTGAACAGGAGTATTAAATAAGGTGATTGTCAGGGATTGGACCCTTTAAGGTTCGACTATGTAAGATCCTTTATAAATTGGAGCAGAAGGGGATATCCATGTGACAGAGCCTGAATACGGGGAAAGAAATGTAAATCACTGCTCCTTTATTGTCTTCAATTTTGTTGGACTGTTGAGGAGGAAAGTAACAGCGATGTGGAGAAAATAAAATTGACTAATGACGACACTTCTCCCAGAATTAAGACTAAGGCTGTTGAGTCACTGGTTGGTTTATCATGACTTATATATTATATATTAAAAAAGGTCATGGATTATCTGATGTCAACTTCATGATTGTAGTGTAATTTCAACCTTTAATTGATAAACCAATCACAAAAGTGAGACCAAATCAATTGATAATAACAATATGAACACTGTAAATAAAGCAAGAATTAAACTTCTCCTTCAAAATGGAATTGGCAAGCAAAAGTGGATTATTCAGGGCTCTTAAAAACACCCAAACCACAAGGCAACTCCAACACCAGACCATCCCAAAGAAACTTGTGCCACAACCACGAAGGAATCACCCAGACAAGGTTGCGAATGGAGGCAGAGAAGCTGCCGGAATGGACAGCTAAACAGGGGTAAAAAGGAGGTGCAAACAGCGGCTACCGGAGGTACGAAACAGAAGCCAGAGACGGGCTCCGGCAAGGAAGAGCAATAGCCGGTCACAGAGAACAGAAATAGGCAGCCGGCGGTTGAAGACCAAAATCACAGAGAGGGCAGCCGCTATATATATACCAGTGCCACATCAAAATAAGTTTATGTAACCAAATGGGTCTGGCCTTCCACATATAATTATTCATGCACACAAGAGTCTTGGCTCTTCTCCAATAATCGGGTTGCCAATTGTGGTTTGGGTCGACTATTAATTAGAGATTCAGTAATGGGCTCGTAAGAAGCCTATGAATATTATTCTGACCCGACAAATCATCATAACCCCGGGTTTATTTGGTATCAATATACTCAACTATGATAAATTGAATAATTTGGCGACAGTTGACAATGGACGACGAATTACTGTGAAATGAATGCTAATAAAGATAGATCCTAAGAAGCATAGTTGTGTGGTCCCTTGTTAAACAATTTGCAGTTTTGTATAGCGGACAAATGCAGTAAGTCAGGAAATTTGTATTGAAATCATTTGGAATAACAGTTCCATGATCTCTTTTTAAAGATTAATGGCATTTGTTGGTTTTTAGAGATAAGCGCCATCATGTAGTCCCTGTTCATATAGTTCAATGAGTTTCTGAACAACTAATCGCATACTGTAGAACTTGTCTGGACTTGAAACAGCAGTTGCTTAGTTTATTATTCTGGATTCTGTGTGTAATTATCGCTATGAAAATATCCATTACTTTGGTTTAACCGAAATTTTTTTCCGTAAGAAAATTTATGTTGCACATCTTATCTTGTGTCATAATTCTCATGTTTTTGGCATCTCCAGCTTCGCTTTATTCGCCATGACTCCATCAACTACAATTTGGCAAGGACGCAATCAGAGAAAGAGGACTCGGATTTAGATGATGAACCCGACAAGTGAGTTGCTTATTATCAAACTGTTCGTTACATACAGAGTAGTGATTGTTGGTTTTATATCAAAACACTGCCCCCATCAAGAGGCATTCTGATCTCCATCATAGTGACTGAGTCAACTGAAATAGACATGTTCATAGCAGGTCAACATGAATATTTAATGAAAATCATATTCTTTCGTGTTGTTAAAAAGTGCTAGTGCACATTATATTTATTGCATCCAATTTTCAGGGGTATCCAGTCATTACATTGGATATCTCGTTTCTTTATATCAAATTATGACTACACCCTCATTTTTCTTCCCCTTTGATTCATAAGAGGAACACTGAATATGTTATGAGGAATTTTGTCTTTTCAAACCTTTTAAGAGTATCTTGGAGCTTGCATTCCAACCAATATTCTGCATGGGAATCAGGAGATTATAGATTTCCTAGCTTACAAGCGGTTGTTGAAGCTATTGATCATTGTTACATGTTATGATTACTTTGGTCTTGTTTAAGTCATTTTGTGGTTTAAATGGCTACAGGGACAGACAAGAGAGTGTTCAGAGTCATTATATAGAGATCCTAGAGAACAAGCAAGCTGACAATGTTGAGTTCAATAAAGGTGTCAGTACGCATTATGAGTTCAAGTTAACTAACTTGTTAAGAGGGTGGTTCCCTTATCATAAATTGCTCAGCTCTGATGACAGTGGAGAAGATGTGTAGTTCCTCAAGATTATCAGAGTTTAGTAGGAAGTTTTAAAATGGGGTTTTTACAGTAATAAATATTCTTCCAAGAGAGAGACTTGGAAAGCAAGGTAATAGCTCGGATTGTTGCATCTCCATGATCTGTAACTGCTTCAACCAGCCACCAGGAATAAATTTTGGTCGGAAAGTTTACGTCAAAGCTCCACATCCATAATGCAAACTGTCCTGTATAATGACCTATGACTCGTAGAACCAAAAGACAGATATGATTCATTTTTTGCTCCATTGCTACCATTATTATGGCCCAACAATGTGAAAAGTTTGCCTAGTATCTATCTACCTGTTGGCTTTCCTATGAATCTCATTTGTCTCATGTCAAAAGAAATTGGTTTTCTCGTAGTGGTTGATCTGAGATTAAGCTCAGTAGGGATTAAAGCTAGCTAACTGCAGAACGATAATCCGGTTAAAGGAGTGTAGGGAGATTTGAGATAACCCAATGATCAAGATGTCATCATTCTGATTTTTTTTTTTTAATGGGGAATTCAATTCTTCTTTTATCTTTTTTATTTTTTTAATTTCGCTCTCCACGTCTTGTTCTACACTGTCTTTTGTCCTCCAACCATATTATATGTACATCATGACTTACATTAGAATTTATATTCTTTCAAATATTTTATCAACTAACAATGTAAACAATTAAACATATCTTTATTCTTTGTCCTAATGGAAAAAATAGAAAAAGAAAGAAAGAATAAGAATTAGATTGGAAAAAATCAAGCAGCAGGCGCGTGAGTGCAACGTATCAACTTTAATTCACTACAACCTCATCAATTTGTGTGGCATAGATTGAGATA
The DNA here is from genome assembly GCA_019097785.1 of Fraxinus excelsior. Taxonomy (NCBI): domain Eukaryota; kingdom Viridiplantae; phylum Streptophyta; class Magnoliopsida; order Lamiales; family Oleaceae; genus Fraxinus; species Fraxinus excelsior. The sequence continues at coordinate 16,050,970 of CM032640.1, forward strand.
GCCTTTCAAATATTTGCCTTATTTTCTTCATCCCTGTCCCCTATCCTCTCTGAGGAAATACTGAAGAAGAAAGAAGAAACATAGAAATGGCGAACATGATCATGGCTTCCTCCATATCCAAAGCCCCAATCACATCCACCCCTACAATCCCCTCCTTCAACCCAAGAATCAAAGCCCTCCCCAAAATAACCCTGCCCATAATCCCAAAACCCCACCAACTCCTCTCCTTGACCCCTTCTTCCCTCAAGTCCGTTTCTGTCATTCTTGCTGCCGCCTCGTTCTCTCTTTCACAAGCTCCTCCTTCCTTGGCTGAAGAATTCGAAAAGGCGGCGCTTTTCGACTTCAACTTGACACTCCCTATTATTGCGGCTGAATTCTTGTTCCTCATGTTTGCTTTGGACAAAATTTATTACACCCCTTTGGGAAAATTCATGGATGAAAGGGATGCAGCAATAAGGGAGAAGCTGAGCAGCGTTAAGGACACTTCTGGAGAGGTGAAGCAGTTGGAAGATCAAGCTGCGGCTGTGATGAGGGCTGCTAGGGCCGAGATATCGGCCGCGTTGAACAAGATGAAGAAGGAAACTCAGATTGAGGTAGAGCAGAAGCTGGCTGAGGGGAGGAAGAAAGTGGAGGCCGAATTGCAGGAGGCATTGGCTAATTTGGATAAGCAGAAGGATGACACTATTAAGGCTCTTGACTCGCAGATTAGTGCTCTTAGTGAGGAGATTGTGAAGAAGGTCCTTCCTGTTTCTTAAAATTCTTGTACTTAGATTGTAATTTATCTATTTGTATTTTGTCAAAAGGATTTACTGTATAATGAATTGTGAATCAAATACTCCTGTTTACAAATTTTCAAAAAGCGGCCCCCATTTATTTTATTTTTCTCAATAGTTTCGATTGGATAACTCATGAGGCTGCTAAAACAAATCAGTTTTATTTTCAAAATGATCATTTTATCATGCTATTTTGATATGCACAACATGTAGCAGATTTTTCCGCATTTCAATTTTCATTCAACTATATAAATAGATGTCTTCTTGATCAATAAAAACAAGTTTTTTGCAATGTCATAAGGGGCTGACTCAGAGGTTAAAAGTTGGGGGGGTGGGGGGGGGGGGGTACAATCAAACTTGCAAAAAAGTTGGGAGAAATTTTACAATTAAAAATTTACGTCCAAAAAAATCATACCCCATGTAATTTTGCATCCAAAAGACTTTTTCGGATGAAAATTTCAAAATTTTTTGATATAATATTCCATATAAAACTTCCTAATAAAATGATGAAAACTATATTGAAAAATTTGTATTGCAAAAATAACAATGTTCATAAAATAATTGAATTGTTTAAAAGAAAAAGCGGATTAGACATCTTTTTAAGATTAACGTTTGACTCATCTTTAACTTTTTTTATATATGTTTGGACTATTTGGTATGTCTATAATACAGTTCTCGAAATAAGTTTTGAAATGATATAAACAATTTGTAAACAACCTACTTTGACAAGTTGTAATATTTGCTACAATTAATATTTTTGTACGCCATTAACGACGTAGAAAACTAGACCGTGAGCACTTCGAAATAATATTAAAAATGTAATATTTCGATTTCGTTTTACATCCCATAATGACTTCAAAAATTAAAATAAAAAACATAAAATATTTAATTGTGAAAAAAAAAAATTGGAAGCAAGAGGGGAGCACTTGCCCCCCTAAGCCACCCCAAGGTCCGCCCACGATCTCATAATATCTACGCTCTTGTTATCTTTGCACTTTTCCTTTTTAAATATCCAACAGATTGGTATCAGAGCTGATATCTTTAGGAACCTGTGAGATTGAGTGAGTCCAAACACAATTCCTAAACACTTATCACCTATCTTTACACTAACACTAACACAAAAACCTACAACCTATTCAGAATGAATTCAGAAGCTTCATTCACTACAATTCCACTTCCCCTGTTTGATGGAATAAATTATCAAGTGTGGGTTGTTAGAATGGAAGCCTATCTTGATGCTAATGATCTATGGGAAGCTGTTGAGCAAGTATATGAAGTTCCGCCCCTGCCGACAATCCATCCATTGCACAAATCAAAAATCAAAAGGTGAAGAAGCAAAGAAAATCAAAAGGAAGAGCAACTTTGTTTGCAGCAGTCTCATCTACCATTATTACCAGAATAATGACACTGAAAATAACTAAGCAAAATTGGGATTTTTTGAAGCAAGAATATGAAGGAAATGAAATGGTCAAATGAATGCAAGTGCTGAATTTGATCCGAGAATTCGATATGCAAAAGATGAAAGAATCAGAGACGGTCAATGGATATTCTGACATACTTGGTAATGTCAACAAAGTAAGATCCTTGTTACTAAGTTTTCTGATTCTATAATAGTTCAAAAAATTCTAGTCACAATTCCTGAAAAGTTTGTGGCATTCTAGTCACAATTCCTGAAAAGTTTGTGGCCACAAATTCATCTTTGGAAAACTCAAAAGATAGGTCAAACATCACCTTGGCAGAATTGTTGAAAGCTTTGCACTTGCAGGCACATGAACAAAGGAGGCTTATGAGGCAAGAAGGATTTGTGGAGGGTTGTTTTCAAGCCAAGTCACATAACATTGCTGTCAAAAAAAGAGAAATAAGCAGAATAACAAAAAGCAACCTAGAAGTTTTGGAAATAACAAAAATAACCAAAGCAACAGTACACAAGTCTTTCTACCTTGCCCTTATTGCAAAAAACCAATCATCTACAGAAAAAGTGTTAGTGGAGGTCAGATGCAAGATGGCACATGGAAATGATATGCAAAACTCAAGTGCAACAAGAAGAAGTCAAGGCTGCTGAGGATCAACCTCAAGAGGAGCATTTGTTTCTGGTATCATGCTTTGTTACCAACAACTCTATAGAAAGCTAGCTTATAGATAGTGGTTGTACAAACCACATGACTTATGATCAAGAGCTCTTCAGAGAGCTTGATAAAACTACTATTTCTAAAGTTAAAATTGAAAATGGAGCACACGTTGCAGGAAAAGGCAAATGAACAGTTGCAATTGAAGGCCACACATGTTTGAAATTCATTTCCTATATTTTATATGTTGTTGAAATTAATCAAAACCTTTTGAGTGTTACTAAATTGTTGGAGAAAAGCTATAAGGTGCTATTTGAAGATAAAAATTGTGTGATTAAAGATACAAAAGGCAGGGAAGTGTTCAAAGTTCAAACGAAAGGCAAAAACTTTACCTTGGATTTGATGAAAGAGGAACATGTTGCAGTACACAAAGAAAGCAATACAGTGCTTTGGCACAAAAGATTGGGCATTTCCATCATGTTGCTCTATCATCGATGAAGAAAAACAATATGGTGAAAGGCCTCCCTCAATTAGAGGAGGAGCTTCCTACATGTGTTTCCTGTCACTATGGGAAGCAGATAAAACTTCATTTTCAACAAAACAAAGCTTGGAGAACTATACAGAAGTTGCAATTAATACACACGATGTAGGATAGCCTATAAAAAAATCATCACTGAATGGAAGTAAGTAATGAAAGTAAGTATTATATTGCTTTCTGATAAGTGTATTTTATACACTTATTATAGGTCTAAACTATCGATATTTGGTAATTTGTTTTAACAAAATATATCCTAAAATGTTTTTTTTATGTTATATATGTAAAAATCAATGGTTGAACGAGAAATCGAAAGAAATAAGCAAAAATGGAAAAAATGGAAAAATTCAAAGTGTGAGGCCAAATTGTAAATATTCGATAGTTGATTCGGACCACAAGACGATACTTTAAAGATTTCTAGGAGACAATCGAATGGAATTATAACTCAAAAAGGAATGGAATATGATCAAAATCAATTTTCAATCATACAAGTTATATTCCAGATTTTTATCTGAAGATTTAAATCCATTTTTGGCATAGTAAATCTATTTCTATAAAAGTTTAGCCCTTTGAGTTAGTTTTCAAACACACTTTGAATTTCCTCAATCGGATATCGGGAAAGAAAGTTATGGCGAAAATACTGATTGTTGTGTAGAAACAAAAAAAAAAAAAAAACTGTGCGCGAAGACAACATTCCTTATTCAATTGGAACTCTTTTTGGAAACCAATTTGGACTTGCTTTTCAACCAATTTTCTACTCCTACAAGTACCTAATATTGGAATACATATTGGAGATCTCTTACATACATATATTCCAATATTCATCAATTATTATCATCAAATGAGGAAGATTTATAGTTTTTGTGAGATAATTGAATGAGATTTGCAAGAATTCAATCCAGTAAAGATTCAAACTTGATTTTTGGATAAAGAAAAGAAGACGCAAGTGGAGATTTATCAGGAAACCATTGATGAGATTCAAAATTTCAAGATTCATTTTCATCTTCTCAATTTATCAAAAATTCGGGTTATTTCTTTTCACTTAAATATGATTTCTCGTGATTTCAATATGTTAGGCTAGTTTTATACATTGGTAAGATGAGACGAACCCTTGTTATGATATTCTTGGTAATAATTAATTATTTTGACAACTAGTTTTCTTGGATGTTTATTATTGTTTTCACCGCATTTCAATTAATTAGCTAATGTTGAGTTGATTTATTAGAATCTATTATTATCGAGAGAGATAATAAGTTTTTAGCTAAAAATAATAAACATTGTAAAGTACAATAGAGGATAGAGATATACATTTATATTTTACATGGTCTCCATATGTGTTTTAGGAGGATCACATGAGATGAATATATTTGATAAATATCGAGAGATGTTTTCAATTAAATTAGGAACATCGACCAACAAGAATGATTACAAATTATGACTTTAATTCGTTGTGCTAAAAATGGATTACGGGGGAGATTCAACATCTTAGCAATATTTTCACGTATTTGAAATCAAACTAGTTAAATTGCTTTCTAATTTAATCGATAATTTAGATATTAGTATAGAGAACTCAAAACCTATTTACTACTCGATTAAGGTTGTTAGAGATTTGAATTCGATTGAATACTTAGTTCTCATAGGTTCGATACTCTATACACTACTATATTACTTGTTCACGATTTCGTTTACTTGCGGGAAATCAAACAATCACTTTCATTGATGATCACACAAGAATGTGCTGGATTTATTTTATGAAGCTTAAATCTGAGTTTGGTGACATCTTCAAGAAGTTTAAAGCTTGGGTTGAAACTCAAAGTGGGTGTAAAATGCAGATGATCAAGTTTGATAATGGAACTGAATATATTTCTAAAAAGATTAACAAGTTTAGTGAAGATACATACATTGAACACCAGTTGATTGCACCATACACTCCTCAATAGAATGGCATTGTTGAGAGGAAAATAAGGACAATTGTGGAGGAGTATAGGTACTTGCTTCATGACAAAGGGATGCTAAAGAAATTTTAGGTTGAGGCCGTGAACACAACAATTTTTTTGTTAAACAGATTGCCAACAAAAGCTTTTTGTAGAAAATGACACCATTTGAAGCATGGTATGGCTATAAACCAAAATTGCTTAATCTGAAGACATTTGGTTGCCTGTGTTTCTCTTACATTCCTCTTGTTAAGAGAGACAAATTGGACAAGAAAGGAGAACCTACGGTTTTTGTAGGCCATAGCTCAGTTTCAAAGGCTTACATGATCTACTTACCACAAAGCAACAAAGTAATTGTCAGCAGGGATGTCCAATTCCTTGAGCTAGATAGCTGGAGTAAGGAGAATGACAAGAAGCTTGAGTTTTAGAGGAAGAATTATGATGTTGATGAAGAACATGTTAGAGGAACCATATCACTCTCTCACATTTATTAGAGGTGTAATGTTGCTGCAATGGAGCCTGCATGATATGAAGAAGCTGCAACTGATTAAAATGGATAGATGCAATGTATGGTTTAAAATAGGCACCAAGGTCCTGTATGGTTTAAAATAAGCTCCAAGGTCCTGGTACAGTAGAATAGATGTACACTTGGTGTATACAACTTCGGAGTCAAGAAGGAGTGTTGTTGGGCAACTCATGAAGTTGCTAACAAAAAGAAATACAATTTTATTTGTTGTTATTCTTTAGACAATAAAGAAGTCAATGACTATTGGGATTATGATCATTTTATCATGCTAGTTTGATAAGATCAATCTGTAGCATATTTTTCTACATTTTAGTTTTCATTATGCTTTATAAATACATGTCTTTTTGATCAATAAAAATAAGTTTTCTGTAGTCTCATAATAACTGTACTTTTGTTATCTTTACACTTTTCTTTTTTAAATATCCAACATGTCATTAATATATAATTTCATATTTGTCAACTCTTATGAATCTTGGATCTTTCTAACTTACATTGGTCTCATGTCATCTCTCTCTTGGAGAAGGTATCTTAGATGAGTCAACTATTGAAGAAGAATTTGAAGAGAATGACAAATTAATCACAACAGGACTCAATGAAGATATGACAACCAATTAGAAGAAAATCAACTTATACTCTTCCGACTTAGTTGATCGCCAAGATATTAATATATAATTTCATATTTGTCAACTCTTATGAATCTTGGATCTTTCTAACTTACATTGGTCTCATGTCATCTCTCTCTTGGAGAATGTAATCTTAGATGAGTCAACTATTGAAGAAGAGTTTGAAGAGAATGACAAATTAATCACAACATGACTCAATGAATATATGACAACCAATTAGGAGAAAATCAACTTATACTCTTCCGACTTAGTTGATTGCCAAGATATTGATTTTGTGATTAAATTCGATAAGGAAGTAGAAATCTTAATAGTTGAATTTGAATTGGATGGAATAGGCAAGTCCCTATTATATGGAAACGGGCAATGTTAAGGTTTGGAGACTACATGGAGAGTGGATCAAAGCCAAACGAAGAAAAATGGGCAAGGCATCCACAGTCTTCTTTATGTGCCCGTGATTTAATTGCCAAAGTCAAGTTAAAGACTATAAAAAGTGCTTGTTAGGAGGCAATCCAATTTTCTAACTTTAAAGTTTTTTATTTACTTTTATGTACTTCCATATTTTCATTTGATTAGCTACTATTATTTTTGTAGGTAATTTTTGAAGTCCCACGTATACATGGTTCCTAACAAGTTTGGAGACAAATTGGTGTACAAGAAGTTACTTTCCCAAATCAAAGGCATCACAAGTCTACTTTAAGCATTTGTATCTCTTCACAAATATACAACCGGGGGAAGTTTCGTTATCTCATCTTCTCTTTTATCTTGTTCTTTACACATTGAGAATAATGTGTGATTTAGGTTTGGGGGTAATTGTACTTAACCTTGCCGGCCTATGATGTTTTCATATTTAAAATTGTTGTTGATTCATAAGCTATGACCAAATATGATATTTGTGCCTAATTGTTTTTTTTCCAAAACTTTGCTTATCCACGTGAGATCCTTACTTTGAGCACAATGGTCATGATTAATTGTTATCTAGATGTGAAAGTTTTTGATTGATGGAGAGGTTTTTGAATTGGTTGAACTAGGTTGTGAGTTGTGTTTAAAGTTTTATCAATCTTATATTCTTGTTTCCTTCACTTAAACCATATTGCGAAATAAGTTTGGGGGTGATTGAGCCGATGAAGGATATTATCTAAAGTGTGTGGATTTCATGCATGTGATCATATTTGTGTGGAGTGTCTTTTGATAAGTATAAGTTAGGTAATTGTCATATGCTAGGGATCTAAATCACATTTATTTTGTCATGCTAAAAATGGACATTACACTTGTTAGTTCTTGCCATACTCCGTAGACTTCTTGACTCTAGTTATTAAGTCCGTAGGGGTATCTTGAAACCCTGTACCTTTTGGTCTAAAAACTCGGGGAGTTATCAACCTAAAAATCCCCACACGGGTCAAAACGAAAGTTTAAGAGATTGAGGTCAATCACGAGTTTTTATTGAAAATCTTGATGAAAATTGTGCAATTGTATTTGATATTTTGGCTTAGATAACTGGTGTGTTTGAGTTATTTAATATAAGCTTAAATGTTGAAACACTCATCTAGTGGAGAATCATCACGTAGATAGATTTTTGACATTACCGATTAGGCTCAACCAAACTAGAGAGAGAAAAGAAATGAGTGATTTGAGAGCAACCTTTATATTTACACTTGGGAAAAGAAAGTAAATATACATTTAAAGAGTGTGAATCTTACGAGTGGGAAATGAAATATTTGACCACATAGGGTAGGGTTAAAACCAATTTGAAATTTTTTCCGTCTTGACAACTTTTTCCTAATTTAGATGATGATTGAAGTGACTATGCACACACATACACCGATCGAACATTAGATAAGTTTAAATTGTTTTAGTAGCATTATTTGGAGGTACATTTGTGAATCGATCACACAATTTTACACTCATTAATAATTTTAACAAGCTATCTAATGTTGTTAATCATGTGTTACTTGATTATGTTAGTAGATAATCTTGCTCAGAACGAGCAAGAACTTAAGTCTGGGAATATTCAATTAGTATGTTTTCTACACTTATTAATACCTAAATATGCTTATTATTGATAAAAACGGTCGAATTTTTATTCACAATTATGTAATTATTGTTTTTGTAAGTAAAAATCACCCAAAGAAATAGAACAAGGCAAAAAGTAGGAGAAAATAACCAAATTTGTGCAAATTGTGAATTTGAGGACCAAAATGAACATGTCTAGGAATTCGAAAGACATTGGATGCAATTTATAGAGGGTGTAAATGAAAGAAAATTCAAAACTTGAGGATCAAATTGTACAAGTTTTAAGTTGAGGTACCTTGAATGCAAATTACTATAGGACTTTTGTGCAAAAAGAAAAAAAAAAGGAAAAGAAGTGGTAGAGAAGTGCCACCTCACGACACCTAGGCGCCACGTAAAAAACTTGGAGACCTTTTTGTTATTTGTCCGAAACTCTAGGGACCAAAGTTGCAATTTTTGAATAAGGTTTTTAAATTGAAATCCAACAGCCTCATTCATTCTGATTTTTCTTTTGAATTTCTTTTTTATTTTTCCCCCCCTCTTTTCTCTTTTTTCTTTCTTTCTTTCCTTCTTTCTTTTTTTCTCTTCCTTTTCTTTTCTTTTTCTTGGTATTCCGAAGACAAAATCAAGAGCACAAAAAGGAGAATAAATCAAAGAAAATATGGAAAAGAAATAAGGAAATCAAGATTCAAGCAAATCCAACCAAAAAGGGTTTTATATTTAATCTTGTATTTTCTTTATTATTTGTCATATTTGTAATGTATTGTATAAAATATTCACATTTTTTTATGCTAAGTATTTTTGTTGGGATTTATGGCTGAAGTTAACCTACTTTAAGTAATTTAATATTTGCCTTTTAAGGTTAAAATGCTTATTTTCATGTGTATGTATTATTGTGTTGAATGCTTTTCATTTATTTGGCCATTAAATTATTGAATTTAGTGATTTATACATCGTTCGAGAGAATATGATACATTTTAGACCAAATAGTAAATACTATAGGTTTGTGTAGGAGATAGAGATATACAATTAACTTAGGCGACCCATTGAACTATTTTTACAAAGATTTAATGTGATTATTTGATTTTAATCGATATAAAGATATAGTAGGTTAACAAATCAATTAATGTTAATTTCACTCAAAAGAGGTAATTAACTAAACTTGAAAAATCGCGTCTAATATAGTAAATGAGTAATTTATTAATTGACTTGTAGAGAAATTAATTAAGCGACACTTAAGCAAAACCATGAATCTCAACCACATTTTTTTTCCAGAATTTCCAAGTGTTTATGTTTTCTTATTTTGTAGATTTTTAGTTAATTTTTCTTATTTTCTAGAATTAAATTTATTTTGTGTTTTTATTGTTAAAATTAAATTAATTAAAGTTATGTAATCGAAAGTAAACATCCATCGAGGGATCGGCAACTCAAGCTCAAAAAGTTCACTTTATTACTGGAACGCGACCCGTGTACTTGCGATATATAATTTTAGCGAAGAGTTGTTTCAGCAATTACATACTTCGTCTTGAAATGTTGTGAATAAACTTCATTTTCAAGCAATTGATACGAATGCATTGTGTCAGATTTTACCTTCAAATGCCATTGTAATTATTGAACATAAGCATGCATAAGGTGACCACTGACCATCAATGTGTTTGATGACCATTAAAGAAGGAGAATGATAGTTATCAATGGTGTGAGTTAGAATCATTAACAATAATAGCATTTGATGCTACAATGATTTTATATCAAGTGAAGGAGCAAATCTGAACTTTGATTGGTAAGTAGATCATTCTCTAGAAACATGATTCTCAGTAATAGCAATCTTGCATTATTGTTACAACTCAGTGAGTATGAAGGAAATGCAACTGGCATGACTATCTATTTCTTTAGCTGCTTATCATGAGTTGGAGAATTGGACACAGAACTATGATTGATAAATGGATTTTCCAACGACGTCCCTAACACGGTCCAACCCGGCATGACTCTTTCTTCATTCATCTTATCCAAACTAGTCAACAACAATAGAGTAGTAATCAGTAGTAAATTTCTACAGAATTTGATTTTCTTTTTCAGAATCAGATGTAAAAAATGTTGAATTGGTAATCAGATGTAAAAAATGTTGAATTGGTAGATCAAATGTATATTAATTAATGTCAAAGATATAAACATTATGTAGTCAGAATTTACAGATGTTGGAAGTTGGAACAACAAAACTTACATACAAACGTGGTATTTGATTTTATTCGAGGCAATCTTTTCAACTAGCATGGTGAAGAATATATAAACGACATATATATATATATATATATATATATATATATATATATATATATGTTTTCATGCTATTAAGACCCAAAGTAGATCATCTCAACATAGAAGGTTTCCATTATTTGAGGAGAATTCTGTGAACAGTAAATGTTTTGCTTGTTAAATAGAGATGACTTAATCAATCTAAACTTGGCTCATAAATTCCATTTGCCTCTAACATTCAACTAAACTCAACCATCCATTTTATGCTATTCTCATTCACAATCCCTATTGTTTTGAACAGATCATATGCTTTTCTGGTTAATATTTATTTTCATTCTTACTTTTTCTTCAACAGACAGAGAATTGAAAACTTCTTCATTCTTTTCTCTCCTCCAGGAATTTGCATGTTTGGTCATGATCATTGGCTTGCCTTCTCTTCATTTAATTATGCACATCAACATCGTTCTCTTCCTTCAACTGTAACATTAGCTCCTCCTATTCTTGACAATCTCTCAAATTAAATCCCAAGTAAGATATTCCCTTCTCAATTCTCCTTTTTATGAGCATCCCTCTGATTGTTAGATTTCATGTCCCATGCATGTTGAATCTCTTTTCGAATTTCTTATTCCGAGGTTCTGTCTTTTAATCTGTATTGTGATGAAAAACTATACGTGCAAATCCTCAATTGATAAATGTTATAATTCTCAACATGTACTCTTGTTGAATTGCCTAATGAATGTCAAATAATTTTCATTGTCCCATAGAATATATGCTCTAATTTATACATTTTATTTTTGCAGTTCGCAACATGAAGAGAGTTTGTTGGCCTTATTATGATCCTGATTTTGATAGCCTTACAGAGAGAATAAATGGCCCAGCGTAAGTTTTATGCTGAAGGTTATCTTTTAGTTTCTGTAACGATAACAGGATTGAAACAGCCTAAGAATGTTAGGAAATATTTTATTCCATTGCAGTTGCATTACTACAATTGACAATGAGAGCTTAGAAGATTGCACTATTGTTAAGGTAATTAAGTGCAATAAATCTTTTCGTGTAAATGGTTAAGAGAGGAAATGAGAATAATCTAACCAGTCATATATGCTGCAGATTGACAGCATAAACAAACAAGGTCTCCTTCTGGAGGTGGTGCAAGTGTTGACAGATATGAACCTCACTATATCGAAAAGCTATGTATCGTCTGATGCAGGGTGGTTCATGGATGGTAGTCATCGCTGCTTTTCTTCAAGATTATTTCTTACAAATTTATATAAGTATTGATTGTATCACTGTGATTAATTTGGTTGATCTATGTATATATTATTTGACAGTTTTCCACCTTAAAGATGAGCTTGGAAGCAAAATTACTGATCAAAGAATTATAAACTGTATCCAGCAGGTAATATCACTATTTCTGAACCTCTTTAAATATTCTTGATTCATGTTCACGTATAGGTATAGCACAATTATTTAAAACTTACTCTATCAAAACTTTGGCTTCAAAGAATTAACATTATTTTAATGTAAAAACAGTTTAGTAAGTAAGTAATAATAATATATCATGATTCATGGATAGAAGAGTACAAACTTTGTAGTAATACAGTTATCAACTCCAACTGGCTTTACAAAGCTAACAGTGTCTGGTGTCCGACAACTCGTGTAATGCCAAGGTAAGTTATGCAGGCTATTGGTGCTAATAGGGACACTACTTTGAAGTCAAAGGCCCAAAACAGCTTAGAGTCTCATCCTGGTAGGCCTAAAGCAATTGAAATGACTGGAAAAGACAGGCCCGGTTTGTTATCGGAGATATCAGCAGCCCTGGCTGATCTCCATTGCAACATTGTTGAAGCACATGCTTGGAGCCACAATGCACGCTTGGCATGTGTAGCTTACATTTCAGATCAATCCATGGAAACCCCAATTGACGATCACCGGCTCCATGCCATTGAAGATCACCTCACAACTGTCCTCAGAGCCAATACTACCTGGGACGAAAATGCCAGCCAGCAAGAAGTGAAACCTGCTGGCATTCCTATGGAGAATTTAGGCGTCATGACTAACATAGAACGGCGCTTGCACCAACTCATGCTATCTGCTAAGGACTTTGATGGGCCTTCGCAGGCAGTGACTGCAAATTCAATAACTATGGGATCAGATAGCGATGAGGAGGAAATAAAAAAGGCAAGTGTATCAATTGAGAGTTGTAATGAGAAAGGATATTCAATTGCTACCATCCAATGCAAGGACCGAAGAAAGCTCATGTTTGATACTGTATGCACACTTACGGATATGCAGTATGTGATTTTTCATGCCTCCATAGATTCTCGTGGAGGTTGTGCATATCAGGTATTTTGCTAAATTTTCACTAATAAATGACATTGGTTGCTCTTTGTTTCTTGATAAAAAAAAATACGCTTACATAGGAGTACTTTATAAGACACATCAATGGATGCACTCTAAACACAAAAAGTGAGAAGGAAAGAGTTATTAAATGCTTGGAGGCCGCCATTGAACGCAGGGTTTGTGAGGTATGTCCTGTTTCTGTAGCACAATGAGTTTAATAGTAGTTAGGGTGTTTGCAGCACAAATAATATTTTTTTTTTTTTTCATTTATTCCATCCATAAATTGTATCCAATGTCCTTCAACTTTCTGGAATTGTTCATTTTGGTCCCCATATTCACAATTTTGCATAAATGTGGTCATTTTCTCCTCCTTTTTGCCTTTTTCTATTTCTTTCGGTGATTTTTACCTACAAAAACAATAATTACATAATTATGAGTAGAAATTCGCTTGTTTTTATCAATAATAAGCATATTTAGATATTAATAAGTGTACAAAAATACACTTATCGATATCCCCAAACTTAAGTTTTTGCTCATTCTGAGCAAGATTACTTTTCCCATACTTTTACTATTTTACACAATTGTGCAAATCTCGGCCTATACTTCTCAATTTTTGGATTTAAACAAGCAGGGTGTCCGCTTAGAATTATGTGCGTACAATAGAGTGGGGTTGCTCTCAGACATAACACGTGTTATCAGGGAAAACGGCCTAGCAGTGGTCAGGGCAGATACAGTGACGCACGGGGAGAAGGTGGTGAATGATTTCTATGTGAGGGATATTTCAGGTAATAATGTGGACATGGACTTCATAAAGTCGATAAAGAGAGAAATGGGTGCAATAGAACTTGCAGTGAAAGATGAAACAACAATTATTCGTCCAACTTCATCTGGAAGATCTAATTTTTCCATCGGTTATATCTTGAAGTCTCAGATCGAACGCTTCTCCCACAACTTCATTGCAATTTAATGATGTAAATATGTAGCTAGTTCCATTTTAGTAGTTCCAAGAATTGATAATGTACATAATTCTTGATGCACGATGCATTACTTTTTGAACACAGTTTCTGCACTGTAAATAAATAGAACCAAAACACATGTTTGTCATGGTATTTGTTGAATATGTTCATATTATATCAATTTTGGATTGTAATATGTATTGAGAAACATAAATTCTACAATAAGAACTCTAGAGGATATTATAGTGAACATATACATCAAATAAGAATCCTGCTCTATTAACTCAAGACACTTTCATTACTCTCGTCTAATGTTGATCAAACCTATGTGCTAATGTTGGTTGGTTCAGACTAAGCTGAATTCAATATTGAAGAAATGTGTCACAAATACAACTTAATGGTGGTCATAGTGTTAATTGTCCTTTGCTGCCTAGTTGGATAATTAGATGGCCCACTGTGGCAACCTCCAAATAGTATCTTGGTTTAGACAAAGATCGTGCTAGTTAAAGAGGAATCTAGACCATTCGATCTGATCAATTAAGCATTGGTCAAATATGACCCTCGGTTTGGGAGATGGCCCTTTCAATTTTTTAGGGCTTCTGTTTAGTTTCTCTAGATTTTTCTCTTTGACCTCTTTCATCTTCTTCATTCTTCTTGTTCATTTTGGTCTTTCTGTAATGAGAGATTAGTACCAGATCCATGTAAAATAAACCCGCTACACTAACCTTGGACCTCAAATATTGGCGTTATTGTATGATTCTATACAGGAGTTTTGTGGTTTGATAGGTTGTGAGTTAGGGTTATGTTTTACGAGATCCCGTAGAATTGGGACTAAAACTTATTATGATTTGGTTTGATGTACTCTTGCTCTCTCTGGAAAGTAGTTGATGTACATACTAGAATGAGCTAATAGCCTCCCATATTAGGCATTTTACTGAACTGAGCGAAAAATTATGTGTTCATGTGTTTTTGTACTTGTTCTTTTTTTTTTTTCATCATCAAATCATTTTATTAAGGCAAAATCCCAACAAAATTGGTATAAGAGACGTTTAGGATTTCAAGGTAAAATATTTGAATTTTATTGAAATCAAATCTCATTTTCTAGTAAAACCTTGTACTGTTTAGTGTAGCATGACATTTTTGCTGTCACATAAGTATGTTTTTTGTAATCATCATTCACTGTTTTTATGGTACATGGTTGGTAGTTTATTTTCTGAATTGTAGGCTAAGTATGGCTTTATGGAAAATCTGTCAAATGTAAGACTTGTAGTAGGTTAAGCATGGAAGTCTAGTTGGTACTAAAAACCTTTTTGTAAAGATTATATATAATACAATAAAATGAACCATGTGGGGCGTTTGATAATACTTCGCCATATCCTTATGAGCATGGCCACTCATTTACTATAAGTGTTTAGTATTCCTAAATCTGTGGTTGGGAAGTTAAACTCTATTCTTTCATCCTTTTTTTGGGGTGAGAATAATGGGAAGACTAGAAAAAAATGGTGTGCATGGGATAAAATGTGTCTGCCAGTTATGGAGGGGGGATTGGACTACGAAGATTTGACGATATCTAACGATCTCTACATATGAAATTGTCTTGGTGACTTTTGTCTTCAGACTCATTGTGGGCAAGTTTTTTTTGTGCAAAATATTTGAAACATGGGATGGTGGATATAGCAAATGCAAGTCAAATTGGTACCCAATTTTGGAGGTCTATCAAAGATTGTATTCCAGTGGTCATTGAACAAAGTCAATGGAAGATAAGAGATGGTTCATGCTCTTTTTGGTTTGACAAATGGTTAGAGGGGGGTCCTTTATGCGCACAAGTATCTCAGGTTGTAGAACCAAAGTTAAAAATCAATTACATCTATTTAGAAAGTGGATGGGATATGGTTAGGTTGAGAAAACTGGTAGGTGAAAATTTAGCCAATCACGTTATTGCTCAAGTTGCAAGTCGAAAAAAGGGGACAAATTTACTAATTTGGAAACCGCAGAAACATGGCTTATTTACTGTGAAAACAGCGTGGGAAATGGTGAGGATTCAAGGTGAACATGTGCACTGGGCTCATTGGGTTTGGCACAATGCTTTGCCTAAACGTATTTCAGTTTTTATGTGGAAAGCTTTGAATAGAAGCTTAGGTGTGGATAAAAGAGTTAAAGCCGTTGGTATAAACCTTGCTTCCAAATGTGATTGTCGCTCTAGGGGTCACGAGGAAACTATTTGTCATATTCTAAGCTCTAGAGAGTTTGCAGACAAAATTTGGACGAAGATTTCTGTATTAGTAGGTGTACGTTGGAGGGCTAGACAATCTTGGTGGGAAAGAATAAATTTATGGTGGGCAAGAGCAAAAAGATCTTCCCAAGTAGGTTGTTAATTTGGCTTAATTCCATGTTCAGTTACTTGGAAACTATGGTTGAGAAGATGTAAAGCAAGGATGGATGGAAAGTTTGAATCTGTAGAGGAGATACTTTTATCCATTAAATTTTGGATACAACAGGTTTCAATTAATCTGTCAAATACAAAGATCAAGATTAGTCTAGATGAACATGTTCTTCGTATGCTAGAGATACATCTAACTCCAGTCAAAGCTAAGCATATTCGAGTGGTTTCATGGACTAAATCAATACATAATCGAGTGAAACTTAATGTAGATGGTAGTAGGAAATTCTAGTCAGGCTGTTGGAGGCAGAGTGATTCAGAATGAAAAAGGTTAATTGGTATCAGCTTTTACTACTTTCTTTGGGAATGCTACAAATAATGAAGCTAAACTAAGAGCAATCATTGAAGGTTTGAGAATATGCTGAGAGTTGGAAGTATATCATCTTGACATTGAGCGTAATTCACTATTGGTGGTTTCTTGGATTTTATCTCAAAAGTGTCATGTATGGGATTTTTGGGAAGATCTCGTAGAGCTACTGCATGAGTTCGATTTACAGATAGCACATCAATGGAGAGAAAGCAATTAAGTGGCTGATTATTTAGCTGGGATGGGAGCTAAAGGTTTGTCAAAACGGTATACCACGTGGACAGAATTGCCAAAGATTGCTTAAGGATTACTTCGTTTGGATATGATGGTGGTGGATTATGTGAGAAAGTAAGATGTGGTAGATGATGATTTGAATAGTTGCTAAGGTTATGGTTTTACTTGTATCGATCATTTTTATATTTTGTCACTTGGTATTCCTCCGCCATAAGTGAGATAATCAATAAAGTGTGGGTGTTTTAAAAAAAGAAGATGATGAAAGCCTACTTCAAAGCTTATGATCTATGAGAGATAACTGAAACAAGGGCTAAATCTCCACCTTTGAGAGCAAATCCCACGGTTGCTCAAATCAAACAACACAGTGAAGATGTTGCAAAAAAGTTCAAAGCTCTCTCTTGCAAGTCAGCCATTTCAGATGCCATCTTTACACAAATAATGACTTGTGAGACAACAAAAGAGGCTTGAGATAGACTCAAAGAGAATTTCTAAAGAAATGAACGGACAAGGCAGATGCAAGTACTTAGTTTGAGAAGAGAGTTTGAGACTTTGAAAATGAAAGAAACTGAGGTAGTGAAGGACTTTGCAGATAGGTTGATGAAGGTTGTAAATCAGATTAGATTATTGGGAGATGATTTACCTAATAAAAGAGTGGTGGAAAAAGTTTTAATAAACCTACCTGAAATATTTGAAGCCAATATATCATTACTATAGGATTCTAGAGGCCTATCATCTATAACCTTGGCTGAGTTAGTTAATGCCTTGTAGGCAACTGAACAAATAAGGTTAATGAGGCAAGAGGAACAAACAAAAGGAGCTCTGTTTGTTAAGGGTAAATAAAAAACTTAAACGAGCATTGGAATGAAGAAATTTCAGTTTGAAAAGAAGGAACCAGAAAGCAGTAAAACTGGAAACAAAGAGGATAAGTTTGCACCTGGTCCTCATTGTAAAAGAAATGGGCATTTACTCAAATGGTGCATAGGCCTGGAGTTTAGTGTAGAGACTATAAGTAATTTGGCCATGTTGAAAAGGTGTGCAAAAACAAAAGGGGAAGTAATCTCAGCAGCAAGCAAAAATGGCAAAAAATCAGGATGAAATGCCAGATGAGCATCTATTCTCAACTATCAAGGCCTACAGCAATGTTGAAACCTGGTTATTAGACAATGGTTGTACTCACCACATGGCTGCAGACTCCTACATCTTTGTTGAATTGAATAAAGCCTATAAGACCAGACTTAAAGTGGGAAATGGAGATTTTGTGGAAGTGAAAGGCATAGGGATGATTGATGTTTAGACTTCAATGGGTATTAAACATATACCTGATGTTTTATATGTACCTGAGATACATCAAAACCTAGTTAGTGTATGTCAATTGCTAGAGAAAATCATGTCTTGATGTTTAAAGATAAACCCTGCACTATATTAGAAGAAAATGGACATGAGTTAATGACAGTTCAAATGGAAAATAGAAGCTTTCCTATAGATTGGAAAAATATCACTACACATGCATATCTAGCTGAAGAAAGTGAGTCTTCTTTGTGGCATACACGATTTAGTCATGCTATCCATACTTCACTTAGACAAATGTATGATTTTAATCTTGTTGAAAACTTACCTAAAATCATTGATGATACATGTGTCTATGATATCTGTCAACTTGAAAAGCAAACAAGATTGTCATTCCCTAAGAACCAGTCAAGAAGGGCTGCCAATAAGCTTTAGTTAATGCACTCAGATGTTTGTGGCCCAATAAAAATCACCACACTGAACGGCAGCAGATACTTCATCCTATTCATTGATGATTTAACCAGAATGTGTTGGGTTTATTTCTTGAAAGATAAAGCAAAAGTTGCAGTTGTGTTTCAAACATTCAATAAAATGGTGGAGAATGAAAGTGGCTGCAAAGTAAAGACAATCAGAACTGATAATGGAACTGAGTATAGCTGTGGACAATTTGACAATTTCTGCAAGGTTGAAGGTATTAAGCATCAACTGACCATTCCCCATTCTTCTCAACAGAATGGAGTCAGTGAGAGGAAAAATAGAACTATAATGGAGATGGCCAGGTGTTTGTTGATTGAGAAAAATGTTCCCAAGGAGTTCTGGGTTGAGGCAGTTAATATTGCTATTTATCTCCTCAACCGTTTCCCTACAAAATCATTGGAGAAGAAAACTCCATATAAAGCTTGGTATTATGTCAAACCAAATATCTCACACTTGAAGGTATTTGGGAGTGTCTGTTACACTTATATTCCTAATGAAAAGAGAGATAAGCTAAGTGCAAAATGCTGAAGCTAGGATACTAGTTGGATATTGCTATAATGCCAAGGGATATAGGGAGTTCAATCCTCAGTCAAAAAAGGTAATCTCCAGTAGGGATTTTAAAGTGGGTGAAAATACAATATGGAGTTGGAAGATAGTTTACTTGTCAAAGCAAAAATAAATACCCTAATTCTTCATAACAGAGATGAAGAAATCAGTGAAGATGAGGTGGAATCTGATGAAAATTTAGACAGACAATGACAGAGTAAAGATGAGGCCTTTAGCAGACATTTATGCAAGGTGTAATGCTGCAATTGTAGAGCCTCCAAGCTTTGTTGAAGTAGCTAAGTCATCTAATTGGATGACTGCAATGGAGGAAGAGATCGAAATGACAGAAAAGAATGACACTTGGGCATTGGCTGACACACCACTGAATAAGCAAGTGATTGGGGTTAAGTGGGTGTATAAAATGAAGTTAAACCCTGATAGATCTATCAACAAGTTGAAAGTAAGGCTAGTTGTCAAGGGTTATACTCAGAAGTATAGAGTGGATTTCACAAAGACCTTTGCACCAGTTGCAAGGTATGAAATAATAAGATTGCTGATGGCTATGACAGCTCGAAAAGGTAGGAAGATCTTTTAGTAAGATGTGAAATCAACATTCTTAAATGGCTACTTAAATGAAGAAATCTTCATTGAACAGCCTGAAGGTTTCATGATTGACGAAATGGAGGATAAAGTCTATTTTCTAAAGAAAGCATTATATGGATTAAGGCAGGCTCCAAGGGCCTGGTACAGTAGAATCGATGAGCATCTAACCTGCCTTGGTTTTATTAAAAGCTTGAATGAACAATCTTTGTATGTAAAGGAGGAGAAAAAGGATCAGGTTATCATTTCCTTATATGTGGATGATCTGTTAATCACAGGCAGTAACTATGCATTGATTGAAGGTGTGATGAATGATCTAAAGAAGACATTTGAAATGACGGATTTAGGGGAAATGCAATACTTTCTTGGCATGGAAATTAGTTAGTCTGATCAGGGAATTTTCATATGCTAAAAGAAATATGTTAAAGAGATACTGAAGAAGTTCAGCATGGAAAATTGCTAGCCAGTAGCCGCCCCACTGATTCAGAATGCAAAATTGCTAAAGGATGATGATCCTAAGAAGATAGATGCAAACGTCTATAGAAGTATTGTTGGATGTCTGCTGTATCTTACTGCAACCAGACCTGATGTTACATATGCTGCAAATATTCTATCAAGGTTCAGAGAAGAGCCAAATGAATTACATTTTCAAGCAGCCAAGAGATTTCTAAGATACATCAAGGGAACATAAGACTTAGAAATATGGTTCAAAAGGTCTGAAAATTGGAAGTTAATTGGCTTCAAAGACAGTGATTGGGCACGGTGTCCTGAGGATATGAAGAGCACATCTGGATATATATTCTACTTAGGATCAAGTATCATTTACTGGAATTCAATGAAGTAAAAGACAGTGGCTCAATCAACAGCTGAAGGTGAATACATTGCTGCAATCAAGCTATTTGGCTAAGAAAAGTGCTAAAAGACTTAAAGCATAAACAAGATAAATCTACTATTATTTATTGTGATAATCAGTCTACAGCAGCAATGGTTAGGAACTTTGTGTTTCATGGAAGAATCAAACACATTAAGATTAAGCATGATTCAATCAGTGAGGCGCAAGAAATGAATGAGATTGAACTGTTGCACTGCAGATCAGATGAACAACTTGCTAATATATTAGCGAATTCATTGTGCAAAGGGAAGTTTGAAACACTAAGAGATTGCCTTGGTGTTTCCAGAAAAAATGTCAAGGAGGAATGTTGAGTGTAGCATGACATTTTTGCTATCACAAAAGTATGTTTTTTGTAATCATCATTCACTGTTTTTGTAGTACATGGTTGGTAGTGTATTTTTTGAATTGTAGGCTAAGTATGGCTTTATGGAAAAGCTGTCAAATGTAAGACTTGTAGTAGGTAAAGTATGGAAGTCTAGTTGGTACTAAAAACCATTTTGTAACGATTATATATAATGCAATAAAACGAACCAGGTGGGTAGAACTTCACAATTAAAATAACTTTGGTTACTTTTTCATTCTCTTTGTATTTCTTCATATACTTTCATGTATGATATGCGTAGAGTTTTGAAAGAATCTACTACATATATGTCTTTTATTCAAACTTCTTTGAAACTTCAAGTGCGGATTTGATACTAATTACTATCTCAATGGTCCATTGATGCATTGACTATGTTTATTGGCTTCTTAAAAGAGTTCAAAAGATTAAACTGTTTTTCAGCAGTTCTTGGTGTTATAGTTCTAATTTTTTTTTATTGTCTTTAAGAATGATTATAGTTATATGTATATTGTGTTGGAGATATGTAAATGTATGACTTCATGTTCTTGAATTGATATATGAGATGTTTCCTTCCGAACATTTGATATATCTTGATTGTAAATTATTTCATTCATACTGTCTTAACCAAATTCTTGATAAAGTAATTTTGTTAAGTACAAGGTTCTTTAAACTTTTTATTGATTATTGTTTCTTTGACTGAATTCATTAAAAAAAAAACTGCTTCAAAAACTTTTCTGTGCTAAATGACCTCGAATGGGATCCACCCTTTTATAGAATCTGTCATAGGTTCAAGGGTCGAATTGTCACAATTCAATGGAAAAGGGGATCATTCGATTTGGAAGTAAAAAATTATGGCTATGTTAGTCCAACATGGCAAAAGCCCTTGAAGATATTGAAATTTTTTCTAATGAACTAAAAGCTAAACCAAATGAAATTGAAGAAATTAATGAGATTGCATATAGTTCTATAATCTTGTATTTGTCTGTTCAAATAGTTAGACGAGTAGAGGAAACTAAAAGTGCTAGAGCCTTGTGGATTGCACTTGACGCTTAAGTTTCTAATTAAGACTTTACCAAATAAAATTTACCTTTTGCAAAAATTGTTCAGCTTTAGAATGGACCCATAAAAGGACTAAGAAATGAACCTAAGTGACTTTAATATCATTGTGAAAAGTTTAACACACAATGATAAGAAATTTGATGAAAAAGACATGCCAGAATCCTATAAGGATTTAGAAATGTAATAAAATATTCTAAAGATAAATTAACACAAGCTATTATTGTAGATTCTTTAAGATTTAGGGAGTCAAAAACAATCTAAATCTAACTCTAGAGAAGAATGCATGTTTGTAAGAGGTAGAACTAGGAAAAGAGATAATAACTTTCAAAATAAGAAGGAAAAGGAGAAGTCAAAGGAAAGATTCAAATCTAAAAATAAAAGCAATAAAAGGTGTTATGACTATGGTGAGTTAGTACATTTTAAGAGAGATTACTGTAAGTGGAAGAAAAAACAAAAGGAATAGAACAATGAAGAAATAAATAATGTTGTTGTTGGTCCAGAATTAGATAGTCTGCATATTATGATTGTGTCTAGTGAAGAATTTAACAAAGATTGGATCTTTGACTCATGGTGTACTTTTCATGTGTCCCGTTAGATCCTAGTTTTACAACTATAAGGAGATAAAACCTATAAAGGTATATATTGGTAATAATAACTCACAAACTATGGTTGATATTGGTGACATTTCCAACAAATGCATGATGGCATTGTAAGGTCAAAAAGATATGTTAGATATGTGCCTTGTCTAAAAAAAGAACCTCATTTCATGGGCATTCTTGAAGATAAAGGGCATGTCTTTAAATATGATAAATTCAGGACTTGGCTTAAAATGGTTGAGAATCAATTAGATAGGAAGTTAAAAACTCTAAGAAATGATAATGATATTGAGTTTTATATTGATAACTTTTGTTAGCAAAAAGAAATAATAAGGTATAGGATTGTTAAGCACACACATCAACAAAACAGGGTTGCTAAAGGAATGAAAATAACCTTAATGAACAAGGTCAAATGCATGTTGATCAGCTTAAGGTTGTTGTGCTGAGGCTATTTGCAATGTGGCTTACTTAATAAATAGATCTCCATCTAGTTCTATTGATTTTAAAACTCCTCAAGAACTTTGGATAGGAAAGCTACCAAAATTAGCACATGGTATTTAGTTGTATAACAGATGCACATTTGAGAATAAGTTGGAACCTAGAGCCACAAAATATGGTGTGTTAAGCTATTGTGAATAGGTTAAAGGGTACAGTTTGTTTTTTGGGATGTAAGACATTAAGATTATTAATAGCAAAGATATAATGTTTAATGAATCTGAGACTCCATGCCTAAAACAAAAACCTGATCAGTTAGGAGATTTAGAAATTGATAAGAAACTTTAGAATGAGGTAAAGTTAACTAAGTATAACTATACTCAGGTTGAAGATAATGAACCATCATTCTTCAAATAGGATAGAATGAAACTGAACCTACGGGAGATAAGGTAAACCAACCTCATGATGAAATAGAACATGAAACCCCTATCCTTGCCACCAAAGGATTATCAACTTGCTTTTTATTTTTAGTTAAAGAAGGGTGGTACCAATGAGATTTTATTAATATACCCTCAATTGTGGTGGAGAAATACTGAGGTTACATGAAAATAATAAGAGCAGTAAATGAGGAAGTACTACTTTCTTTACAATGAAAGTAAATGATGAAGAATAAAGCAGTAAACAAGGAAGTACTACTTCCATTACAATAAGAACTAATGTAAAAAAAAAAAAAATAATTATTGAAAGTTAAAATAAAATTCAAACTCTGATATTGGGCAATCCATGTTTGTTAACTTGTACTAGTACCCTAATATGTCGTGGTAGGTCGAGTGGGCCATATACCTGATATCGTCGATGATCCCAACCCTCAGCAGAAAGAGCATTTGCAACCTGGTTCCTTTTTCTGTAAATGTGGGAGACTGTATCTCTATCAAATGATATGATGTATATGATACATCTAAGTATGCCTTGAAAAGCCCATAGTCCTCCTCCTCTAATGATGCATTGATTAGCTACTGTAGACTTTGACTCAACTCAAATCGCTGAATAACCAAGTCCTTGAGCTAGTAAAATCCTATCAAGAATAGCTTCGAGCTCTGCCTATAATATCATGCATGGTCTATACGAAGCTGAGAAAGCCCTAATACAGTGTCCCGCGTGATCTCTGATGATGCCTCATCCACTCGGGTAACTATCTGAAGTATCCATCAGTATTGATCTTGACAAATCCGATTGATGGAGTGAGCCACCAAATCAAAATATGGAGAGATGGGGAAGGAGATCCATAAAAACATCAAATATGGGTGCAAGTGTCAAATTCCCTCGCTAATGCATCACTCGAAACAGTCCTCCCATATGAAGAAAAGAGATCATGTGATAGACCTTCCAAATGATACGTCTGGCTACCACGCGAATCCTCCTATGCTTCACATCATTTCTCGCTGTCCATAGATACCAAAATATCAGTAGATGAATGATAATACGAATGTATCCATAAGGAACATATTGTCCAAACTCCATCTCTGGAATATCTGCCGGACTCGCTCTCCTTAACTCATAGGTATATGAAAAGTATCCTCAAAATCCTACCTTACCTGATTGGAGATGCTATTGCCAGTCTCGAAACAACACTAACAACAAGAAGCCAATTGGCATCCAATCATCCCCTGAATAACCATATCTACTAGAATGGGGCCCTACCATAGTCTCCCGTAGAAAAATGAGACAGTGACGGCAAAATAGAGCTCTATAGTAATGTGTACGAATCTTGATACAGACATTCACTGCCATGCTGACTTGGTAACGAAGCTACCATTCGATGTATTCCACTAAAAATCTCGATCTAGGGCATCTACGCGTAAAGGTATAGCCACTACTGCTCCACCATAAGAGGAGGAAAAACATATAATAAATGTCCTATATCCTACCCAGCATCATCATAGAAATCATGCACCATATATGTGATATCTGTATGGGAAAAGGGATGTCAACATGGTCTCACCCATCCAGCAATCATGCCAAAAGAAAATCTGACCGGTACTAAAGTGCTATGTAACATGTACCTCTGTCTGGGGCCCAACTAATTTCAGTCTCTTCCAGATATGAGAACTCGAGTAGGAAACTGCTGTAAGAAAATGATGTGTCCACATACAATACTTGCCATGTAAAAACTGCGCCCAAAGATATCTCAGAGAACAGAACAACCACTACAGCTTCATAGAGAAGGTGTCCACCACATGCTGCAATCTCCTAAAGCTTAGACCACCCTTATCACTAGGAAGGCAAATCTCCTTCCAGCTCCGTCAATGTAAACATGGGCATGCATGTTCTTTAAAATCCAATAGAAATCGCAAATAGATGCTCTCAAGTTTCTTTAGGATAGCCTTATGTGGCTTTATGATCTGAAGAAGGTGTAATGTCATAGAGGAGAGCATTGATCTCATCAAAGTAATACGACCCACATATGATAAAAGTCATTAAGCCCAACTTAAGATCTTGCCTCTAACCTTCTGGATAAGGTCATCATAAATGAAACTCTTCTTGGTCCCCTTAAATAAAAGGACTCCCAGATAAGTGAAATGCTGTTGCTGGTGTTGAAAACCAGTAAAAATCTCCAATCGTCTGATCTAACCAATATATAGCGTCTCGATAGTATGAGTTCGCTCTTGTCCCTATTCACCAAATGGCCAGAAACCCCTCATAATGCTCCAAACAACTTAGAGCCCTCCTGATAGACCGTTTCTGACCGTCGGCGAATATGTTCATATCATCATCAAATGAAAGGTGTAAGACAAGAGTATTACCTCTATGTCGGTAACACATACTGGGTTACTCCTAAAACCTCTGAGTGAGCAGGTGTGAGAAGTAATCTACAGCTACATGGGCGGCCATTTAGGAGTACATAAAAATGACACTCTGATATGCACTGCCTCATCCTATCGATCTAGATCTGATCAAATCCAAAGGCATCTAATATAGAATAAATGAAGCCCGAATCTATGAAATCATATACTTTAGCCATGTCTAGCTTCAGCATAGTATTATCCCATCGCACTCTATCATCCGAAGTATGGAGAAGCCCATGAACCAATAGAGCATTGTCCTTAATTAGACGATCCCACTTTGTTGAGGAGAGATAATGCGCGATAATAATGTACACAATCTAGTGTTCAAAAGCTTAATAATAAGCTTATTGAACAATTTACATAAACTGATAGGTCTAAAATCGTTCCATCTACTAGCACAATCTCTCTTAAGGAGCAATACTATAGTAGTAGCAGTGAAACCCCGTAGAAGATGGCCACCGTCAAAGAAGTCCAAGACCGCCCTATGTACATCGTTCTGAATAGTGTCCCAGCAATGCTGGAAGAATAGGGATGAGAACCCATTTGGTCAGACAACACTATTAGCATCTATACTAAAAACCACCTCTCGTACCTCATGAATCAAAGGGATGTGGTTTAGTGCCAAATTATCATCCTATGAAAAGTAGCTAAGATTTTCCTTGCCTGAGTCCTAATGGACCTAATACGTGATTTGATCTAACATCCCTAATTCATCGTATGAAAATAACGAGTATTGTGATCTCCTTCTCATATCCAACATGAATCGGCCTTTTGATTCCAAAAACTCTTTTCAATAGATAAGGTCCAGTTTAAAACTGTATGGGCATGATGTAATAGATCACGATGCTCCAGTGTAGGGTCTCTATCATATACTATCTATATCTCATCCACCCTATTCTCAACATCTCGTACCCATTGGAAAACATCTCCAAACACATAATAGTGCCTCACTAGTTCATCAAAGATCATAAGTTACTTTGTCAATATGAAGTAGAAGCCCAATAACCTTAGCTATAGCAAGTAATGCGCTCTTAGTCTGAAAATGAATAGGGAGCAAATGAAATGAAACTCAAACTGAAGCAATGAAACCTCATGCTTAAGACTAAAATTGGGGGTCCACTTAAAAACCCGCATGAGACAACCATCAATATATCAAGTGGGTTTGAGGAATAATCGTAAACAATCATCCTCGTGCGCCATATGAATAATAATATGTGCATCATCAATAAGGATAATCTCATAAGCACCAATAAAACCAAAGTGTATAAGATTTTCGCATACCTTGGTCATATAATGTTTACGATGCACAAATTTACCAACAAGCGTAATCATGTAAGCCTCTGCAAAAAACTGTTCATCTACCTCATCAAAAAAATAGCAGGCTCACTATGATGGATGTTTGGTTCCTTAAAAACCAAATTGTGATGTCTAGAATCTTTAGGTGCTTGAAGGACATGCACAAATGATTTCCTCTGACTTATCAACCTGATTAATAGTTGGTCGACAATTAAGCGCTGCTGCATAAGATTGTGGAGCTTGAGTAGCAGTAAAAATCCTAGATGAAAGAATAAATGGTCTAGCTGAGATTGGAGAGTTGGAAACAGTAGGTGGAGGTTGCACGTGGATATCACACGCTAGAGGGCAAGTTGCGGGTATAAAGGCACGTGAAACGTTCAGCAAAGAGAAACCTAACTTAGTCTTCACATTTCGAGCATGTTCAGTTCGAATATGTGGTCCGTTTGCCAATTTGGAGGCTGCGTGATAATTTTGAGTAAAACCCATGGAGGTGGATCGAAATTGGAGGTAAGTTTCATCAAGTTATCAGCCGATTTCATTGGCATAGAAGTTGTAGTAGGAGCAGGTTTCAATGTTGGTTGTGCCATGTCAATCGAAGGAACCAAATTACCCGAATTTGGAATTGAAGGAAGCTCAACTGTCGCATTTGGAGGGATGATATTAGGGCTCAATTGGTCATCGATTCCTTCAATTGGAAAATTACCTATAATCTGGTGACCCTCAATTATAATTATGATGGTTGAATTAGGAGCAATATTATCAAAAATAGCCTCAATTGAAATAGATGGATCTTCATCGCGCACATGCTCACCTGTTGAATTCAATTTCGAATTTTAGCAGTGAATTGGCTCTATTGGTTGCTGATCCATGGTTTTTCCATCATCAATTGAAGTTTGGATAGTCGAATCAAACATTTGGAGGAGCAAAGATTCATCAAAATCATTCGTCCCAAATTTTTCACACAAGGCACGGACTGCACCCATAAATTCTTCACGTTCTGGACCAAAATGGACTGGACCTAACTATGTCAACGAGTTGAGCCGAGCTAAGTCGAACCCGAGCAAGAAAAAAACTTGGGCTCGGCTTGAGCTTTTTTCAGCCAAGCTCTTTTGGCACAAGCCGAGCCTAATAAAGCCTGACAAAAAAATAAGGCTCGGCCCGAACTTTAGCCCCAGTCTTAGCGGGCCGAGCCAAGCCGGCTCAAGTTTTTTTGTTAGCTTTTTTATATAAATATAAAAGGGCAACTAGCAGCAGCAGTTGCTTACTGCTTGATCCAGGCAGTAGCGCTTTTAAAAAAAAATAATTTTTTTAATATATAGGCAGGCTCACCCAGGCCATGGGCCAGCCCGGACTTGAGCCAACGCCAAAAATTAGGGCTCGGCCTAAACCTCGGCTCGGTATAATCGAGCCCGAGCCAGGCTCGACTCGAGCTTTTTCTGGACCAAGCCCGAGCGATCGAGCTTTTTTTCAATCCCTAACTGGACTTATGACTGGGTAAGGTGCACCTGATGGAGAGGATTAGAACTCATGTGGTCAGCGAGCATGGGTCAACCGAACGACGCCAGAATCTGCGATCTTCGGACCCTGCAAACTGGAATTCATGATTGGCGGATTTTTTGGGTTAAATTCAGATTGCTGTGTTGCTATTTGGGTGAAATTAATGGAATAATTGGAGTCATTTGGGTGTGTGGAATCTATCGGTGGTGAGCTCTGATCATATTGGTGGTCGAAAGTGAAATTATGCTATTTTTAGATTTTTAGGCATCCTGCTTTGGTGATTTATTCCGACCTAAATAGTTGATGTTATTGGGAGTTGTTGGGTGGTAATTGAAGATGAGGTTAAGAGCTTTCCATCAATATCAATGTTTGATGGTTTTGGTAGTCGTGGTTTGCCGAAAAATGAAGCCATAGTTCTCGATTATCAACTTGTTAACGATAGATGGAGAAAATAAGTAAGGCCAAATCCTAGTTATAAATCCTGGTCCTTAACTGATTTTGCCCTAGTTTCAAGTGAAGTCATTGAACATTCAGACCTTCTACTTTTGAAGAGGCTATTAAATGGGTTACAATCTAAAAATTGGAAACATGCAATGAAGGAAGAAATGCAACCTTTGATTGAGAATAAAACATGTATTCTTGTAAAAAGGCCTAAGAATCAAAGGATAGTGCAACATAAATGGATCTATAAACTGAAAGAGGGTAATAATCTTACTAATCCTTTGAGATACAAAGCCAAATTGATAGCTAAGGGGTTTTCTAGAAGGGAACTGACTACAATGAAATATTTTATGAGGTGATTAAATATAAGATAATTAAACTGGTTTTAGCTCTTGTTGTTCAGTTCAATTGGGAACTTGAGCAACTAAATTTTAAGATTGCTTTTTTTTTTTGCTCGGTGAACCGGAAGAGAATATTTATATGAGTCAACCATAGTTTTGAAGTGAAATATAAATATGACTTTTTACGCAAATTGGAAAGATCATTGTATGGTATGAAACAAAGTCTTATGTAGTGTTATAAGAGATGTGGTTCATATGTCCTTAAAATTAGCTTTAAAAGAAGTGATTATGATGCTTGCTCGTACTATAATAGTAATAAGCCTGGTAGTTAATTTTATTTGCTACTATAGGTGGATAATATGTTGTAGGCTAATTCTACAAAGAAGAAATCATAGGGCTAAAAAACCTTTTAAAATCTGAGTTTGACATAAAAGATTTCGACAATGCCAAAAAGATTTTGGATATGGTTATTAATAGAAATAGATTTGGGAAAAATGCAAGAAACTTATTTAGATAAAGTAATAACTAACTTTGGTATAAAAAAATGCTAAATCTGTTCATGTCCCCCTTGCTGCATTCACCTAAAATAGAAGAAGAGAGAAAGAAATGAGTAATATATCTTATAGTAATGCAATTGACGCTGTGATGTTTTCCATGATAACTATTAGGCTTGATTTTGCTTATGCAATTAGTTTTTTAAGTAGATTTATGCCCAATCAAGGCAAACCACATTGGGCTGGTTTGAAATGTCTCTTAAGATACAATGCCGGTACACTAAACTTAGAACTTATTATGGAATGTCTGATAAATTGACTTTAAAAGGGTATGTAGATGCAGATTTTACTAGTTATAAAGATCAGAGGAAATTTAATACAACTAATTTCTTACATTAAGAGATAATCACATAATTTGCAAATCTTTTACAATCTATTGTCACGTTACTGAGCATTGAGCTAAATATATGGCCGCAATTGAGGCAGTGAAAGATTGTATTAAGTTAAAAGGCATTTTGAAATAGTTGAATTTTTGACATGACAAAGCCACCATTTACACGATAGTCAGAGTGCACTTCTTTTAAGTAAGAACCTTGTCTATCATAGATTCATAAAAGGTTTAAACACATTGAGATAAATTATTATTTTATAAGAGAAAAAATAGTTTCACGTGAAATTAATATTGAGCTAATAAAATCCCATCAGATATAGGAATTAAAGTGCTTTCAATTGGTAAGTTTAAGGTCTTGTCTGGACATGCTTTCGTATATAGAAAAATCAACTTTCCTCTCGTTGTAGCCCACCACTTTTGACTCCCTCTCTCTGTGGTGGGACCCGATTATCTCCTCAAACGGTTATATTATTGCTTTTAATTCATGAAAATAGCAACACTAGACCGGCTCTAAATCTTGCTTATGAATTCTTCATATTAATATTGGTTAATTCTTTTACAAGTAGATGGGCAATGATGATGGATCAGCCATGATTGTGCACTTCCGCAACAAGAGAGAATAATAGTTTTTGAGAACCAAGTTAAAGATCGAAGAAACGTGTTTACATATTCAACTTAATGGAGGTCAATTTGGTAATTGTCCTTTGCTGCCTTGTAGGATTATTGGGTGGCCCACATGGAAGCTTTCAAATGATAGCTTGGTTTAGACAAGGACTGTGCTAGTTAAAGAGAAATATGGACCGTACGATATGATCAATGGTTGAAATTAATCCTTGGTCAATACTGATCTTTGGTTTGGTAGATGGTTCGTTTAGTTTTTGAGGGATTCTGTTGAGTCTCTCTCGATTTTTCTCTCTAGCCTCTTTCATCTTTTTCATTCTTCTAGTTCCTTTTGATCTTTCTGTAATTAGAGATTAGTGTCAGATCCTTGTAAAATGATCTTGCTACAGTAACTTTGGTCCTGAATATTGGCGGCATTGTATGATTTTATGCAGAAGTTCTGTTGGTCTGATAGATTGTGAGTTAGGGTTAAGTTTTATGAAATCCTGTTGATCTGGGACTAAAACTTGTTTTGATTTGGTTCGATGTACTCTTACTCTCTCTGGAAGGTAGTTGATGCACAATTGTTATATATGCTTTAGTAAATTTCACGGTGCCTTTAGGATTTTTGTTTTGGCTAAGTTTCTCCTGCTTGTTGTGCGTAGTAAAGCATTAAGTTTTAGAATAGTTGAATTTTTTTCTTCCATTCTTTGAAAATTAGGCAGATACCTCAAGTATTTGGGATATAAAGTCAATTATGTTTGTAATTTCACTAACGTTGATGACAAGGTGGGTCAAGTTTTGTTTCAAAGAGCTGAAAGATGTAGTTGTGCATATCTGCCATATCTACTAATAGTATTATACTTTTGAGAAAGCTATTGAATTTCCAGAGGTTGATACTGTAGCTTTCTTATAAGTACCAACAATTTCTTACATATGTATGACAGGATAGCTGAGTCTGCAATTTCCGAATTCTGTAGATTATTGCCAGAGTAAATGAGTTGGGGGAGGATCCGATAAATTTAAGCAGACGATATTGTGAAGAGTTTCATTGTGATATGGCATATCTTCATTGTCTTCCTCCTTCAATGGAACCTTGAGTGTCTGATCACATTCCAGAAATCAATGAGATGATTAAGCAGGTAACTTTTGTGGCTTTGTGATAAAGTAATCTCTCTTGCAGTTTGGCCACCTTTATTGAAGATGTTCACTTTTATTTCCACTTTGCAAATAAAATAAAATAAATCTGTATTTGCAGAGGAAACTCAAAATATAATCCCTCATTTACATAAAAGACTTTAATTTGAGTAATCCAAGATCGAATCCTGATGTCCTTGTAGTATTGGAAAGGAAATTGTTCCTGGAAATTGTGTAGAACATTGTAAACTAGTAAAGATTCATTTTTCTTTTAATTTGAACTTTCGATTTTAGAATTCTCTTTGATCTATCATTTTATCCTGGATTTTGTTAATTACAAAGAAATTCAGCATGTTAGCATTAAGTGGAGACTTTATGCTTTTGTAACAGATACTTGATAATGGGTGTGCATACACTATCCAAGGTGGCATGTACTTCTCTGTCGACAAATTCCCGGACTATGGACGATTATCTGGCCGTAAGTTAGAAGATAATAGAGCGGGTGAACGGGTGGCAGTGGACTCAAGGAAGAAAAACCCAGCTGACTTTGCATTATGGAAAGTACATTCTTGTAACTTCAACTCTGTTCATCATTATGATATGTATTTACTAGAGAGAAATGCATTTAAGCAATCTAACTAGAGCATAAGTTAGTTTACAATGCTTTTTCTGGAAAATATTCCCTTCCTTAATGATAGTTGGGGCAAGGGCATTGAGTTCTCACTTTTCAGTTAATTAAAGAGAAGTTTGTATCCACATGGGTTGTTGAATTTTCACCCTTGTTCATTTTAAAGGTCTACCATTTTTTCCAATCATTCGAGTGGTTTTCTGTCTGTTTGCAGTTAGCAAAGGAGGGAGAACCATTTTGGGATAGTCCATGGGGGTCTTGGCAGACCCGGATGGCATATCGAATGCAGTGCCATGAGTGCTACTTACCTAGGTTATTCTTTTAACATTCACGGTGGGGAATGGATCTAATTTTTCCCTATCATGAAAATGAGATAGCGCAAAGCTGTGGTGCGTGCCACGAGAGCAATGCAAGCTATTGGATACATAATGGATTTGTAACTATTGACTCGGAGAAGATGTCAAAATCTCTTGGAAACTTTTTCACAATTCGGCAGGTACAAGCTCATCTCCATATCAGACACACACACAAACCTAGACTCAAGTGGAGACGTAGAAACAAATTAAATTCCAGTTGTTTACAATTTGACTGATCACATAATAATCTGATATGGTTTGGGTTTCAAAAAAATCTGATAGGTTTGATGCTTTCAATTGTAGTAGTTTCTAGCCTGTTCTATTGACTGGGATATTTTCTTGTTTTTAATTTCTAGGTCTTATAACTTTATCATCCACTGGCTTTGAGACTTTTCCTGATGGGAACTCATTATCGTTCACCAATCGGCAATCAATTACTCAGAGATACAGCTTGAAAGTCCATCAGACCGTATTTTTTTACATCTATCAGGTACAATACTCTCCATGTTTCATTTTGTAAATATCAAATCCTTTTCTCCTGCATCATGCTCTTTCATAATTTGAATATTTCAAAAGTACCTGCTTTTGCAAGTTCTGGTGCCTTCAGAGTTCTGCATGTGTTATTCCCCTTGTTTTTGTGATATTGTCTTGAAGCACTGTTTTACTGTGCTTCCAAGCCTGTCCCTATAGATTTTTCTCTCTCTTAACCTAAATTTATTATAGTTTATATTGATGATATATTAGTCTTTAGTAAGAATAAAAGAGAACATAGAGGACATCTACAAATCCTCTTTTCAGAATTTATAAAACATGGTTTGATAATAAACAAGAAAAAAATGCATTTGTTTAAAGAATATATAGAATTTTTAGGAGTAAATATAGGAAAAGGAAAAATAGAATTACAGCCACATATAGCTCAAAAGGCTCTAGAATTTCCAGATAAATTAGAAGATCTTAAACAATTACAAAATTTTTTAGGATTAATAAATTATGCTAGACCTTTTATTAAGGATTTAGGAAAGATAGCAGGACCATTATATGGAAAGTATGCATTTAGGATTAATAGTTATAGGAATTAAAGGATTAATGAGAAAAAATTTAGGTGGTAAAGTTTTATTAACTATTTATGATGAAAGAATTCAAAATATAGAAAAAAGTATGATAGCTAGTACAGAAATAGATATGAATAATAATCATGGTATTATATATTGTAATCCAGATTTTTTATTAACAATAAAAGTTTTTTCAGAAAAAATTAAGATTGGTATTCAGACACATGGATATGAAGATGTAAATTCAGGAGAAAATTTATTATTAAGTATTGGATTTCTAGGAAGATGTAGTAATAATTCCCAAACAAGATATAAGGTTTATATAGATAAATATAGATTTTTCTCTCTCTTAACCTGGGGCCAGTTACTTTTCCTTCCTCTTTTTTAATAGAAAAAGAGTTTCCAAACATTATCAATGAAACGGGAGAAATGCTAGTGAATGGTAAGGAAAGAAACAAAGGATGGATTCAACTTTCAATGTACAGAAGCTCTTAATTTGTCGAGATAAAAAAAAATAGAAGAGATAATTACAAGCTCTGAAGAAATGTCAAACAAAAATTAAAATTGGTGACGTGGTTGTGAAGGATGATCAATATATATTTCTAGCTATGGACGGAATTTAAGTCGTAAAAAAGAATTAATGTAGCCAACCCCCAATTTATTTGGAATTTGTTTTTGATAGAAGTCTCTTTGAAGACCACTCTTTCTAAAATTCTCTTTGTTGATGCTCCTATATTCACATAGCTGTAATATTCAGTATTAAAATGCTGCAAAAATTGTATGTCCCTATAGAAACGAGAATATGGAAATACGAATTGAATTCTTCTTAATATCTTTTACATTACTAAGAGCTTCAATATATAGTGCAAACAGGGAATAAAAAAGGTAAGCTTCAAACTAGGAAATACATAATTTACCTAATCTAGTTAAGGTAAAAAACCAATTAAACAATCATATAAAATATTTCCATAACCAGGATTTCTACACTCCCCCTCAAGTTGGATCGTAGATGTTAACCATATTCAACTTGCAGATGAAATCCTCAAAGTTTTGTCGAGGTAGTCCTTTAGTGAATATATCGGCGATCTGTTCTTTGGTAGGTACATAGGTCATACATATAAATCCCTTCAACTTTTTCTTTGATGAAGTGTCTGTCTATTTCAATGTGTTTGGTTCGATCATGTTGGATTGGATTGACGGAGATATTGATAGCCGCCTTGTTGTCACAATACATTTTGATTGGAAAATTTACCATCACCTGTAACTCTTCCAATAATTTTTTCAACCACAATCCTTCGCATATTCCTTGTGCGACTGCTCTGAACTCAGCTTTGGCACTACTTCTGGTTACTACATTTTGTTTCTTACTCCTCCAAGTTACCAAGTTTCCCCATACATAGGTACAATAGCCAGTAGTTGATCTTCTGTCTTCTATTGATCCAGCCCAATTTCCTGATTATTTATCAAAAAAAAAAAAAATTGATCCAGCCCAATCTGCATCAGTAAAGATTTCTACTTCTTTTCTTTCGTTTTTTTTAAAGAAGAGCCCCTTTCCAGGAGTACCTTTTAGATACCTGAGGATTCTGTAAACTGCTCCTAGGTGAGTTGCCCTTGGGGAATGCATGTGTTGACTTACGACTAACATCAAATGCAATGTCAGGTCTTGTATGTGAGAGATAGATTAACTTGCCAACTAATCGCTGATATCTGTCCTTTTCAACTGGTTTTCCCATGTCTACCCCTTTTCTTCCTATGTCTATAGGTGTCACTTGGTTTACATCCAAGCATGCCCGTTTCGGTCAGGAGATCGAGAATGTACTTACGTTGTGAAACATTGATACCCTTCTTCGATCTGGCAACTTCCATCCCTAAGAAGTATCTCATCTGTCCCAGATCCTTAACTTCGAATTCTGCTGCTAAGTTTTTCTTCAGTCTCTCTAGTCCCTCTATGTTATCTCCTGTTAGTATTATGTCATCAACATATACAATGAGAATTGCTTTTGTCCCATCTTTAGACAAGTGGTAGAACATGGTATGGTCTGGTTGTCCTTGCTGATATCCTTGGCTCCTTAGCACCCTTGCAAACCTGTCAAACCATGCTCTGGGTGACTGTTTGAGGCCGTACAGAGATTTGTTTAGTTTACACACCATGTTGTCTTTATACATTTCATTGAAACCTGGGGGTAACATCATGAAGACCTCATCTTCTAATTCTCCATTCAAGAATGCATTCTTAATGTCAAGCTGTTGGAGAGGCCAATTCAGACTCGCTGCTAAGGACAAGATAACCCTGATTGTGTTAAGTTTTGCCACAGGAGCAAATGTTTCTGTGTAGTCAATGCCATAGGTCTGTGTATACCCATTTGCAACAAGTCGAGCTTTGTACTGTTCTATTACCCCATCAGCCTTGTATTTCACATTAAAGACCCATTTACATCCGACAGGTTTCTTTCCTTTAGGTAATTCTACAACATCCCAAGTCTTATTTTTCTCCAGTGCTCGCATTTCTTCTAGGATTGCTTCTTTCCATTCTGGAATAGTCATGGCTTCCTGAATACTCTTTGGAATTACTGTATTGTCAAGTTTTGAGGAAAAAATACGAAATCCTACAGATAGAGCATTATATGAAACAAATTTTGAGATTGGGTGGAAGGTACATGATCGAGGTTTTTTCCTGAGAGCAATGGGTAGATCATCATCCGAGGACTCAATTTGGTCTGAAGAATTTTCATGGAGGTCTGGAGCTATCATCGGTTCCAACTCTTTTGGTGCTTGGGATGTGAGGTTCTCCCCGTATTTTGATTTTGGCTTCCTTGAGTTAACTAGTATCTCTTTGTTAACTTGCTTTTCTGCTTCTCCTCCTGAGTTTAAGTGTCCTTTTGTATTTGGCATGTTAGAATTAGAGGACATGGTCGAGTCAGTATTCGAGATAGGTTCAGTGGGTGAGAGATCAAAGTCAGAAAAATGATCATTACTTAAGAGCCGATCTTCACTCAAAGTCTCCCCCTGAAGAGAGGTTTTTTTGAAGTAGGGAGTTTTCTCGAAAAATGTGACATCGATGCTAACAAAAACTTTTCTTGTGGACGGATCATAACTGTGAAGAATATTATAAATTGTATATAATAAACTTATTTCTATTACAAAGTAAAAGACCCTATTTATAGGGTTACAAATAACTGTAAAAGGAAATAAACATAAAAGGAAATATTACGCAATCTACTACTAAGGAAAGTAATCCTACACTAAAAGGAAATATTATAATTGCAATCTTTGACGATCTTTGGAATCTTATTCAATATTCTTGACATCCCCCCTCAAATTGATGCTGGTAAAATCATCAATTTGTAATCATGAATTGACGACGATGACAATACTTGTGCCCACGAAGAAGAAATTCAAATCAAAGCAACCAACGACAAAAAGTACTGACGACAAGAGACCAAGAACAACAAAGAACCACTCCAAAACAACTTCAAGAACACTCCAAAGAAACAACGAGAACCAACGAGAAACTACGAAAAACTACGAGAAACCATCGAAAAAGAGACACGTTGACAAAAATTCAGTCAACCGTGGACGACCAGAAGAACCCACACCTAAAAGGCTGAGTTGTGACCAAAGAGAATCGAAGATTCAACCACTCCAGAGACACTCCAGAGAGCTCACTCACCAGTAAGAATTTCCAAAGGAAATTGACGAAGTGTGCCGACACACACAGCGAACTCTATCTGTCGGGAAAACTTAGTTGAACATATAATTCATGATCCAACAAAAGTTTTAACGCCAAAACACCGGCCAAAACTCCAGATGAACTGGACATATACTAAACCAAATTCCAAATAAATTGGACCAAGTTCCAGATTACCAAAAGCTGAAGAAACTCCAAACAAACTGTAGAAACTGAGTTGTGGCCACCAGAATGTGATGCGACTTTGTAGGGATACATCCGAAAAGAAAAATAATATTGATAGCCGGACGAGCGGCTCAAGGCCGCTCGCCGGAATCGAAATTCAAATGTTAATTTGTTTAGGATCGAAACTGCTCTGATACCATGTGAAGAATATTATAAATTGTATATAATAAACTTATTTCTATTACAAAGTAAAAGACCCTATTTATAGGGTTACAAATAACTGTAAAAGGAAATAAACATAAAAGGAAATATTACGCAATCTACTACTAAGGAAAGTAATCCTACACTAAAAGGAAATATTATAATTGCAATCTTTGACGATCTTTGGAATCTTATTCAATATTCTTGACAATAACATTTGTAGCCTTTTTAAGTAGCTGAGTATCCAATAACTACACATTTAAGTGCACGAGGATCAAGTTTACTTCGATGATGAGGATGTATGTGAATGAAGGCAGTGCAACCGAATATTCGAAGGGGTAAGTGCGAATCAAGACGGGAATTGGGGAATGATTCCTGGAATGTTTTGATGGGTGATTTGAAAGAAAGAATACGACTGGGCATTCTATTTGTGAGGTAAGCTGAAGTTAAAATAGCATCACCCCAGAATAGTTTGGGCATATGTGTCGTAAACATTAAGGCACGAGCAACTTCAAGAAGATGTCTATTTTTTCGTTCGGCAATCCCATTTTGTTGGGGAGTATCAACACACGAACTTTGGTGAATTATCCCATGTGTTTGAAGGTATTCTTTCAGTGTAGTGTTGAAGTATTCAGTACCATTGTCGGTGCGTAGGAGTTGAATTTTCGTCTGAAATTGTGTTTGAATCATTGAATGGAAGTTTATAAACACAGTACGGACTTCAAATTTTTCTTTTAGTAAATAGACCCAACAGAGTCGAGTATGGTCATCAATAAATGTGACGAACCATTTTTTTTGAGTTCGATTAGGGGTTTTAGAGGGACCCCACAGATCACTATGAATCAAAGTGAATGGTGTCGATGGTTTGTATGTAGATTTTGGGAAGGGAGTGCGGTGATGTTTTCCTAATTCACAATATTCACATTGAAAATCAACAGTCATTTTATTTGGAAATATGGAAGGTAATACATGCCGTAAATACTGGAGGTTGGGATGACCCATTCTAGAGTGCCATAACATTATTTCACTATCTCTAAGATTAAAAGCAGAATCACATGTTACAATTTGATTTGATTTACTCACATTTGCCTCTTCAAAGTAGTAAAGTCCCTCACGTTCCTTAGCACTGCCAATCGTCTTCCCCGATGATAGGTCCTGAAAGATACAATGAGAAGGGAAAAATTTAGCTGTGCAGTTGGAATATTTCGTTAATTGACTGATTGACAATAAGTTATAAGATAGATTTGGAACATGAAGAACTGATTCTAGAGTAATGGAATTAGAGATTCGAATACTCCCTTTTCCGGCTACAGGTGAGAGGGAACCGTCTGCAATTTTAACTTTTATATTGCCAGCACAAGTGGAGTATGTGGAAAAAAGGTGATAAGAGTCCGTCATGTGATCGGACGCTCCAGAGTCAATAATCCAAGGAGCCTTAGATTGAGTGGTTGTGAGTGCTCTTAGACAATTACCTTTGTGGGCGAGTGAACATGATGAGTTAGAAGATTGAAAGGATGAAAACATTTTATATAGTTGCTCTATCTGCTCGGGATTAAATGCACCGCTCGTAGTAGAATTATTTTCCTCGATAGTATCTGCTTGGTATCCACGAGTCCTATTATTTTGTCTTGATTTTCAATCCGCTGGTTTCCCATGTAGATCCCAGCACGTATCCTCTTTGTGCCCTAGTTTACGACAGTGATCACACCAAGGACGGCCCTTTTGTTTTGTTCCAGGCCCACTAGCCCCAGGCCCATTCCATTTAGAATTATTAACTCTCAGCCCACTAGGCAAATAGGTTTGCCCAGATTTTTTAAGTAATTGGGCCGACCCATTTGGCCCAACATCCTTAGAAGTTAGGGCCAATCCACTGCCTTCTTCATCCAGCATGTCCCGGTTCCCATTCATCATGATTCTTCGTCGATGTTCCTCCTGGCGCACTTCCGCGAAGGCCTCCCGTGACGATGGTAGCGGACGCTGGCTCAGAACTCGTCCCCTTACGTCATCTAAATCGCGATTCAAGCCAGCCAAAAACTTATAGACCCTCTCGTTCTCCAGTTTTGTTCTGATCGAGTTCTTGCCACAAGGCACTAATCTCCAGATAATATTTCGTCACATCCCTCTCCCTCTGTTTTGTTTGCCAAAGCTTGGTTTTAATCTCAAAAATCTGGGATGAATCTTCTTTATCGGAGTACATGTCACGGACGGCTTCCCACACATCTTTGGCCGTTGGTAGAAAGAGATAGGGTTTCCCAATTGCGGGTTTCATGGAGTTAATCAGCCACGCAGTCACCAATGAATTTTCCGACCTCCATCTCTGCAGAAAAGCGGCATCGGTTGAGGCAGGCTGCTTCTTTTCTCCGGTAAGATATCCCAATTTACCTTTTCCATCGACAATGAGCTTAATTGACTGAGTCCATTAACGGTAATTCTTCCCGTTTAATCTTTCCACGGTGAGTTGGAAAGACGAATTGTCCAGTCCTCCGGAGCCCATGGTGGAGAGAGATTCTACTTCACTGCTTTGGGACTCAGACATGGTAGGCCGGTTGTTTTCAGTTTGTTCCATTGACGGTTGATGGCTCTGATACCATATAGAAACGAGAATATGGAAATAGGAATTGAATTCTTCTTAATATCTTTCACATTACTAAGAGCTTCAATATATAGTGCAAACAGGGAATAAAAAAGGTAAGCTTCAAACTAGGAAATACAGAATTTACCTAATCTAGTTAAGGTAAAAAACCAATTAAACAATCATATAAAATATTTCCATAACCGGGATTTCTACAGTCCCCGTATTTTTACTGTTAGGTCAGACTTCCATATTAAGATTTTTCTTTGGTCGCAGACGTTACATGATTGTGAGGATATCCTGTCCCAGCATGATGAGGCAAGCCAGAAGGATTCCATTCCATCAGGAACTGCACTTTGTATTGACAAATTTAATGATGAGTTTTTAACATCAATGTCTGATGATTTTCACACTCCCGTAACATTGGCTGCAATTTCAGAGCCATTGAAGACCATCAATGAAGGTTACATACTCGTAAGGTATATTGGTTTCAGTTGGATGATTAAGCAATTTTATTTGTCAGTTCAATTTTCCGATACTGGTTTATATTTGAATCCTCGTTTTCTCCTTCAGTTCAAATCAGAAAAGTGTTTTTCATAGATTATCCAAAGCATGGATGAGATAGTAGACATGGTTTCCAGAAACTATAAATCAGTGTTCTCATTACACTGTCCTTTTAGGCATTTTAGGCAAAGTAGTTATTTCTTGGATTTTAACTTAATTTTGGATATCCTTTTCAATTATGTTGTATCTTTTTACTCTCTTATTGAAAGTTGAGGCACATTTGCGTCCTTCTATGACCTGTGTGGTTTTCTCAGGGAAAGAAGCAAGAATTGCGAATAGAGTGTCACTTGCTGCTTTAGAAAATACCACAAGGAATGTTCTTAGTGTTCTGGGTCTCTTTCCAAGTAGTTACAAAGAGGTAATAAATTACTCTCTCTCTTTTCAAGTTAGCCTTGATTTAAGTTTTCACGCTGCACTAGACATGTTTTATTTCTGACATATGGCCATTAAGTTGCAAGTCTGTTGCAAAAGGCATAAATTACACGTTCATGCTGTTTTAAAATTTTTTGAAATCGCTAGTAACTCTCTTTTGATTGCATCTGCTTCCACCATGTAAAGCCATCCTGCATTGCTCATCTCCAATGATATCATTTATTTGTGGCCTCACATTTTTTAAAGCTATCTGTGGGTTTTATTTCAAAATCTAGGCCTTGTCAGACGTTAATCCTTAATCAGTGAATAAAGTTTATTTTATGCTTATGATTATACATATTCCAGGCTTCACAACAGCAGTGGGATTACGCACTAAAGCGCGCAAAGTTGACAGAAGATCAAGTGTTACAGAAGATTGAAGAAAGGAATAATCCAAGAAAAAAATAAGCAATATGAAGAATCTGATGCAATTCGAAAATTTTTGTCAGATGTAGGCATTGCACTCATGGACTGCCCAGAGGGCACAACTTGGATACCAGCTATTCCTCTAGCTTTGCAAGAACAGCAGGTCCTAGCAAGTTAAATCTTCTTGGAATATCCCATTTCATAACGTTTCGATAAGAAATCCACAGTTTAGCTCTTCAAGTTCGTGGAATAGGATCTGGGATTTCAACATGCACTTTATTTTGTTGGTGATGTATTTTAGTTGATAAACAGTCACGCCGGTTGAAATTGTATTAACTTATTCTTGAACCCTTTAACCATGTTTATTGTAAGCACGATGAAAATTTATTCTATTCTTAAAAAATAAGCAATTTTCACCAGTGCATTCCATTGCTTCTTTCCGTTAACAAAGTTGGACTCGATTTTCAACCCAGTTTCTTGGTGGTAGAAGATTTTTATTCCACAATCTCAGACTTGAAAGGCTGTCAATGTGAAGAATATATGAATAAATATCAATAACCGTAATTTGAATATGCTCAGATACACGCAGGAACATGAATAGATGGTATTTGAGCAAATACAATTGAGAAAGGAGATACGGTTAATGGTTCTGAGAGATTTACTCTCCTAGGTTCTAATGAAGGAATTATCCCTGAAGAATTTACTGTTAATGCTTTGCCATTTAGAAGCATTATTTGGCTATGTAAATCACCATCTTCAGGTGTAAGATGATATTCTTCTCTCATAACTTGATATGTGGCCTTCTTTTCTCCAGGTACCCTTCCAAACTTTGTCTTTTGGGATATTGATTTCTCGACTAAGATGGCATTCTTGATTGAAAGGCCAACTTCAACTGCTGTATTATTATCCAGGTTGATAAACAGCAATGTGATTCCCCGCTGTAACATTGTCCGTAAAACATTACTATACTACTATAACACGACGTTAGAATCAAATTTTATTTTACTTAACTGAATTCTTTGAACAGTGAGCATATGCACGAATCTTATT
Source organism: Fraxinus excelsior (assembly GCA_019097785.1). Classification (NCBI taxonomy): domain Eukaryota; kingdom Viridiplantae; phylum Streptophyta; class Magnoliopsida; order Lamiales; family Oleaceae; genus Fraxinus; species Fraxinus excelsior. The sequence goes on from CM032640.1 coordinate 16,094,292, forward strand.
TGTCCCTACAAAGTGCGTTGATAAAACTTGTCTTCCCATCAGACGATGCCAAAGAAGAGCGCTGCATAAACAAATTATTAGGCAGAAGGCAAAATGAGAGCACCAGATCCATGTACTGATAGTAAGATATACTGTTATAATCAAAGACCAGATCTATGTACTGATAGTAAGATATACTGTTATAATCAAAGAGTTGAATTAGAATATAATAAGATCACCTGTAGTAATCAGGATTCGGAAGATAGGTGGTAGTGTTGAGTAGACCATAGTTTCCACCAATCAGTGACTGCCTGCAGTATGTTTTAGTATCATAAGTAGCTGTCATGCCAAGCTGATCCAGGTACCTGTGCCAAGAACCAAATTTAACTGTCTCAATATGTAACAAGAATCTAGAGAAGAAAAAGAAAAATTGTGTACCAGAAGCTAAAGACGAATGCATTCGTGACCAGATTATGACCACTGTTATAAGCCCCTCCAGCTTCACCAACCCACGCTGTGGTCGAAGTTCCAGAACTTCGGAGAATACTTTGAAGATCTTTGAAGGGCTGCGACCCACCCTCGAGGTAGGACGGATCAAGTATCTTGTCAACCAGGTGCTCATCCACGCCTATGCACGAGAATTTACTTACTAATTTCATTGTTTTAATCCTTTACAAGGGAATGCAGTGGAGATTATCCTAAGTTAGATACCTGGACCAAGGTTGTAAATGTGGTGTGTAACCACTCGAAGTGAGTTGGATGCTCCCTTTACAAATAGTGTGAACCAGTTTGCGTCGAAGAATCCTCCTGGTCCAAGGACTAGTGGCTTCGTCTCGAGGCCCCAATAAACATCTTGCACTATTTTCTGAAGAGTGACCACATCAGATGCATATTGATCTGCTGCAATACTTGCTCCAATTCCATTGCCACTCAGTTCATTTCCTGATCAGATTTTATTGTACATCAAAATTGAATTGCACTCATTGAAACTTGGACGATGAGTTCATCAGAAGTATAAAGAAATCTAACCAAGCTCCCAGCCGTAAATACTGTAGCCTTTATTGACTGTATATCTTATGAGAGATTCTGCATTGCTGGAGTTCCAAGCTCCTGTTGTAGACCCATCCGAACCAATTGTACGCCCATTTAATGCATTCAAACCGAAGATAACCTTTGCCCTGTTAATGTATAGGAAGTATATGAAACCAGGTAAAATAGGTTCAAGAACTAACAGTTGAAGTTTGAATTTTTGAAAAATATTGTTACCCTGCCATCTTGAAAAATTTATTTAAATCGTCCCATCGGGACATGGGCAAGCAACCTCGAGTAAATCCAAACATCTCTGTGCTATCCTTAATAAATTGGGTACATGCTCCGGGATCATTTCTAAATTGGTAGGTGACCTTATCTTGCAAAGTTCCACCAAGTCTAATTTTCAGGGGAGAAAAGGCTGCAATAAGATAGAATTTCAATCCAAGATTATTAATAGAGAAATACTTCATTAATTTACAGTTAATATTATACCTTTGATCGCATTTAGCAAAATCTTGTTGCTAATATCCTGTAAAATAAAATGGAAACTTGGTTAAAAATTGAATGGGAATCAATACAACATCAGTTTCTTCACAGTATTCTTCTGTTCTAAGATATTTTACATTAATTCTGTTGAAATGTCTTATGAACTTGAAGTTTACAATTAGTCTTGCTGCAGATAAAAATTCCATTCTTGTCACAGTATTCGGGTCGAAGCATTAAAAGAAAATGATTGGGAAACGCGGCGGTATACAAACCAGGAAAATCAAAACCTTCCCCAATTCATAATTATGTTTAATAAAAAAATCAAAATAAAAGTAGTCCTCTCTTGTCTTTCTGGACTCGTGATATTCTAGGATAGGTGACAATGCCAAACCCCGTGTGAAAACCCAATAATAATTGTAGAAGCAGCTTAAGAAGTACCAGATTGAGAAGAGAAGCATCGCCCCAGCTACAAGTTCCATAGTCACATTTAGTGGGAGGCCACCAATCCATTGTAGCACAAATGAAATCTGCATCTGTCATACCAATTGATGAACCTCCATCAATATATACACTTCCTTGAACAACCTCAGCAGGATTCTGCGAAACCGCAGTTTTGGAGCTTTGGCTGGCCAAGAAGAGCCATAAGCTCAAGCCCAGAATATGTATCAAAGAAGCCATTTCATAAATAAGTGTGTTTGGAAGTAGCGTATCAGAGTTTTTCGAATAAGCCATTCAGCTGTTTGTTGGCTATATATACAAGTTCACGTTTTCAATAAAAATGGAACAGGAAGAGTTGTTGATGACAGGAAGACTAACTGCCGCTGATAAAGAAAAGTTGTTAGTGAGAAAGAAAGCTATCTGCATATGAGGATATGCAACTGGGGTAGAAATCCAATGTTTCTGCCTAGATGCAAGTTGAGAGTTTTATTAAATAAATAAAATCTGACTTGTTTTAAGAGATTTAAAATTGCAAATGAACAAAACTTCATTAAGAATAAAAAAAGAGACATGAGATATGTTGTCCAATTTTTGTTGTTCAATTTGCAGTCCACCTAATTAATTATTGATACATCATTTTTAAGTTAATATATCACATCAAATTTACCCTCATTAATTTCACCACTAATCACCAAATTGATTATATATTAATTTAAAATAACATATCAATAATTGATTGGATGGACGGTAAAAATTGGAGAACTGATCTCAACTCTAAAATAGAAAGATTGCTGAGTTGAAATTTGAAAAGATGAAAAGTGATGAGAAATTTGGAAAGATTTCCCTAAACCTATGAAAAGTGTGGGACCAAAATCTGAATTCATCCAACGTGTAAATGATGGAAGAATAAGAAAACCAATAATTAGTTGGTGAGAATTTGAGTAATAAGATGGTAAAGAGAAGAGGGCAATACACCTAATTTGAAACAGTTGTCTTTTAGGTTTTTGAATGAATTGGTTAAAACAAATATAAAGGTGGTGGGCCAATGCCACTTGGTTTTTGTATCCTTGGTATCATAGAATACGATACAAAAGTTGGAGACTCTGGTAAAAACTGAGTCTCTATTTAGTAGGAATTAAAATTAAAATTTAAGTTAAAATAAATAAATAGTTTAATTATATATTTCATAATACCCACAACTTTTTAACCAGGTATTACATCAATTTTTTTTTTATCAAAATTTATTAAAATCTTAGTTTTAATCCTCATAAAACATAGTTAAAATAAAAGTGGATAATAGATAGTAGATGTATAGCAAAAAATAAATAAAGAATAAAATTGTTTGTACATATGAAAATTACAGAAATCATTACAAATAATAAGGCAACAACGCTGTGTTGCCTAATTTAAATTTATAGTGTCCAATATCCAAAAATGCTTACGAGTTGATAATATGTAAAAAAAAATCAAATCAAATATTTCTGTGCATGTAACATTTCTCATAAGCTCATGTTTGGTACACATTAAAATTTTCATTATCATTCTTCTACTTATTTTCAACCATACATTTTTCAATAAAATAATATTTTCCATCTCATCAATAACTTTTCCTTTTTTTTTTTTTAACCACACATTCTCTATCAATTTACTATTTCAGAATATATTTTTCCAAAATAACGTGCCTCAAACACACCCTAAATAAATCTATCCATCCATCTTGCTTGCGATGAACTCATTCAACATTACTAAGATTTCGTCTATCCTTGTGATGTATGCGTGTAAGGTGGAAAATCTTAAGATTAGTTTTATGTAGGTGGCAGGGGACCCATTGACCATTGTACCCTTTAGGATGTGTTTGATATATATATTATTGAGGAAAAATGTATTTTAAAAAGTAAGGAAAATTATTAATGTGATGAAAAATATTATTTTATCGAAAAATATATAATTGAAAATGAGTGTTGAAATAATGTCAATCAAATCTAGATAAACCTCAAGGAGGGAGAGAGACACTTCCAGTACAGTCACCTTCTTTCTATCTATTCATATTGGGTTTAATGATTACAACGACTTTCTGATCACTGATAGGTGGATTGAACCAAGGCCGTCCCATCCCCGCTCAAGAGGGGATTTTCAAGAAGCCGAGAGCGAACACAGTGAAAAATGTAAATTGAAAATTAAAAATTGAAATAAGAAATTTGGATGAATTCAAAAAATTCGAGATCAATGACAATGCGTAACGAGTCGAGGGCAGAAAATTATGTCAACAGTGTGAACTAAGTTGGACCAGCCCATGACACTACTAGGAGTTACAGTACTGTTGGGTGGTAGATACACAGTTTGGTACAGTATCTTTAGGAGCTTGCAAAAGGTCGGATTTGAATAATATAATTCAGTGGAGTTCAGAAATATGGATAATGCAGCTTTGTCACCATCACTTGCGGTGCCATTATATTCTATTGTTAGGGACGGACCTAGTGGAAAAAAGGTATGTGGATGTTGATTTTGTTAAGTATGTTTTCAATGTAGTAGAAGATGTACAATCTAACGAGGGACCTTTCTTTAACAGAATGTTGGTTTGATTCTACTTTGTGGTGTGTTACAACCCAATTTGGTGAATTTTAAAATCATTATGATTTTTTTAAAATTTGAGATAATTATGTAGAGTGGTGTTTGAATTCATTGGAAGAGTGGAGTATTTTGTGTTGGATTGGAAAAATCAGTTTTGGTTATTGTTGAAGAATCAACTCATTCCTTGTAAATGGATTTTCTTCTCTTGGTGGAGAAAATTTTGTAACTTTGTTCGTTGCAGTGGAATTCATGTCAATGTGGAGATTGTTAGAATTTGAGTGTGACCAGAATTCCTTGTTGAAGTAATTGAAGAATTTTAATTGAAATGCACGTTAATAGAAATTCATTTTGGAATGCTATTGAAGTCTTATTCAAGTTGAAATTTATATTGGATTTGAAGATGTTGAGATTATGGACCGGGAAGAAAAGTTGCTGCATTCCCTAACTTGCCGTTAGAGGCCGCTTGAGCAACACTTGTAAATTTTCTTTCGAGGCTTGGTCGCTCGCTTGTCACCGTTGGCCCTCGAACGACGGACCTGTCCTTAAGTTATCGCTTGAGTGACCTGGTTAACCGGCCCAAGCCCTTTTCGTGTTTTAATACATTTTTGACATTCAACTTCAACTACAACTCATCTATTAGGATTTGGATGTCGCCCTACATAGTTACCTATAAATACTTGACTTTTCTATACAATTTTATAATGTAAAAAAAGTGATTACTAACTTTTAGAATTATTGTAATACTTCTCCATCTTCATTATTTATGGTGCAATATAATCTAATAACTCATCTATCATATTTTTTTGTTTTCTTTTATTCTTTTGATTACAATTATATACTTCATTATTGTGTCATATAATTTCAACATCTCCAGATCAACATCTTAATCTGGAGATTGATTTCATATCAAGTGGTATTAGACCAATACATGATCATTGAATTCCCAACAATTGGTATAAAAGATTCTGAGCATAATTAAAACAACAAATTTCATACGAGTGAAACTAGTGCACTTTTACTAAAAATTGTAATCTCAACCAACAATCATAAATCGTAAGCATCTTCCACGAAGTACACTACATTTTTTATTTTTTTTTTAATTCTAATTATTACTGTGAAACCCTAATCCCAAAATTGAATAGCCATTCGTTTTATGTTTTAACATTATTAATTGTGATTTTGAAATTGATAATATAGAAACCACCATTTAAGTGGGGTTTCTTCAAAAAAATGAGTGCCAAGAGACAATAGAACAAATAGCTCAAACATTCAGTTCAAATAAGAAAATATATATATATATATTCAGCCCCATGTGCACCTTACAATTATTATCACATGTATTATACATTTTTTGCAATGTAGACATGTTCTTGAGGTTTATCACATGAATCTTTGTGAATAATTTGTTTGCCCATTGTTGTGTGATTTGTTGAAATTGTAGAGGTTTTAAAATCTTGCATAACATATTATGTTGCACTCGATTTTGTTTAGTTACATAACACATTCCTTATTATTTGTGGTTCATGAAAATCGTAATTGTACGATACCGCATCAAGTAATATAGAAGTGAATAAATGAAATTTTCCACAAAAAGTCATTTATTAATTATCAACCTAGTTAATCCTAACTTTTACTTGCTCGAATGATTTTGTGAGAGACTTGTGAAAATCAATTAATTTAACAATTTCAATGCAAAATCAAATCAATGCTAGTTTCAAAACTCGAAACTTGAAACAAAATAATCAAACTAGATTATATCATTTGTCTTGACTATAAGAAAATTAGCACTCATCGTCAATTGTACACACACATGAAACTGTGTGAAATTAACTCATCACTGGGAATTTGTAAAGAAGGAAATCAAAGAAGATCTCTCCTCGAATCTTCTTCCTCATGATTTAATTCTCCAAATTCCAATTTTGAGCCCAATTTGAAGATTATGCCCATGTTTGGTACACATTAAAATTTTTATTTTCATTCTTTTACTCATTTTCAACCGCACATTCTTCAATAAAATAATATTTTTCCATCACATCAATATATTTTCCTTCTTTTTTAACCACACATTATTTATCAATATACTATTTCAAAATACATTCTTTCAAAATAATGTAGTCCAAACACATCCTATATTTATATAGGAATATGCTTGGTGTGCATAATATATGTACAGAGAGGTGCTCATAACCCTCACATGGAATTTATTATGTGCACCAAGAATTTTTCATTTATATATATGCACTTGTATTTCTCTCCTGGATTGCGTAATCCTCAACATGTTCTGAACCATAAATATATAGTCTTAAAATTCACGACTCATAGATGTCTGAGTGCTTTTGCAAACATGACAGAGTTGGAGTGCGGGTTCACTGGTATGACAGAATTTTGGAACGTCAATTAGCACACGAGTGCAGGTGTTGCAGAAACTTTGAGCATGGTTGGCAGGCATCCGATCAGCTCAATGACTAGTCGCGACTATTCGTATGCAAAATGTGTATATCAGTATATGAAGGAGTCAATGTTGTTTCAAAATGAACATAACTATTCAAAAAGTTATATGATTAAAAGTCACTATATTTTGATAAAGTACAATCTAGACCATTAAATATGAAAAAAATGTGATCTAACGATCCACACTAATTTATTTTAAAAGGTGCAACAAATCAAAAAGACACTTGAAAATCTATAAATAAGGACTCCTAATTAAACATTTCCTACACCAAATCAATTCAAGAAAAAATAATTTCTAAATTTACTCATCTTTTCAAAATATTTTATTGTTTTTATTTTGCTGAAATTAATTTATGTATAAATTATTTTTCAGAAATAAAATTCCTTCCAAGTCATTTTAGTTCGTATCTATTCCATTCGTGGATAATACTGCCAACACTTTGGTTCGTCCAACAAAATTATTTGGTTATATCAATTTTGGAAGTAGCATTATATCTTTGAGAAACGGACGTCCATTTAATCATGTTAGCATTAGTGCACAAGGTGAAATATGTATTATGAAAATTTTCAATCGTATACTTTACTTCATTTCATTTCTTTTTAATTTTTGCATTTAAGTCATAATTTGTACATATTCATTTATCAATGATTTTTATTGTTTATTTCTTCTCTTTCTTTTCGTTTATCTTTTGATTTTGTATCTGAAATGACAAGAGAAATTTGTATTTTTCGCATGATTATATTCTATTGAATATTATTTGAAAGTTGATTTTGCATATAAATTTGTAGAAAGTTAATATTCCTAATTGGATTGCATGAATGGATTTATTTCAGTAATCATATTCACATATTGCACATTTATGGTCTATTAAAATGTCTGATTGCATTAAAATTATTAGAGTGTGATATATTTTGTTTACATGTGGTTTCTAATATGAAACGATGAGTTTATTATGAAATTCAAAATGTGTCAATTGAATTTGTATGAGAAATAGATGAGTGCATATTTGTATTATATATGGAGATTGTTGAATGACTAATTATTTTGGTTTCTTGGTTGAATCAATGCCAATATTTCATTAGAAGGGTCTACATGAATAAATGGAAGACTAGAATAAATGGAAGAACTAGAATTCAATTATTGTCCTATTATCTGTTTATGTGATTTTGATTGATCTCAACTTTAAAAATTATTTTATTCATCAAAGTTTTTCAAATCTAACCCTTGAACTTTATTCATTGATATCCATTAAAGTATTAGCCTACTTCTTTTCTTATACTCAAATTTGAATTTATCATTCATTAAGAAGAGAAGATTTCTTTTGTAAATTTATTTGAATTGTGGGTCGTGTTGAGATCCCGGAAAACTCAACGTTGTAAAATGATCAGTGCTCCTCGTTTACAAGTCATCGAAAGTTTTGTAAAAGGCTGGATTGCACCATAAGTCAATCAATATAGTAAAAAAGGTCTTACTGCAACGAAGAACTTGGTAATGGGGGACGTAGACCGTGTTTGGGGATCGAACCTTCATAACTATATAGTTTGTATTCTCTTCTCTTTTACTTACCGTCTTTATATTGCTCAAATTACTCGTGCTTTGTATTTGTGCATATTTGTTGAAATGTTATTTTAGAAAAAAAATATTGAAAACGAATTCACCCGCTCTTGGTTATCTATTCTTGGGTTTTTAATTGTATTAGAGCAATGTACTCATTTTCAAAGATTTCACAATCTTGAGTAATGACTAACCCAATGTTTCAAAATCATGAGGGGCATTCCACAAATCGACATCATTTCTTTGATGACACACACTATAATTATTGGAATGCTAGAATGATAATTTACATTCAATCAATTGATTATAATATTTGAGAAGTTGTCGAGTATGATCCTTGTAAGCCTACCAAGACAATTAAAATAGATGGTCAACCAGATCAAACTATCCCCAAACCTAGAGAAGAGTACGGTGAAGAAGACAAATGAAAATGATCCTTAATTGCCAAAGCTAAGAATTTACTCTATTGTGCATTAGATAAAAATGAATTATATTAATACTTGTGAATCCGCATATGATATTTGACATACACTTGAAGTTACTCATGTTGGCACTACTAAAGTTAAAGAAACAAAAATTAATATGTTAGTCAAGGAATTTGAAAATTTCTTTATGAAACAAGATGAATCTATTATTGATATGATTACGTATTTTACCGATATTGTAAGTGGTCTAAAAGGATTCGATCACAAATTTACTAACGGTGGACTTGTGAGCAAAATACTTATGTCGCTCTTGGAGGAATGAAGTCCTTTAAGGATGTTGCTAGAGAACACCAAGGATGTGAATAGATATCATTAGGAAGAACTCTATGGAACATTGATAACCTACGAACCTAACAATCCCGAAATCAAGGAGAAGACAAAGAAGAGCAAATGAGAATCAAAGGAGGCTCCTAAGCGCCAAATTGCTCAAAATCGACACTTGATGAAGGAACAACAAGTAGCAACATGAGTGATGAAGAGCTCGATGACTTGGTCCTTCTTGTCAAAAAATTGAGAGGCTTTCGAAATAATCGAAAGTTTCAAAAGAAAGAAGAAATGATTGATGAAAGAAGCCAAAAAGTTGTTTTCTATAATTGTGACAAACCTGGTCACAAGATAACTGAGTGTCCAAACAAAAAGAAAAATTTCAAGAAAAAGGCACTCCAAACAACAAAATGAACATTTCAACAAAAAAAAGAACTCATTGGAAGCGAATACTAGTAAGATAATAATAAGAAAGCTTTCCTTCTAGATGACAAGGAGAAAAAGAATCTCGATAATTGGGATGAAAGCGATGATGATGATCGTAATGAAAATGAAAGTCAAGAAGAAATTGTCAACGTGTACTTCATGGAAATCGATGATGAGTTAAATTTTATTGAAAAATTCTCATATGATAATTTATCTTCCTCTTATGATGAAATTTTAGAAGAATTTGAAAAACTCGCCCTTAGTCATTCTATTCTTAAAAAAAAAAACAAATTATTAGAAAGTGAAATGGAGAAAATTTTGGAAACTAGAAAGGGAAATATTGATTATGAGTCATTGTACAAAGAAAATTGTTCTTTAAAAGAAAATGTTGAAAACTTGGCAAATTGTTTTTAAATTCACTCAAGGGAAGATAAATTTTGATTTAATGTTCGATGATAAAAAATGTGTTTTTGATAAAGGAAACATACCATTTTTGAAGCAAAAATCTCTGAAAGATTTATTTGTCAAAGCTTCAAATACAATTCCCTAAAAAACAACTTGTAACTTTTACGACAAGGATGGACATATTACTTACAATTGTCTAACAAAAAGAAGTGACAATTTGAAAATAAGTGGACTCGAGGATCTACTAAAACTAACTACCAATGACTCAAGCTTGTGTGGGTACCAAAAATCAAAAGTTCAAAGATAGAACTTTACTATCAAGTTTCAAAAAGAATGATGGAGGTCACGTCACATTTAGAGACAATGCAAAAGGAAAAATTATCGGAATTGGAAACATTGGTAATCATATCTCCACTTCCATTGAAAATGTACTATTAGTAGATAATCTTAAACATTTACTTAGTATTAGTCAATTATGTGATAAAGGCTATCATATTAAATTCGATTCTTCTAAACGTCTAATTAAGCTAAATCTAAAGAGATATTGTTTATAGGAAGCCAAAACAAAGATGTTTATATAATAAATATTAATTTTGAAAATGATGAAAAATGTATAGTGAGTTTGAAAGAGGATACTTGGTTAGGGCATAGAAGATTATGTCACGTTAGCATGTATCTTCTTTCAAACATCTCTAAAAATGGTTTTGTCAAGGGTTTACCAAATTTGAAGTTTGAAAAAGACAAAATTTGCGATGCATATCCATTTGGTAAACAAGCTAAAAGTTCATTTAAACCCAGATTGTACTCATCAACTACAAAACCAATTCAATTACTTCACATTGATCATTTGGACCATCAAGAACTGCTAGTTTAAATGGAAAACACTATTCTTTCATTATCATAGATGATTTCTCTAGATTTACTTGGTTTCTCTTCTTAAATTTTAAAGATGAAGCTCTAAAAATCTTTAAACAATTTTGCAAAAATGTTCAAAATGAAAAATGATACCCTATTACAACCATTAGAAGTGATCATGATAGAGAATTCGATAATCTCGCATTTGATGAGTTTTGCAATGAAAATGGTTATGAACGTAATTTTTTGGCTCGTAGAACTCCCCAACAAAATTGTGAAGTAGAAAAAAAGAATCACATATTTCAAGAAATGGCTAGAACCATGCTAAATGAAAATAGCATGCCAAAATATTTTTGGGCCGAAGCCGTTAATACCGCTTCCTACATTGTAAATAGAAGTTTAGTTAGTCGTAAGAAAACTAAAACTCCTTACGAGCATTGGGAAAATAGAATTTCCAATATTAGTTACTTTAAAGTTTTCTATTGCAAATGTTTTATTTTGAATACAAAAGATAATTTGGGAAAGTTCGATTCAAAATCCAATATTGGTATTTTTCTAGGATATTCATCGACTAGCAAAGCTTATAGAGTATTTAACAAAAGACTCTAGTCGCTGAAGAATCCATGCATGTCATATTTGATGAGACTAACTTACTTGATCATGATAAAGGTATTGATGATGATGTAGGTTTGGAAGCTCCATTTGAACAAATGAACATTCAAGACCAAAACAAGGTAGTGCCTAACGAAGAACAAACAAAGGAGACAAACGTTCAAGAAAGTGAAGAAAAACCAACCGAGGATCAAAATGATCCCCCACTATCAAAGGAATTGAAGTTTGTTCCATCTCATTCAAAGGAATTAATCATAGGCAATTCATCCAAAGGTATCACCATTAGAACCTCTCTTAGAAATCATCTTGGTAGTTGTGCATTCATTTCACAAATTGAATCTAAAAATTTTAAGAAGCTGAGTTTAATGAATTTTGGATATTAGCAATGCAGGAAGAACTAAATCAATTTGAAAGAAATCATGTCAGAGATGTGGCTATTAGACCAAATGATCAAATCGTCATTGGTATAAAATGTGTTTTTAAAAATAAACGAGATGAAAATGGAATAATTGTGGTCACAAGGTTAGATTGGTGGCACAAGATTACAATCAAGAAGAAAGCATCGATTATAAGAAACATTTGCACCAGTTGCTAGATTGCACACAAGAGGGAACTAAAACTATGAAAAATTCTAAACTGTAGATGTTAACCTCTAGGTTTCAGGAAATTAGAATAAATGACGATGAATCGTTCGGTGAATTCTATGTGAAGCTGCATGGCATAGTTAATTCGAGTTTTAACTTAGGTGAAAAGATCCCTGAGTCCGAGATCATTAGAAAAGTCATAAGATCCCTATCTGAAAGGTTTAGACATAAAGTCACCGTGATTGAAGAAAGTAAGGACTTAAATGTCGTTAAGATAGAAGAACTCATAGGATTCTTTCACACATATGAACTCACCATTTCTCAACCCAAAAATGTTAAATTCATAGCTATGAATACTATTAGAGAAGAAGAGAGTGAATCTACTAATGTTGAGTCTCTTAGGGACGATGAAATAGCTTATTTCATTAAAAAAATTTCAGAAAGAGATGAGGAATAAGAGAAAGCCTCAAAAATAGAAAAATGAAGTCCCTAATAAATTTGTGAAAGATAAACATGAGAAAAATAACTCTAGGACCTCTAACAAGAAAATGTAATCAGTTAGATGTCATGAATGTTAGGGTTACGATATGAATGAATGTTCTAACTTGAAAAAGAGTTCAAATAAAGAAAGACGTAAGACATTAGCACTGACCTTGAGTGATGATGAATCAGATTCGATTGCTCAGAGTGATATATCTGATGGTGAGGATGAACAAAATTTCATGATCTTCACATCTATAACTATGTTAGAATCTGATAATGAAATTGAAAAGGTTAAAAGTGATTAATAGAGTGAGCAATCCGAGGAAGAATCTGAGGATGAACTTGATATTCACGAATCGTATCGTGAACTATTTAAGGAGAGTCTTAAGATTAAAATGGTCAATAAAGATTTACTGAAAAAGGTAAATGATCTTGAAAGAAAGAAATAAAACGCATAGGTGACCTTCAAGATTACACCAAAAATTTGATTGCGTTGAAGCTTGTTAATGAGAACTTGGAAGCCAAAGTTAAATCCTTAACAAGTGATCTTAAAAAATCTAACACTCAACTCCAATCATTCATGAGTGGTTCGCACAAACATGACAATCTATTGGGGATGAACAAGCCTGCTGATAATATTCATGGTCTGGGTTACATCCAAAACCATGTTCGTCCCAGCCACTAATAAAGCTTGATTTTTTTTTTATCCTGAACCAAAGGTCAAAATTTTTTTTGGACCGAGACGTACTAGACAATGTAGGGTCAATCATCCTACATATCGGTAACAACCTCCGAACAGGTTTGAACCTATGTTTATTCCTACTTGTCATTATTGTGGTGCACTGGGACACACAATACCTAGGTGTCGTAAACTCATGGCTAGAGGTAAAAATCATTTCTCTCGGAAGGTTAACTTTCTCGTTAATCAGGTTGGCCACTTAAGGGAGATGATGACTCGGCTAACTAGAATCACTTCTACGTCTAAAAAGGTCTGGGTTAAAAAAGCGAAATGGAAGGTCGCGAGATAGATCATGCTCTTAAAGGTAAGATCATCCATATTTCTCTTTGATTAGTGGTAATAACACATTTACTACGTTTTTCATCCATTAACATTTACGTTTCTATGATTATTTGATGCCTAAATGTACTAAGTACTTCTATATATTGGTTTAGGTTGCAAATGGGTGAAAATGGTGGAAAATAGAAGAAACAAGTGAAAATGATCAAAATGGAAGAAAGTGAATGTTCAGGGACTAAAGAGCGAATACTCTAAACTTGTTTCCAACCTTTTGATGAAGATTTGAGAGCATTAGAGATTAATTGGATGAAGAAATGAGTTAAATGGATGAAATATAGCCAAAACATTATCACAAATCAGCTTTCAAGCTGAAAAGTTTTACATCGGTTTTCAGCCTCATATTGAGACAAGTGTTTGACATGGAAAACGATCAAATATGAAGATGGTCTCTAAAGCAAAGTTGTATCCCTTTAAGTTAGCTTTTCAACACAATTTAAATAGTCTCAATCGAACATTGGTATTAAAAGATATGATCAAACTACTGAAAATTGTCCAGCTATATAGGTCGAGCAGCCGCCAGAACCTAAACTTCAAATACAGAAACCTTTTATTTTACCTTGGTGGCCGTCTCATAATCACGGAAAAATTTCTAGTTTCCTAATTTACGTCAAAATCTTATGAAAACAACATCTCTCTCGACTTTTAAACCCTAAAAACGTCCCAAAAAACTAGAGAACGCCCCATACACTATTATTCTCCTCTTTGGCTCAAGAATCTCCATGAGGAACTAAAACCCTTAGTGAAGCTACGAATGAACTCATTGAATTCGGTGATTTTACATCCTTTATTCATGTAATCTGATCTTTATTTGTTGAATACTTTTACAATTTAGACTTTCATTCTGATAAATTTAAATTGAAATTGGTTTAATTATTATTATATTTTTTATGAATTCAATCATGATTTTTCCATTATTTAATCGAAATATTTGTTAAATCTAAATTTCATGAACCTATATTGAGATTGGTTTAACTTTTACTAAATTAATCATAGATTTACTAAGGCTTTTTCTATCGACGAATTGAACTAATTGTTGAATTTTAATCTCAATTATCTTATTGGTATAATTCAATTATTGATTTATGTTTGAAGTATATGGTTGATCTTTGAATCTGATTTCAATAAAATTGTGCAAATGCGTCATATGAAATCTAGATTTTAGAACTACTTTTGAATTAAATTAATTTGTAACGTCATGTCTTCCTATTAGAGCGATGGGATGAAAGCCTCTAATTGAGTTATAAAACTGAATAATTGATGTGAATGATTCGATCCAACTGGGGGAATTCCGACGCTTCACAGTTTCAAATCATTGATTTTAACTTTGTTACTTCAATATTGATTTGACTACAAATTTAAGATGATAACTCATCACTTTTTGGAACCCTTAAGCATTTTCCATCTCTATGTGGCTACGATACCCAAAAACTGCACTACAAAAAAATTAAATTAGTTTTTAAATTAAAAAAATTATTTACAAAAAATAAAATAAAAATTTGGGCTACTAGACATTTCATGGCGCTCTTAAACATAGCATTTGTAACCAATTATGCATTCATCTGTTCTATACTATCATTTTCATTACTTGGTTCGATTTAATGTGGAGTATTGAGTATAATTTTTTTCGTATACCATTTGCATAGCACATATTGTGATCTTGTGAGTGAGTCTGGATCGCATGTTGATAATGTGACCTTGAACGTGAATTGATCTACAGTTAGATGACCTTAGCTCATGATGTATCTCTCTCTGTATGTGTGTGTGTGTGTGTGTATATATATATAATAGCTTGGTTCAACTTTTATTTTTGTTTGAAACATATTCGACTCAAGATATTAATCCCGAGGGAGTTTCTCATAACCTGTTGCCTATGGTCAACTGATTTAGGTTAATCGGCCTAAAGCTCGTTATAGTGGTGAATTTAGTCACTTAATAGACAAGAGTATGCACATAAGATGCAATAATTGAAAAATGCGACATAAAAATTATATGCTCAAATTTAGGGGGAGAAAAGAAAAATATATGTGTAGTTTAGATCGTTTTCAAGTCCTAATCATCTTATGGGTTTGACTTTCATTAGTAAGAAAAATAGTTATTTAACAGTGATGTTCGCATATTATTTCTCACTAATTTAAGATTTGGAATCATGTTCACAAGAAAATAGTGACACTTATCACACGTGAGTCACTTATGCACTTTACTCCGATTGAATTTTATTTGAATACGTGAGATTTTATTTCATTTTATTGATAATGCACTACTGACACACATGCATGATTGAGTTCATCTATTTGTCGGGGGCTTAATTTATTTTAATTTAAATAAAAATAATAATAATATGGGGCTATTTTTCTTAATTTTCAAAATTTCACTGCTATTTTTGTCAAAGAGTTTTCGCTAGCTTATTGCTAAACCACGTTCGTGCGATTGAAGCAGAAGCTAGTTCGCTTGCTTATCGCTCGACTATCACTCAAGCGACAACCAATATATCTGAATTTTAACGTTATTTTCTTAGGGGTTTACGCTAATTTCTCATTTTCCCTTCAATTTCTCTCAAGTCTATCAAACCCACATCAAATTCTTGGTTTACACACACTTTAACCACTCCAAATCATTCAGTTGTGGTGTTATTTCATCAAATCCACAAACTTCAAAGGTAAAATGCTAAAACCCTACTTTCTTTCCCCTTTTTAAGATTTTTTTAGTGTTTATGATTGTTGATCATTACTATTTCCATTTTTGGAATTTGCACTTCATGGTTTGTTGATTAGCATATAATGTCATCATTTTTTTCTTTCGATTTTCTTGCGAATCTACTCCTTGTGCTTTATTATCTTTGCATTTGTTTCATTTTAGATGTCACTTGGTGGAGTTGGGATGTCTTTGGTGCTTGATTGAGGGTTGTACAATGGAGTATTAGTGTTGTGGAGATGTGTATGCCTTCTTTAGATTGTTGGGCATCTGGTTTTCGAGTTTTGATCTGTTTTTGGCGTTAGTTTCGGATGTGTTGTTGATAAAGGAGTAATGGTATGTGGTTGTTGTTTGTTTAGTTGGGTTGATGTTGTTGGTGTTGACATTGTAAGGTGACACCATGTCACCACGGCATGCCATCACGATGCACATCATGGCTATATGTCACCTCCGTCTAGGCATAATGACACATTTATGTTCATACGTCCTCAGATGCATTATATATGTCATGTTTGTGTGCATTCATGCATCTCATGCATGTCATTTGTTCAATCATGGTATGGATATATTGGCTTTTTCGTTTCAAATGCCGCCTAAGAGGGCTCGTACTACTGCTGTTTCGACACCTAGCACCACCTTTTCATGTAGTAGGTCTAAGTTTTTATCTGCAACTGCCCAAGATACTTTTGGGTCTTAATTTCGTAGTTTACATTACGATCCGTTTTGTTTGAGCTCGAGGTCATTATGTCTTACCTGTTACCCGACCTCGCTACTATTTTCACTTCCCAGGGTTGGGAACCTGTAACGCCCCAATTTTTCTTACATCTTGAGGTGCTACAAAAAAATTTCATTTACTTTTATTTACTTAAAATGCGGAACGATAAAATTCTTTAATAAACAAACAATTGGAACATCCATAAATTTAAATTTGAATCATGAAATTGTGTCTTTAAAAAAATAACTTAAATATTCTCAACTAATAAATTCGATAATAATGTTTAAACAAAATAAACAACTAAATTTAAAAGTAGTAAAACTTAATATTTTTGTATGTCGAAATCCCTTGACAGTCCGCTGCACCATCCCGCCACAGCTCCAATCGACCCTAACTAGCCCATAAAATTTTGTAAAAGTGAGTATTTTAAAAATAACACCTAGTAAGATACATACCGTTTTCATACACAATTATATAACAATAACATGGAAAATTCATACCTCATTTCTCTTTATGGAGTATATCGGTGACTATGAGAGATACCCATCATTTCTCATTTTGAATTCCCGAAAGATTTCACATTTTCACTACAACAAAAACAGCATACGACAATGTTTAGACGTGTGTTGCAAATCAAGGTGTTGTCGTAGAGTAGAGAGATACGAAAACGTTTTTTAAACATTGCCAAAGACCTACGGAAACCTTTAGAAAACGCCCTTTCGCAACGTTTTCTAAACTTTTCCGTAGGTCTTTGGTAACGTTTAAAAAACATTGTCGTAGGTCATATTATAGGTTTTTTTTAGCAATTTATGTAAATTGATCGGCCAAATTGAAAATACTCCTTTTGAACAAATTTTAAAATTGCATAAAAATTGATAATTTCATTACAAAATTTTGAATCCACACACTTGAACATTAAAATGTAATACAACATCACCTAAATAAAAAGGAGTTTCAAAATGAAATAAAATTAGGAATAAAATTTTGGACAAACAACAACTCCCTACACCAACGTCCCCAGTTGCACCAACTACTACTTCACCAAGATCACTACTTCCACCAACGCTAGTATCTGTTGCATCTCCTCCTCTTACTATTGCACTAGCTACAACCCCGACCCCTTTGCCACCTTCTATTTTCAGATCCCCTGTTGCATCGCCAACTGCATTCTCTTCACCAAGGTCTCCAGCAGTATCACCAACAAAATACCCAATTGTCAAAACTTCAGTTTCACTGCCACCTTCTCTTAGCCTAGAAGAATCACAGAGAACTTCCACAAATATTCTATACTTGTATTCACCATCGAATCCTGCATTCCAACCTCAAAAGAAAGTCTCACTACTTAAAGAGAGAATTTCTTGCAGTCTTTCGGGCCAATTTGAGTTCAAACTTCTACAAAAGTTTGCAACTTCCCTAATCAATAAGATAAGTTGATGTCACATAAAAGACTACAAGATATTGAACAAGAAAGGCAAAGATATTAATTTTGAACTCCACGGACTATTTCTTTGGTGTTCTTTGACTTATCTTTTCCTGGTGTCCAGAAAGAATACATGGAGGGGAATTTACCGAGTTAACTTCCATGGTGTCACTAACCGCATGATGTAATGTAGCACAATAAGTCAGAATAAGAGTGCAAGTATCCTTTTATGTACCCACAACCATCAAAAATAGTACAACTGAATGATGAGAACATTGTCAAATTCCTTTTAACTCAAAATTATAAAGAACAAAAATCAGATGGAAACCAAAAGCATGAAATCTTTTTATATATCCCTCAGGCAATAGGCATATATGTAAGAAGAGCAAAGCATACACGAGCAAAGTTGATGGAAAATGGTACCAATGGAAAGGCTTTAACCTCATCTTCAATTCCATACCAAGAACACCGCGTAACTCCAAGCAATTCGACCGAAAATTAGCTTCAAAATTTGCTGCCTGAAATTCGGTCTAACATCGACAAATCGCCATCCAACAACCTTACTGATCGGAACCCACCACTCGCCAACTCCTCCCTTCAAGATGAACCCATCCATGTAAATAATTTACCATAAACAACTAACAATAGCCTTCAATTTCAAACTAAAAATTGCGCTGTCGCGAATGTCACGATTTCGCACAAGAAGATATCAAATTCTGACTCAGTCGAGATGACCCATGGTAGCGGGCCACCTGGGTTGGGTGCGCCTTCACCGACACATCTATCCCAGCCATGGATCTTCCCCAATTTGGCCTCAATCAACTTGAATCTGTAACTAAAGTGCACACTGGCAATAAATCACGACCGCATGAGCCTTTTTCTGCCATTTCCAGTGCCGTCCGGTCCAGCCAAGGTGGCGGACCACCTGGGTCAGTACCCTCCTACCCTGGTGCACCTAGCCTATCCCTAGGTTCGAGCCAATTTTGTCGCAATGCCTTACTTTTTGGGTTGGAGAGGAATGGATGGAGGGAATTGTGAATATAAGTAGGGTTTGTATTACTTTGGGTTTCTATCGACCTATTTATAATTTTAAAAAGTCCAAAAATTTTAATAACATTTAATAAACATTGTAAAAAATAATCTATTGAAACTTTTTACAATGTTCAATAAACAATGCAAAAAAAAATAAAAGGTCTCACTTTTGGGTTAATACCCTAAATAGTCACTGAACTTTGTCAAAAGTTCCCATGAGATAACTAAACTTCAAAACTTCCTTAATTAGTCACTGAACTTTTCATAAAGTTCCCATGAGGTCACCGACCTTTAAAACTACCCTAAATAGCCACTGAACTTTTCCAAAACTTCCTTAAATAGTCACCCAACTTTGCAAAAAGTTCCTAGAGGGTCATTGAATCATTGATGTATGGGGTCCCAATTTGCAAAGTTCAATGACCTCCTAGGAAGTTTTAGCAAAGTTCAGTGACTATTTATGGTAGTTTTGAAGTTCAGTGACCTCTAAAAAACTTTTTGCAAAGTTCAGTGACTAATTAGGGAAGTTTTGAAGTTCGGTGACCTCCTGGGAACTTTTAGCAAAGTTCAGTGACATTAAGGGTATTAACTTCTCACTTTTTGCAACATTCAATGAATTTTGTGAAGTGAGACATTTCGTAACGTTTGTCAAACATTGCAAAAGTAGACTTTTCGCAACGTTTGACAAACGTTGCAAAAGACTTTTCTTTTTGCAACGTTTATCAAACATTGCAAAAAGTGAGACCTTTCACAACATTTGCTAAACGTTGCGAAAAGTATACTTTCGCAACGTTTGACAAACGTTGCAAAAAGTCTCACTTTTTGCAATGTTTGATAAACATTGCGAAAAATAAAACCTTCCGATACACTCAATAAACGTTGCAAGCGAAAGGTCTCACTTTTCGCAACGTTTGATAAACGTTGCGAAAAATAAAACCTTCCGGTACACTTAATAAACGTTGTAAAAAGGGATCTATCACAACATTTTTCTAAAAAATGCTGCTAAAACTCATTTATATTAACCAATGACAACATTCACTTACTAAAATGTTATTAAAAGATAGGGGTGGCAACGAGCCGAGCCGAGCCGAACCCAAGCAAAAAAAAAAAGCTTGTACCGAGCCCGAGCTTTTTTGGACCGAGCTTTTTTAGGCCCGAGCCGAGCTGAGCCGAGCAGAGCTGAGCCCGAGCAAAAAAAATGAGGCTCGGCCCGAGCCTTTGCGGGCCGAGCTGGCTCGGGTTTTTTTTTTTGTGTTATAAATTAAATAAATTTTAAAAATATAAAGTTTACATTGTAAACCCTCCTCCTTTATCCGGGCTTGGGACCGGCTACAATTATCGTAGGCGGAGTTAAAACTGTACACGAATAAAATATTTCGACTTTCGTGTACAATTTTTCTTGATACAAAAAAATTTAAAAATTACATTTATTTTAAACTAATCAATTTAAAAACTTACAATATCATAGATGCTTGAATTTGCTGTAACTCTTCAGCCATTATGCTGTCAACTTGTTCTTGAAGGCGTAATTCCGCACATTCCCAATCCTTCAAACATATTAAAGCCTCCAATATATCTTCTTTTAGTCTTGATCGTTCGTCACATAAAATTCGACCACCTAAACTAAATGCAGCCTCCGATGCTACCGTAGACACCGGAGGTGTTAGTAGATCGCGAGCAATTTTTGATACAATTGGATATTGCCTTTCGTTACACCTCCACCATGATAAAAGATTAAATTCCTCTAATTGTTCTGGTTGTAACATACTACGAACGTTCACGCACATATACCTAGTTAACTCAGAGGGAATTTCAAGATTTGTACCACTGACATCTACTGCTCTAGATATTGACGAACTAGAATTAAATGAGGGAATACTAGTATTGGTCTCTAAAAATTCCAAAAATTTTCTGCATTTGTTGATGTATTTTTTGAAAAAGAACTTTGAGTAGTAGAACTACACTGACCACTTTTTTCAGCGTAATAGTTATACATTTCACATAAAATAGATTCTATATGCACATGCGATAATTCTATATTTATGAAATTTGAAATCCCCTTTATAGTAGCTTTTCTGCCAGTTAAATTAAGTCGAGGGTCCATCACTGAAGCTAATAAAAATAAAGAGGGTATCTCTTCCCAATATTTACGAAATTTTGCCTCCATAGAATAAATTACGTTAATAAAAATTGTCAAACTCCTATGTTTTTTAAATGCTTGTGCAATATAGAAAAAATGTTGTAAAACAATTGAAGATGTAGGATAATAAACACCGCTACATTCCTTCGTGGCATCGAAAAAAGGTTTTAAGAAATTTTTCACTTGAAATGCAAGAGACCATTCCCAATCTTCTAAATTATGTTCGGGTCCATATGTATGTCTACCATTATAATACATTGAAATAACGTTATCATAATTTTCACACGAATGTAACATAAGATATGTAGAATTCCATCTATGTGATACATCAATGACAAATGATCTCTCTTCTAAGCCATACTCTGCACATAAATTGTTAAATGCTTGCTTTCTTGCTGGTGATATAGTTATAAAATTAATTGATTGCCTAATTTTATCTAAGGTGATTTTATATATTCCAATCCATCTTTTACAATCAAATTAATAATGTGACATACACAACGTTGATGAAAAAATAAACCTCCAAATTTAGGGTTCAAATCATCAATAAATTTTTCGATAACAACTTTGTTTACACTAGCATTATCAAAAGTAAAACTTCGAACCATTTCTTGCATACCATATTCTTGTATAATATCTTTCAAAACCATGTATATATTAGTTATGAGGATATTCTACACATCTGAATGCAATTATTTTTTTATGCATAATCCATAGGTGATCAATGTAATGAGCTGTAGCAGCAAGATATCTTTTTTTATTAACACCGGTCCATAAATCAGAGGTAAATGATATAACACAATCAAAAGTTTTTAGACTTTCAATAGCAGTTTGTTTTCTTTTGTTATATAATTTTATAGCATCCGAACGAAGAGTATTTCTACAATAAGAATTATACCTGGGTTGGAGATATTTCTGCACAAGACGAGTAAAGTGTTCCGACTCGATCATCGTTAGCGGCATCTCTGCTGCAGCCACGTATGCGGCCATTCCTTCACAAAATCTTTCCTGTGAATATACAAAAGTGGATAAAGTGGAACCGGAACCTATAAATGTTAGTTCGGTCTGTTTCGGGTCAAGACCGACTGGTTTCGCTTTGCAACTTCGTAAAATGTGTCTATTTAAATGCAATGTACTCGAACTGAGCTTCCAACTAAGTTCTTTACCACAATAATTGCAACATGCTTTCCAAATATCAACTCCATTTTGAACCCCAACTTTTTTACGAGTTATATGTTGCCAACAATCAGCAGACTCTTTTTTTAACCTTCTAACCTCAACTACTTCCTCCTCTTCGATATCTTTCAAATTAATTGGAATATTTTGAGATGCATCGTTCCCCGATGGAGTACTCGAACTACCTTTAAACTGATTAATTTCATCACTGGTAAAATCCATGTATAAGTATTATAATAGAGGGAAATTGTAGTAAATAATATAGTCAAATGTGTAAAAAAATAGGAGATGAGAATACAGAATATTGTAGTAAAGAATATAGCAAAATGAGTAAATTGAAAATAATAGTTAAATAATTGGAGAGTAGAATATTGAATATTGCATAAAGAGTTAAGCGATTGAAGAGTGATATGAAATTATAAATTTTTTTTCGTATTTATAGACAAAAAAAATATTCAATTTTTAAAATTAAAATTTTTTTTTTTGCGTGCACGCAAGAAAAAATCTTGCGTGCACGCTAACGCCTAATTGTCATTGGTATTTGGTACACAGACTATTTGTAATTTGATTCTTCAACACATAATTTATTTAATAGTCTTATAGTGATACTGTGATAGACTGATAGATTAGTCCGTGACTCTGCATCTGCCTGATTTCAGGCATATTTGAATCTGCCTGTAGCAGGCAGATTTATTAAATTTTTTTTTATTTCACAGGCCGGCCCGGGCTCGGGCCATGGCCACTAAATGTGGCTCGGCCCAAGCTTTGGCTCGGTGCCACCGAGCTCGAGCCGGGCTTGGCTCGGGCTTTTTCCGAGCCACATAATAACCTATTCACCCCCTCTAGATGTAGTTTGGATCGAACTTTGTTATTTTCAATTTTATCATTGTAAATTGGAAAAGTCTTCAATTGGTGCAATGAATTATCGTGACTCTTCAAATACAAATGGTGCAAATAAAAAAGATATGTTGTTTTGGAATGTATGTAACTATTAAAAAAGATACATAATGAAAAGTTAAGACCTTTTAATAGATTGCAATATGGACCGTTAGATATGAAAGTATATGATCTAACGATCCACATTAATTTATGTCAAAAGAAGAAAACTTTTGAAAGCATATATGAAATCTATAAATAGAGACCCCTAATTCTCTAATTCGAAGGCATTAGAGAAAAAAAAAATTCTAAATTGTCTCATCTCTTCAAGATTTTCAGTTCTTTTTTATTTTACCGAAATTAAATCATGTTCGAATTATTTTTAGAACTAAAATTTTGTATGAGCACTTTTAGCTTGTGTCTATTTCGTTTGTGAAGAATACTATCAACTGTTTGATATGTCCGGTCTGACAAAATTAATATTGTGTTATATCAATTTTGGAAGAAGCATTGCATTTTGGGAGATAGACTTCCATTTGATCATGTTAACACAATGTAAGGAGCGAAATCCATCTTAACGAGATATACAATCGTATACCTCATTTCATTTCATCTCCTTCTAATCTTTACATTTCATTAGTGGCAATATGTGTGTCTTTTCATACACGTATCTTGGTTTCAGTAAGTTGAAACTCTATTCAATATTTTGTACCAGTAAATCCTGATTTTATCAATTTGCATGAACGTATTTTTGGTTAAAAGGAATATACACCAAATTTTCCAACACACCTGGTGCTTCCACATTGCATACTTAGGTGGATTCTATTATCAGCTTTATGTTGTTCTAACCAGGGGCGGATCCAGCACCTGGCCAGCCCCTGCGGCCGCCCGTGCTAGATCCGCCGGGATTCGTCAATAGCCGGTCACCATGGAGCTTGAAGGAGATGAAAGGTTTTACTATTTGCCTCTTTTTTTTAAGCAATGAGCATTTGTTTTGGGTTTTTTTTTTCTTTTTTAGGATTTTAAAACATACGCCCAACTGCCAAAGGTTTGCTCACTGTCGCTGATGATTGTTCTTAAAAATGGCAGCCGATGGGTAAAGTGGAGAGAGAAATTGTTGTTGGCTTTAAAATGGAGAAGATGAAGTGGCTGTAAAGCTTTCTTTTAAGAATTTGGGTCTCTTTTAGTTGGGCCTTTTATTTTTGTGGAAATTGCACCAACTACCTAGTATTTAATAAATATTTAAATATTACTTTCTAAATGTTGAATATTCAATAATTACTGTTTTAAGGTAGTAAAAATGAAATGTGAAATATTACTCGCCTCCTACTACTTAAATATGGTGCCTGATTTTACTCCACCAAACATGCTCTAATCTATGGTGCAATTGAATTTTAATCCACCAAACACGTCATATCCATACGTCCATGTTTGTCCATGATTCAAAATCCCCAATCTTGAGTTTTAGATTTTTTTTTGTATATTGATCCTATCAAGAACCCCGATTGATCGAAATCTTAAAATCATTTCAAAACATTATTCAATCACAAATTTAGCATAATCTTTAGCCCATATTTTGATTCGAAAAATACATTTCAAGGTCTTTCCTTTTAGTGTGATAATGGCTTAGTTGTCCATATAAACCCTATTCCGAGGTACAATAAACAACAAGCAAAAATATGAGATCACATCCCATGCTGCAGATCTAAATCGTAGGGTTGTATTTTTTTTATTTTATTTTTAGTATTATGGGTTGTAATGAATTTTATTTTCATATGTATATACTTTTTACGTTTTAGTGCATTTACATATGTATTGAATTTTGGTTTTAGTTATTACAATTGTTGATTGTCAACGTTCATCGGTCTCTCCCCGTGCTGAACTAAAAGTCTGGATTCGCCCCTGGTTCTAACTACATTCAATTTGTTCTTCTAGCGACATTTCTTCTTGATTTTTGGGTGAACTAATCTTTCATCTACTCACAAAATATATATTTTAATCCCATGACCGTAATCCATCCTACAATATCGAAAATCACAACAAAATCTGCAATGATTTGATCTACGTATCCAACAAAATCAAAATGTTAACGACTCGGATAAATGTAATACTTACACTTATCAAACATTCTCAAAAATACAATTTTCTAGTTTTTTTTAGCAAAACCGAATTAAACTAACATAAGATCAGAACGAACAAAAGAACAACTCGATCGAATCTCATACTTTTGATAGCCTCGGAACATGTATGAATTTACATAATTCAATAAAATATATCGAATAACGCTACAATGAAAATCTTGTACATATTCTATGCTTGATGATGATGATGATGATGATGATGATGATCGAATCTCATACTTTTGATAGCCTCGGAACATGTATGAATTTACATAATTCAATAAAATATATCGAATAACGCTACAATGAAAATCTTGTACATATTCTATGCTTGATGATGATGATGTGATCATCATCATAATAATAATAATAATAATAATAATAATAATAATAATAATAATAATAATAATAATAATAATAATAATAATAATAATAAAGGGTTCTTGTTCGTAACACATGAATATATATTTTGCTCGAATTTAGCTAGAATGAACGTGATAAATATTACAAATCAATCATCTAATGGAAAAATTGGAATATCTTATTAATCAAGAAAAAGAAATGTGTTTTTTTTTTTTTTTTTTACAACCTTAAAATGTATTTATAGACTCAAAACAAATTTGAATTACATTGAAACTCTAATCGTGTAGATAAATCCAAAAATAACTTTAAAAAAAATGAAAATGCTCTTAAATTAACTAAAAATAGAATTATGTTAAAACGGACCTATAAATGATGGAAATTAATCCCAAAGTTCGACAAGGTCACCCGAAAAAAATATGGAGAATCGAAAAATTATACTTCTTGATGAAAATCTGACAATCAAGCTGAACGTTACGTGCGTTTTTGTAGATCCACCTTATTTTTTCTTTTTTCAAATTAGTTTAAGATTTTCTTTTCTAACTATCCCAGATTATTTCCTTCCACTTCAAATAAACTCAATCATGAGTTGTCGTCAGGATACAAAGGCTCATAGGAGGAAAACTCATTAGCTAAATTTGTAATAGCCATGAAAGCTTTCCTTTAGACTTTAAAAGCTTTTTGTACCCTCCATGTTGGTGTAACTGTAATCTTTTTATCCTTCAGCATCAAACTGCCACAGTCTGTCCAATAGAATATGACATGCATTTTTCTCAATAACATCACAAATAACTTCTGATTTGTAAAATGTCCTCGTAAACAAAGGTACCTTACGAATTTGAATCACGTGAATGTACACACCCTTCTTAATCCAACTAATCTAATAAGAAACTGGATGTGATTCTGGCAACTTCATATGATACACTAGTTTCTTGGCGATTAGATTCTCACAACTGCCACTCTTTATAATCGACTGCAAAAAACATCACTGACTCGACGCTTGGCCTAAAAGATCTTCCCATGCTGAGTCAACTCTTTTTGCTTGGGTGAGCATAACATTTTCTGCACAATCCATACAAAACTTCCTTGTTCTTCTTTACAAACTTCATCAGTATTCTTCTTCTTCTTCTTCTTCTTCCTCATTGTTGGCATATTCCTGATCCTCATCATCTAAATTCCTATTGAAGACAAAAATCTCCGCTTTGAATATGTGAACTCATTATGATTACCATGATAATTAACGAATTGGAGCTGGAACTAGAGCCAAATTGACAGGGGCAACAACCTGAACAGGTCGATGGATGATTGTTGCCTAGGATTACCACCTCCAAGAATCAAGGCAAGTAGTATGTCCTTGAGTTGATTGTCAAATATTTGCAGATGATTACCTACTTCTATGAGATTAGTCTCAATCGCGTCAAACCTTGCCTCAAAACCTTTCTCTGATTCTCTGCCATTGATACCACAGAAACAGGACAAAATGTAAATAACAATAAAGGATTCTTGTTCATTACAACACACAAACAGGTGTTTGCTCGAATTTCGCTCTAACAAACGTGATAAATATTTGAAATTCATCAAATTACGGGAAAAACTGAAATATCTTATTAAGCAAAAAAAAATGTTATTTTTACAACCTTAACACGTATTTATAGACTCAAAATAAATTCTAATCACATTGAAACTCTAATTTTGTAAATCCAATTAAAACTAAAAAAAACTTGAAAAAAAGATGAAAGTACCCTTAAAAATGAACTAAAAACAGAAAACGTTAAAATAGACCTTTAAACGACATAATTCGACTCCAAAAAGTTAGACAAAGTCACCCAGAAAGAATGTGCAGAAAAAAAAAAAAAAAATGTTTTCGTAAATCCTCCTTATTTCTTCTGTTTTCCAATTAGTTCATGATTTTCTGTTCTAACTCCTGTGCATTATATACTCTCCGTGTGTGTTGAAGAGCCTATTCCAACCACTGGCTGACTCTGCTAGTGTTAAGTGAATAAGTAGAGTATAATTCTGATTTTTGTCTTAATGAATTTAATGGAGGGCTGTGACAATATTAGAATATAAAACGAGTTACTTTGACACAAATTAATCAAAGTTTAAATAGTATACTGCAAGAAATGTAGTTGCCCTCTTAGTTTTGTCATCATACCCTTTTGGACAGAATCAAAAAAAGTTTATGTAGATTTTCGGGGTCACCACACAAGCCATGTCTAAATCTGTACCTTGAACATGACAAATCTCAATTTCAATGCGAATTTGGCATTGCCAGGTGTCAATATTTTTTAATGCTCAATAAGTACATTGTCCATTTCCAAATATGACATTAATATCATTTCAAAATTAATGAGAATTTATTTATTATTGACAACTTCATATTTTGTGGTAAATTAATTAATTTTTCAAGAAATCAGTGCATATTAAGAGTAATATTATTCATCCCCACTAAGGTTACAAATACAATCTAGGTGGCGTTAATTTGACATTAAATGATAGGTACCTTTCATTTAACCTATCGTTTAGAGCTGTTTGTAACCCCACTGAGAATGGATAACATTACTCCAATTTAAATTCACAGCTATGCACATGCATAATACAGTCCAACAATATAATTACCTTCACCCTATTTATCTTTATTTTTACAGTCTTGACTTTTCAGTACCATAAATTAACATGCAAAATTCCCATATAAATAGGAGAATTCTTGTACTCTTCACAACATATATGTTTATCCTCTTAACATTTTGATACAAATATATCACCTCCATCCATGGAATTCTTCAAAAAGTTCCTTTGCATTATTTTGTTTATGTGCTTTATGACCAGAGGTATAACATTTCTTACGTTTCTTTCTTTCTTTCACTTATCTAATATTAACTTATGCCATTTTGATTTCATGTTTCAGGTAGTCTTCAGTGCTTTCCTGGGAGCCTTAGTGACCTTAAGGTTAATCAAGTTAAAACCAGAGCGAAAATAGGGAATAAACCAGAGTGGAAAGTGACAGTCACCAATAAATGCATTTGTAGCTTCTTGCAAGTGATGATACTTTGCCCTGGATTTGATTCTGTCGAAACAATTAAGCCCATGTCTAAGTTGGTTTCCAAGATCGGCCCGAAGTTGTGTCTTATTAATGACGGGAGCCCTATCTATGGTGGAAAAACATTCGTATTCACATATGCCTCGGATCAAGAGATTGCATATGCTCCATATTCCTTTCAAGAAGCATGCTCTTGAATGAACGAATTATTGTTGATAGCTGGTCTTATTGTAACAAAACCTTGTGAGGTTGCTGTTTTACTTTAGTAAAAGGCGAAAGAATAGTTCGCTCTGCTTTCACTGCGTGGCTGCATAGGTTGCTGTTTTTCTTGTTTAGTTAAGAGGTTGCTGGTTTATCTATGTAATGAAATTTTCAGTTTGTTCTTGCACTCTTGCAGTTAGTTACAGGGAATTAATTAAGGGAACATCTGGGTTGGATTTTCAACCTTTTACATTATCTTGTTATAGGTTCCCAACATTTAAAAGTGACATTCTAGATCTTCAGCCCATTTAAATATGTATATTTGGGTTCTCACGTGATCGAAATCGTCAATGTGACTATTAAAATCAATATGACTTTCACATCACTTGAACATATAGTCTACCAATTTACTTTTTTCCCTCCATCTAGAAGTTGAGTGCAATTTTAATATGGACATTGGCAGTTTTAATTACATGGAGACCTAAATTCACAAATTTAAAGGACCTCAAACTTCACTTTTAAAGGTTAAGAACTCATAAATCACATCATGTGAACTATTAAGGAGTTGAACCTTAATTTTCTCATTAATTGATGCAATAATGGCTTAATTTGTGGAAATCTGGAAATGGCTTTATTTGTCTTAAAGAAATGGACCCATGTTTGTATGCATGATTGAATACATCCCATTAATCACTTCACCAACCCCCGTCCCACAGAGAAAAACATTGATTTTTCAAAGAAGTTTGTTAAAAATCCATTCTGTAGAAATTTTCCCCTCATGACACGTTTAGTGCAAGGTTCAAAAATGCGTAATACATGGCAATTTTGATCGAGTATCAAGCATTATAAGTATATGCGGACCTATGCGAACTGTGTGTAATTATGTGTCTTCCAGTTTTTAATATTATTTCAAATATTGCAAACTAAGAAATAAATAAAATAATATATTATTTGAACTTTATACATCTTCTTCAAAAAAATAAAAAAAGTTGTTCAAAATCATAAATACTACAATTACTTGATAATTAATTCGTACAATTAAATTAGACACGAATTTCGACTTAAAAATACCCCTAAATCTTGTTTAGCTCTTTGTCGAATTCTAATTCAATCTCTTCTTCTTCTTCTTCACACAAGTCATATTTCGTGTCAATTTGTTTTTATTTTTATTTTTTTTTCTAAACATGAAAATCCTACATATTGCTATATATAATTCATGGGCTTGGGTGATTTGGGCTAATTTGATGTTTGTTGGGCCCAATTTTTTTTTATTATTTTTTTTAAGTTATAAAAATGGATTGAACTTTACTTGTCTAATTTGGACAAAAATTTTAAGACAAATGTGTACGCATTTTGGCATTTAAGCTCGCACGTGCGGTTAGTAAAATGAATTGACCGCATTATCATGCGCATCACCCATATGTGAGGCGTTTCAAAAATGTATCAAGCATATACATGCATATATGAAACATATGCTCGTATTTTAGAATACTAGCAGTGACAAAATGTAATTTATTCATTACCTTTGAGTTTGAAAATGTCAAACTTTTAAAATTTTAGACAAATATACCAATCTCTTTTAATCCTCTACCTTTTTGCACGAATTTCAAATAACCAAGGTGTTCGAACAATTTTCGCAAGTGCTTAGGATTTTTGATAAGTAATAGTATGATGAATTGAGAGTAGAGTATCATCCCACGAATAATAAGCTTTAAATTGAAATCTATCAATCCGTTATCAAATTAAATGTAACTAAAAACAAAGGTGATTTAGAACATGTTTGGTAGAAATTGTGTCAAAGTCAAAACTAAAACCACACATTTTATTGGACCGACAATTTTTTAACCACACATTTCATCAACTTTTATCAAAACCTACTAAAAATCTTATTTTAATCCTCATAAAGGGGCTTAGTTTATATTTAAATTATCCTACTTGTTATCTAATATTATTTCTAACTAAATATGGGATGAATGTCTTGGAATCTCATATTCACCTATTAATATTCTATTTCAATTCTCGGCCTATGTAATTTAGTGTGATTTGTATAAATGTGACAATTAATAATCAAATTTTATTTAACTATATTTTACAATATAAGTCAAACACATTCTAAACATGATTTGATCATATTTCTAATTTGAATTCATATGCAAAGTAACAAATTTAATTACACAATTATTTGTATGATTGCACATGCCGTATATGATATTGCTAATATCTATTGCCCATGTGTTAGAATTGAAAATTGAGTGTTCTAAACATATTGTGAGACTCTCAATACTACAACAAGCAACTAATTGGGTAATTGATGATCAATCAATTAAATAATTTTAAAAATTTTACAAGATCAATCAAGAAAACAAATTTACTAAACCATTTGGTCTTTGAATTAAAAATAAATAATAATAAGGTTCATCTTCGATCCAACACAAAGAAAATCTGCCTAACATGTTTTTATTGAAAAAACAACAAAATGAATGAAAAATTATCACCCCAAGACTTATATGAATACAAGAAATATATAGAAGCAATTTCTCGTTTTTTGATTTTCAATTCCAAACCTTGATTCTTCACCTTTTTGATGTTCCTTGATTCAATTCACGTGCTAGATTTGTTTTCCTCTCATATTAAATTTTCTAATCATTTCTTGATACATTTTATGATGTGAATAGATTTGAGAGGTGAGAGAGATTTCCTAATGTTTTGCCATCATTCTGTATTATAGGAGGCAAAATTAGGAAAAAAATGCTTTCAAAGTCCTTCCCATGCAGAGTTTCAGCCAAGGAAGGAAAGCCATGTCTAGTCAAAGTTGACCCATGTGTGGGGCCACTCCTTTCCCACACATGAAGTCGAAAGAATGTATGTTAATTTCATGTTCATTAATTGCCACTTCTAATATCGGTTCCTTTGTAATTAATTTGTCATGCTCTTTATGTTCTTCTTCAATAATTTATATCTCATCGGGTTGAATAGTTGATTCACAGTCTAAATCCACGAACGATGACAATTATTTCCTTTTGACTTTTTCAAGTGAATTATATTCACACCTTTTAAATTTTGCTCCAATATAGAGCATCTCCCACATACATTTTGCTTTCATCGTTAATCTTTCCGACTCTGTTTGATACTTCATTTGTATGCAAACCATTATATAAGTACTTGTGTACAAGTAGTATTATTCTATTTTGCAAGTACATTATCTTTCAACATGAGATGACAATCTCCCACAAGCATGATATTCTCATCCTAATCTATATGCACATAATCTAATACAAGCATGTAGCCTACATCAGATTTGTTAATTGTTTGTTTAAGACATCTTAAATATTGTTTAAATTGTAGAAGCTTGAGGTCAGTACTTTTAGGTTTTGAAGTTGTTTGCAATCTTTTGACAAAAACTATTGTTGTAAAAGAGTTTTTAAAGTCAAAGGGTCAAGTAATAAGTTAGAAGTCCTAGAGTTTGTGTATGGAACAAAGGAGTAAACATCATCGCAGTTTCGCTAGCCTATCATCCAATTGTTCTTAAGTGGTGAAAATAGAAACTGCATCATCTGTCTGTTGCCTGGACTTCGCTTGAGCGAGACACCGTCGCTTGCCTATTACTGAACTCTTGCTATAGCGACAACTTTTTTTCGGAAAAACCTAATTTGCATTTTTCAAGCTTTTATCCGACCTATACTACCCAAAAACCTCTGTACCATATATATGAATGTCACCGCATGAAAACTAGAAGTTAAACATTGAGATAAACTAGATTTTCATTCTCCATATCGTTTTACATCATTTATAGAGTTCAACCATTATTTTGATTTGATCATTGCTTAGAGAAACATCATCCTCAATAAACCAAACATCAAAACACATACTTTCACAACATCATCAAAGTTCTGAAGATCAAGGAAAATGATCAGAGTTACTGGTCGTTGAAGAACAAGGAGTTCTCATTAATCTATAAGAGATAGATGAATTTAGAAGGTCGGGAGGTGCTACAGGAGCATGCAATCTAGGAGAGCTTTGGTGATTATAGACAAAAGGTCAGAAAGTACTAGAATTACTTGAGTCGACAGTACTGTAAGTTGATTCGTTTATAGCGGAGGTAACTAGCTTCGTCCCAGAGTTTTTATCCATTTGGGTTTCTTCGACATCAATATTGGTGTTATTTATTGATTTCTTAATACAAACTGCAGCATTAAAACTATAGGAAAATTGAATTGATTGACTAACCATCTAGAAACTGTAATACCCCCGAACTTCACATTACACCTTTGGCAAATATGATTCATGCATGCTATTTACAATGTCATTTGCATCAATTTTCCTAATTGCTTTCTTTTAAAATGGCACATTTGATTATTGAGAGCTTAAGATCTTTATATGGTGTTAGCCTTCGACTCCTCGACTTAGGTGACAAACTCTACATTGAGCTATGATAGAAAATTAGGTTAATCTAGATGTTGGAGATTGACTTGTTAAGCAATTGGAATCTTGAAAATGCCGGAATTAGTATCGATAAAGGTTCTAGCTTTCCATTCATTTGATCAAGGACACTGTAAACCCTATATAGGTAATTGGACATGAAGCATGAAGTGATATGATCATTAAACAATAATATGGATTTTATATGACGTTATAAATATTGAGGTGCAAATTGTTGAAATCGGTCGAAAATCGGGTGTCAATTGGGTAAGTAATTAAATGATTCGTTAAGGAATTAATGCTATAAAATATTTTGTACTCTTAGGGCAGGTAAAATGTATTGTAAATACATTAAAATAATCTAAGGACACTTTATTTGTACATGCAAGGATAGAGGTGAAATCAGATTTCTACTACAAGGGACATTGCATGCTTAATACACCCCATGTTTGTCGATTTGTCCTTGTAATGGTCAATTACTTCACCATTAAGCATTAGTCACATTTAAAACTCTCTTAAGGCTTCATATATTTAGTATATTATCCATAAGTTTCATACAAATCCTTCAAGGATAGGTACAACATCAGAATTTAACCACAAGAAGCCACCTCATGCTTGAACACCTCATGTTTGGGAGACTTGTCATTTTACCATCCAATTCCTTCAACATTAAGACTTCCAACACGTCCTCCACCCCTTTGATACTTCATATACATTAGATATATATCTTATAATTCACAAATAGATTCAAATATGATGAGGGAAAAATCAAATATTGCTGTATAAAGCCACATCTTGCTTAACACACGTCAACATGGCTGCATGAAGTATTTTCTTAATCCTTAAGCAAGATCACGACCCAAACCCCTTTAGGACTCTATAAATACCCAATATTAAGATATTTTATCCCTTCAAGTGATCCCTAAGTGAAAGATAAAGAAAAGAAATAGAGGAAAGTAGAAACAACGAGCTGGGAATTGAAATCCGGGATAAGTGAGTTTAGCTCTTAGTTTTGAAGGTTGTTTCACTGTTTTCTTAAGGTGTTACAATCTTGTGAACCTCTAGAATTTTTTGATATTATGTTGGGGTTGGTGTTGGGGATGTTATTATGGTAAAAAGAAAGAAGATTGTTAGAGATATATGGAGTGAAACAACTAAGGACAGAAACTGCATATTTGCTGAATTTTACTTGTTTTGCCTTTGGCGTTATATAATATTTTGAATGGAAACATATTTTCACTTGGAATGTTTTAATATAAGAGTGGTAAGGTATAGAAACGATCCTTAATAGGTTAGGAACTGGTTGGTGGCATAATAAGTAATGGAAACCTAAGTTCATCACTAGAAACGGTTGGGTTCATCGTGCTATAAAAAGGACTTGACTTGAGGCTGAGAAACCTGTACTTGAGGTGAATTCATAACATGGTTATCTTCACATATATGTTATATAAATACCTTTAAAGTTTGGAAAGGATTGAATGTGATTAAGGGTGCAAAAAGATGGATGAAATGGGACATGACAGCAACTAAAATGCAAAGAACTAGCTTCTGTCCAATTTGGTAGTTTGCATAGTTTCAACCTTTACATGTCCATGAATTATCTCTTATTTTTATCAAAAATATATTTTAAGGAGTTCTAGGTGGTTAAAAAATAATTGGACGACATTGAATTTCATAATTAGACTCGAGAAATAGTGTGATTTATGGGACTAGTTTGCAATACAAGCGGTAATTTGAATTGTTAATATCATCTAAATTATTTTAGCATGAATGGACGTAGCACAGAATTGTATGTGTGTTAAGATTATCAAATTGAGGATTGTGTTTAATACTAGATGATAATACAGGTGATTTTTTAACTTTAAGTGGAAAAGAGAATTGATCTACGCTTCTATACACAAGAGCAAAAAGGTAAGCGAAAATTCATTTGTAACTACGATATAAGAACATAGTGTTTGTTATATGGTAGTATTGAAATATTTACATAACTTTGATAAGGAGCTCATTATGTATCATTTGATGATTATGATCATTGAGTATGTTACTCAATGAGCATTTTCATGTGTATACATGACATATGTCCATGGTTGAAAATCTAGCGTGCACAATATGATTGTAAAATTGAGCTTTTCTCATAAAATATCTTATTGACCACTACTAGTGCACCTAGTCATGTAAGGCATACTTATGTGATATGTTTTGGAACTGCGGATGATACGTCCTGGTTGATTACAAAAGTGGATATGGGATGGGCCTTTGGTAATCATAGGAGGGTGGACCACTCGGTTGTGCCCTTTGTGATTCTTTGATTATTTACGTTGTTGGGTGGGATACTTTTTGGGTGATCATAGGGGCAGTTAGTGGATGAGCATCTAGTGGTTACAAAAGGATGGTATACTCGTTGATGTCGATGTTAGATTTAGGGCGGACATGGTTCGATTCGGTTTAGTTCTGAAGGGAATCGAACCGAACCAAATTTTTTGGATATTTAATAAATGGAACCGTCAGGTCCAAATATAATTATGGAATGTTCGGGTTCGGTCGGTTCGGTTCGGTTCGGTTCAATTCCGTATCATAATTAATTTTTTTTAATATTTACAATAGCACTACATAAATACAACTAATGACATGTTCATTCGTATCTTTGATAGGCTGTTGGAGAGGGGAAGACGGACTCGGCAATCGGTGGTTTCGATTTGGACATGTAGATATAGGTTTTCAATTTATCAAATGATCTAGAGTTAGTGGACTTATTCTTATCAAAAGAAAATATGAAATTGGAAAGGGGATGATAAACACTTAAAAATGCCTAGATCTTAGGCTAACATTGAAATTAATAATTGAGCAAAAAAATTAAATTTAGAAATTGGGTTGGGCTGGGTTAGTTAGGCATGGACTTGGCTCAGGAGTTGGAGCATTAATCACTAAATTCGTTAATTTGCTAATTTGTTTAGAACAAATTAAAATAATTTTATTAATTCAATATAAAAAATTGAAAAAAATATTTAGATTCGATTCTTGGTCTATAACCGATAACCGACCCTAAAGTAATCGCTCGAAATCCCATCTAGTCTTCTCGAAAAAGTTCTGCATGTATGATGTCTGTGTGAGAAAATAGATGCAAATATAGAATCATCCATTCAGTAATCATACCAAAATAAGATTTGCCTTATCATACCAAATGTGTGTCTCAACGCACGGTCCAAATCTTTTCAGTCTTTTCCAAATAGGAGAGGCTGAGTGATGAACTGCTGCAATGGACGGATGTGTCCCTTTACAATATTTGCTTAATAAAAATTGAGGCCAAAGAGAACTCAGAGACCTGAACAGCCACCATAGATTCAATGAAAATGTGTCCACCGTATCCTGTAATCATCTAAAGCCTAGGCCTCCCTCGTCAGCAGGAAGACAAATTGCCTTCCAACTCCACTAATGTAGACGACGCACATGATCCTTAGAATCCCATAGAAAACGTGCAAATATACTTTCCAATCTTTTCAGAATGACATCAGGAGGTCAGATAATTGGAATAGATATAATAGTATAGAGGAAAGAATAGACCTCAGTAGAGTAATCTTACCGCCAGGAGAAAGAAGGCTTGAAGCCCATCTAGAAATCCTACTCCTGACCTTCATAATGAGATCATCATATATAAAGCTCTTCTTAGTCCCTTTAAACAAAGGGACTCCCATATATGTGAACGGCTGTCTCTGATGTGAAAATTAAGTCAAAATCACTAACTTCTGTATTTGAATATCAGATGCGTGCCTAGACAATATAAGACCACTCTTGTCCTATTTACCAATTAGCCAGAGACCCCCTCTTAGTACTCCAAACAATTAATAGCCCTTCTGATAGACTTCTTCTGTCCATTGGTAAATATAATATTATCATCAGCAAAAGCTAGATGAGAGACAAGATTACTACGTCCATGTCGATACTGAATACTAGGATATATCTGAAACCTCTGAGTAAGCAATCGAGAAAAGTAATCTACATCAGGAATAAATAAGGATGGAGAGATAAGATCTCCCTGTCTGACTTTCCATGATGAATAAAAGAAACCACATGGCTGCCCATTTAGAAGCAATGAGAATCGGCACTCCGATATACAACATCTGATTCAATCAATCCACAACTAGTCAAAACCAAATGCCTGCAGTATAGGATAAATGAATCCCCAATCCATACGATCATATACTTTAACCACGTCAAGTTTCAACATAACACTCCATCCACGCATTCTATTATCCAATGTGTGTAGAAGCTCCTGAGTCAACAAAACATTGTCCCTATAAGTCGACCAGGGACAAATCCACTCTACTTAAGGGAAATAATACAAGGTAGAAATGAACTCAATCTGTTGTTCAACAGCTTTGTGATAAGCTTATTGAACACTGTACACAAGTTGATAGGTAGGTAATCCGTCCATCTACAAGCATTCTCTCTCTTCAAAGGCAAAACAATAGACGTAGCAGCAAATTCTCTCGACAAATGACTACCCTCAAAGAAATCAATAACTGCACCATATACATCATCATGTATAATATTCCAACAGTATTGGTAGAACAATGATGAAAATCCATCAGGGCTCGCAACAGTATCAACATCAATACTGAAAACATCCTCATGCACCTTATCAATCAAAGGGAGGCTATTCAGCACCATATTGCCTGCCTCCGTCAGTATCCTAAGTATGATATAAAGACTTATATACTTCAGAGGCTGTGAGCCATGCATGAGGATTAGCCTATGAAACTGACAGCTTTTGATAAAATTTATAGTTTTTTAAAGAGAATACTTGCTTAAAGGCGGGGCCTGTAAAATGTGGCAAATTTGATAAAAGTCGAACTTTGATGAGGCGATGCTCTACGTGAGGGCAAAGCTATAAAATTTGGAAGCTTTTGATAAAAGCTAAACTATTGATGAGGCGAGGCCTGCGTGAGGGCAAACATGTATATAGACTACTGTTAACAGAGTGGAACTGAGATAGAGGCAAGTAGTTGACTTAATAAGACGTTGATGGGACACATGATAAATAATTTGAAACATTGCATCTTTTTCAAGAAATAGTAGCTGAGGCATCGCGTGGTTTCAATACATGCATTATTTGCACATTTAATGCACAATGATTAGTTGTTTTTAAATAATCCAAGGCAACATGTTTTAGAGCGTGCTAGGGAACACTTCTCAATCCCGACCTACTATTTAAAATTGAACATGCACCTTTTTGCTTCAATAGTTTAGATTGGTTGCACACATAGATGTCTTAGATCAAATCTTATTGATCCAACGAATGTGGTTCTCGTCTTTTGTCTGTAAAATGGGACTTTAGCCATTCGCTAGATTTTTTTTACTTTTGCAAAATCAATCATTCTTAGAGATTTAAGAACTTTCAATTTCTTCAAGAAATTTCGGTAAGCATCGACAATTTTACAGCGAGTATCACCGTATTTCCATCAAAATCTCAATTAACTAGGGCTAGGCAAAACCTAATCTAAACTAATCAACCCGACCAATCCAACCCAAACCGATCAGTCCGTGTTGGTTTTTAAGTTCAATTGGATTGGGTTGGTTTGAAAAATCAAATTTGAGGTTGGGTAAGTTTTCAAGTTATGAATTAAAACCAA
The DNA here is from genome assembly GCA_019097785.1 of Fraxinus excelsior. Classification (NCBI taxonomy): domain Eukaryota; kingdom Viridiplantae; phylum Streptophyta; class Magnoliopsida; order Lamiales; family Oleaceae; genus Fraxinus; species Fraxinus excelsior. Next base: position 16,133,813 of record CM032640.1, read on the forward strand.
TCTAAGTTAACCCAACCCAATAAATTAAAAAAATAAATATTTAAAATAAAAAAAACTAAATAAACACAATGGTGAAGATATGAGAATGACTTATAATTTATAAACGTCCATTTTTTACATAAACTGATTGACATGAATACTATGTGCAAATGCAAAGTTATTTAACAATAAAATAAAAATTAAGGACCTCATAATGAAATGAATGGATTCCAAAAAATTGTAAAAAAGAAAATACTTCATAATTTTATACTTATTTATCTATTATTCTTCAAAAAAAAAAAAACTATACTTATATATGTGTTTAAAAATAAATGAAGGTTTTCATGTAATTTCAAACTTTGACAAAATTGTCTACACTCAACAAAAACTAATCGAATTCAACTTTTATTGGGTCAAAGCCCATATTGACCAAGTCAACCCAAACTTATCGGTTTGGGTTAGGTTGGATTGGGTTTAAACCAACGAGTAGATTGGATTGTTTGATTTTAGATCAAACTGACCATTTGGGTTAGATTTGGATGGGGACAAAATCAACCCAAACCGACCCATGTCTATCCCTAGATTAGTTAACGTTTTTTGTTGTTTGCGATAATTTCTCATCTTTTTTCATTTCATTTTTGATAAAAACTCCAAACACGTCCAAATGGCCTCTAGTACTAAGAAATCAACATAGGAAGCTCTTCAGAGGGGTTGACATGCAATTAATATGTGATGAGGCAGGTATGCTAAGAGAATTAGAGACATGATGGAGGGCCTCATAGTGCCTAGATGATGCATGAGAGACCCATAGACTATTGCGTACTGTGGGAGGTTGACTTTGTTTCTTCTAGCATGAACGAGGCCTACCTAACCATGTTAAAGAGATCTTTAGGGTTCTAGACGCCATAGAGCTCCTAGTGCCTCGTCTGACGAGTGGAACAATTTTCCAAAAGAGGGTTGACTGGCAGTTAGAGAAGCCATTTTCTTTGGTGGCATGTGACTTTCTTTGTACCCATTCTTTAGATACCTATTAAGGCATTATAACTTAGCCCCCAACTAACATTTACCCAATGCATTGAGCTAATTGGCGGAGGCATTTCTTCTTTAGAAATAGGCCACCCTTGGCGAGATCCTCTAGTGGGTGGAGAGCTTTAGGGTGGTATTGTTTGAACTCCTGAGGTTTGTATTCACCCTTAATCTGAGTCTTTTTGACCTCCGTAAAGGAGTGGAAATCTTCATATTTTGTTCTAGTAGATGGTAACAGACGGTGAAGAACAATGTGGTCTAAAAAGTAACTGTGCCAACCTAATACCATGGATAGAGTGAGTTTTACTTTTGAAGTGCCTCATTTTTATTTTTATTTTTAGGGTCCGTTTGATTACAAGAATGAAATTTGGGTGGAAAGAAAATGAATTCTATGAAATTGAATTAGGCAACTTGTTTGAAAGAGAAGTCAATTAATTGTGTTTGATAAATGTAATTTTTCACCTAGAAAGTATTGAAAATTTGGATCTTTTGGTGTTTGTTTGACTTTACTTTCATAGAAATTGTCCATTAAAGGGATATAATTTGGTACAATTTGAAATATAATTTGTTTTCATTGCCAAAAAAAAAAATAAAAAATAAAAAAAGCTGCCTAGAAAACCAATTTCCACCAAAGTGGTGGAAATTGATTTACCTCAAAAAGTAAGAAAATGTGGCAAACCAATTGGAAAATGTTTCCTATCAAACACTCTAAAAAGTGGAAAATGGCAAAAAGCCCTATCAAATAGGGCCTTAGTAGCTTTTGCTAACTTATTCCTTTTGCAATTGTAGTTGATCGGTTCAAGTTAGAACCACTAGAGTGGACTAACGTTAGTGTCTTTTACGAACCGCCTGTTGAAGCACGCTCCTTCAAATAACTTCATTTCAAAGCATTTTTTTTTTTGTTTATTGACGCTTATTCATCATTGTAAATTAGCATTCTGCCAAGGAATATGCCAAATTGGATATGTTCTATCTAAGGTAGGTTGGCTAGAGGGGTCAAACTTTATACATAAATACCTCAACCTACCTCTATCAGCAGGATGAACAGGCCCGCATCAGCCGCCCACACTACAACAAAAATACTCACTTGCAACATTAAAAAGGCAGCATATGTTGCCAAAAGGGTCTTTTGGCAACATTTTAGTAAGTGAATGTGGTCATTTGTAATATAAATGAGTTTTGGCGATGTTTTTTAGAAAAATATTGCGGTATACACCTTTATTGAGTGTTGTGGAAGATTTTACCTTTCGCAATGTTTGATAAACGTTGTGAAAAGTTTTACCGTTCGCAACACTCAATAAACGTTGCTAAAAATGTTGCAAAAAGTCTTACCTTTCGCAACGTTTGACAAACGTTGCTAAATGTCTTACCTTTCGTAACGTTTAACAAACGTTGCTAAAGGTCTCACCTTTCGCAACATTTGTCAAACGTTGCGAAAGGTAAGACTGTTTGCAACATTTTTAGCAACGTTTATTACCTTTCGCAACATTTGTCAAACGTTGAAGACTTTTTGCAACATTTTTAGCAACGTTTATTGAGCGTTGCGAACGGTAAAATTTTTCACAACGCTTATCAAACATTGCGAAAGGTAAAATATTCCATAGCACTCAATAAATGTTGTTAAAGGTCTCACCTTCCGCAACGTTTGACAAACGTTGCTAAATGTGACTTTTCGCAACGTTTGATAAAACATTGCGAAAAGTCTTACCTTTCGCAACCTTCGACAAACGTTGCGAAAGGTAAGACATTTAGTTTGTCAAACGTTGTGAAAGGTCTACTTTTCACAACATTTTTTTAAATATATATGACTCAAATTGACCCTAACCTGTATTTATTCATCTCTCACTTCATTCATCTCCAACCCACCATCTTCACCTTTCGGCACCACACACAAAATCACCAACAACCACCACACCTACCAACAACAACCAACCACACAATTACCAGTAGCCTCAGCATCAGACTTTTTCGCACAAACCCTTAACTGCAACCAAAAATTGATCACATTATGGATGAAATTATGGAAGACCCAAGGTTGGGCTGGGTGCGCCATGTGGAGGGAGAGGTAGCCTAGGTGGTCCGCGTCCATGGGTCAATCAGACGGAATCAGAATCTGGGATCTTCAGACCTAACTGTGCGAACTGCGCGACTAGCGTGTTGTTCATCTTTGCCTCAAGACCAACATGGTGTGTTTTACTCACCCTTTATTATGTATATGTGTGGCTCTATTGCAAATTGAATATGTTTTGCATTGGATTAGTGCTATCTTTGTTCGAATAAAGATTACATATTCTGATAACCATTAATTAAACTATAACTATTTGTCTTGTTATCAAAATTGGCCTAATATTTTCTTTCGTAGGTTATCAAAAACGATTTGGTGATAACTCCTACAAGGGTACTTCAAGATGAGACCTGAATGTAAGGCAATGCTTGAAGAATCAAGTGTGTTAATTCAAGACGTAGCTACTACTATGCAAGAACTCGTACCTGCTACAGAGGAACCTGTTGAATAGCTTCTGAAGTTGACTTATGCTTCCATAGTATGTATCATTGCTAATTATGCTAGTCAAAGACTAATTGCTACTATTTTTTGTGATTGTTTTGTATCACATTGCCAATTTCCTGCTTATGTCACATGGACATCATATAAGTTGGAAATATGTTATATGACTCTGGTATGAATGTAGCATGGTAGTCTACATGAACTTGTATTGAAATATAGGATAATTGATAGTCAAGTATTCACCCAATACTTCCGTAACATGGTCCCATTTCATTTGTTGGTACACCCCTATCATAGTAAATATAAATAACAAATACCATAGAGTTTCTGCATCACCAAGGCACTAGGAATCTAAGAGTACTTCGAGTGAGATGATGCCTACAAATATGTGCAAAATAAGTAAGCTTTTGTGGGATAGTTGTAAAAATCTGATGGATGAAGTTTTATGGGAAAATAGATACTTTTATCTCCTCTTTCTTGTCGTGCTTATTTTCATGATGAGTCTTTGAAGTGTTCTTCACACTTTCTGGCCGATTTTCATTTCTCCCTGCTCTTTGTTTTCAATTCTTGGAAAATTAAAAATTGCGGGCTCCTAAAGGAAAACTTGCACCATCAGTCAGTTCTCAGCTATCTTTCACTTGCAGCACTCAACTTGATCAAAGCAACTTTTCGAAAGGAGAATCAAGATCTGTCTATGTGAAGAATCTACCTTCAAGTGTTACTAGTCTAGATATTTTCCAAGAGTTTAAGAACTTCAGGAAAATCAAGCATGATGGAGTCTTCTTAAAAAATCGCCAGGTTTTTTCCTTTCCATTGTCTTTTATCATGTACTTTAAGCTGTAAATTTGTGGGATCTCTGATTTTACAATTGATGGACAGGATACTAGTGTTTGTTACGCATTTGTTGAGTTTGAAGATGTGTAGAGTGCTCGGAATGCTATCAGGAATCAGAAGGACAAATTCTTGTAAATCTTGATTTGGAGCTGAATTTGGTAAATGATGATGCTGTCGGAGCCTTTCATAAATTAACATATGTTGTGATAGAGAATTTCAGAGGAAATGAAAGCAAACTGGGGTTGGTCAAATGTAGGTGCAGCATGATTGAAGATTATGGAGGCTATTTTATTGGTCGAGACTTGCTTAATTTGGTGTTCGATGAGTGATAACCAGGGTGGACATCGTCAGCTGATTTGCGGAAGAATTCTTCTAGGAAGTCGTATGTAAAACATAGATTTAATACCTTTTTAAGAAGGATTTTTTTTTTGTATAATTTGTTAACCGTTATGATTTTATTTCCAGGTATCTTTTTATGTGTGTGGTGTTGTATCACATTCTAATGTCCAAGTGTCTGGATTCAAAAATTTGTAAATTATCAATTTTTATGCAATTTCAAAATTTATTCGTAAATAGTCATTTTTAATTTTTCCAATCAATTTACATAAATTGCTATTAAAAAAAACATACGACAACATTTTTTAAACGTTACAGTAGAGGTCATACTCTACGACAACACCTCAATTTGTAACACACATTCAAACGTTGCAGTAGGCCTACGACAACATTTGTTTTTGTTATATTTCCAATAAGTCACCTCCTCTTGCTAATAAAAAGGGAACGTATTCTCAAAGTTCTTTTATTGATTTGAAGGTCGTAATACTTCTGTTATGCTATGCAGCCATGGTATTTGAGTCTAAGGCCATACTAAAGGGAGCAATCACTGAACATTCAATTCGACAGAATTGAGATATCAAATACAAGAAGGATGACGCAACTAGACTGAGAGCAATATGTAAGGGGGATTGCCCATGGTTGTTATATGCAACGAGGGAGCATAACAAGACAAACTTCGTGATTAAACTTTGGTCGAAGAGCATACATGCCCGATGGTGTATAAGAACTTCAGAGTGAGCTCTAGCTATCTGGCCAATAGGTATTTATCTGATTGGAGGTCTGAACCAAAGATGTCAGTTAGTACATTCATGGAGATGGTGAAAAATGATGGTTTGGGTGACATCACAGCTCGACAAGTGTACAGAACCAAGGAGATGGCACTTGAAAGTATTCGAGGTAGCGTGTTTGAGCATTACAGAATATTATGGGATTATTGCGAAGAGTTGAAAAGGACAAACATAGGAACAGCTGCTTTGGTTGAGGGGTATAAAGGTAAATTCAAACGACTGTATATTTGCTTAGGAGCTTTGAAGGAAGGTTTTCTTAGGGGTTGTAGAAGGTTAATTGAGTTAGATGGTTGCTTTTTGAAAACAGAGCACGGTGGACATTTGTTGACTGCAGTGGGGGTGGACGCTAATAATGATATGTATCCAGTAGCATATGCAATTGTAGAGGTTGAGAATGAGGATAAATGAAGATCGTTTCTGGGGTTGTTGAAGGATGATTTGCACATGCATGTCAGTGAGCACTGGACTTTTATTTCTGATAAACAGAAGGGGTTAATTAATGCAATTGAGACAAAGTTCGAGAATGCGGAGCATAGAATGTGTGTTAGACATTTATACAACAATTTTAGTGCTTCTTATAAGGGGTTGTCTTTGAAGAATTGTCTGTGGGCTGCCGCCAGATCAACGACTGTGTCACAGTGGCTTCAACACATACAACACATGTTGGACTTGGACCAGGCTGCGTACGAATGACTTGAATCAAAACCGGCATCTTATTGGAGTAAGTCCTATTTTAGAGAAGGGAATAAATGCGACATGCTTCTAAACAACTTGTGCGAATCATTTAATAGTACAACAGTCAGTGCAAGAGAGAAGTCAATTCTGACAATGCTAGAGGAGATTCGCATTTATTTGATGAAGAGGATTGTTGTCCGTAGAGAGTCCTCTGATCGGTTGACAGCATCAATAGGCCATAGAATTCAGAAAATTGTTGACAAAAACAAAGCACCTGCAAGGGTGGAGTGGGCTGAATATGCTGGAAATGAAAGGTTTCAAGTTCGACACAACTTAGGCACCGTACTAAATGCTGTGGACTTAAGGGCAAGAACATGCACATGTCGTGCTTGGCAACTGTCCGGAATTCCGTGTGCCATATCATTGCCACAGTAGCATCAAGGGGCCTTAATGTAATGGAGTATGTGGATGACATCTACAAGAAGGAGACATACCTCATGACTTATACTCCATCCTTCTACCCCATCACAGGCCCAGACTCGTGGCCTAACCCAGGTCTCAATCCTCTCGATCCACTAGTGTACACAAAAAGGGCTGGGAGGCAAAAAAATATAGAAGAAAAGAGCCAAATGAAGTGTCATCAAGTCAGACTTTAGTGACTTTTGCCTAAAATTTGCCTAAAATGAAAAAAAAAAAAAGAGAGAGAGCATTAATTGCTACAATTATTTTGACCCACAATTGAAGTATAGAGTGAGAAGAAAAAGTAACATAATTATAATTTATAACAAGACAAGGACATTTAGAATCTTGGAGTTATGGATCATGTCTTCTTTTAGTTAGCTACTCCCATAATTATTACTACACCCTTCTCATAAATAGAGACTAGATTCCATTACACACAAATTAAGAAAATGTAATTAATATAGTTAATCAAAACTTACTTGTTTTGCATTAAAAGAAGTATTTCAATCAATACTAACATAAAATTAGTCGATTTCACTCACATGTCACACCAATAATGCTTTCTCATATATTTAGCTAATGAAACATCGACTAAAAAATTACAAAACAAGTACACCACATATGCAACTTTTTTACAATGTATACATATTATTATGTCGTAAGCACTAATAAAGGATTTATAAGTTGACGTCCAAAAATAGTAGAAAATAGCAAAACATTCACTGTATAAATTGTGTAATAATACACTATACATGTTAAGTTTTTATATAATTAGTAGAGTTAACTGTTACGTATTCCACATATAAAATATGAAAGTTACAAATTAGTAGTTATACTTATGAATAATAAAAATAGATTTAAAAGGTAACACAAGCATGTTAAAAGATATAGTCATGCTAATGTAATGGAGTATGTGGATGACATCTACAAGAAGGAGGCATGCCTGATGACTTATACTCCATCCATCTATCCCATCACAGGCCCGGACTCGTGGCCTAACCCAGGTCTCAATCCTCTCGATCCACCAGTGTACACAAAAAGGGCTGGGAGTAAAAAAAATAGAAGAAAAGAGTCAAATGAAGTGTCATCAAGTCAATCAAAGAGGTCGAGAAATACTTCTTCAAGTCAGTTAACTACAGACACATCAACTCCAAGTAAAAGAGCAGGGATGATAATGACTTGCAAGAAGTGTGGTGAACGAGGACACATTAGTCTGACCTGCAAAGGGGCACCACCACCTGCCCGAAATTAATCTTTTCCACCATATTTTAGATTTTGTCAAAAAAAATTTGTTTTTTGTCAATGAGTTAGTGCAAATGAATTGAATATGGTTAAGGTTCATTCATGACAGCAGAGTACTGGTTAATTTCTGTAGGATATACCGAATTGTATATGTTTTGTTGATGTTTTTGAACTGGACAAAAAGTGTACTGGTTTTTGCTTCATTGACTGCAATAGTATATTCTCCTTGCTATTTTGTTGCTGAGTTTAGGTTGTTGAGTTTGATTGTTGGGTGCTGTAATTGCTAGATTCGGTTATTGTGTTTGGTTGTTGATTATTGGTTTTGTTGTGTTCGAAATGAGTGTTAGGGACACTGAGTTGTAGGTCGTATAAACAAGTTTGTGGGTTGTATTTGGCAGGGACGTTTTGCACAAATTTTAAAAAAAGTAGGGATGTTTTACGCAAATACAATGTAAAGGTAGAGATGTTTTTCGCAAAGACATTGTAAAGGTAGGGATATTTCTCACAAAAACATTGCAAAGGTAGGGATGTTTCTCGCAAAGACAATTTCATGCTAAATTGGGAAGAACACCCGTTTCTATTCATCGTCTTCTCCATTCTTACTCGAAACCTCCATTCACAGAAGCACATTTTAATTGTTTTTCTCACTTTATCCCTTATTTACATCATTCGTAAGCACAAAATGAGGATAAACATCTTAATTTTATCGACCGCATTCAATCATCATATTTCTAATTTTTTTATTTTTGTTTAGATTTACGGCACTCACAGTGAAGTTCAACAAAAAATACAGTGATTTCCGGCACTTTTCCTTATTTTTTACAACATCATCGAAATTACTTTTCATATTACTAACACTTTTTAGTTATGCATAACATTTGAAGAAGAAAAAGACGGGATAGAAGTGAAGGGATGAAAGTTAGAAGTGGGTGTTCGGACGGTTTTACCCTTCAGTTTGGGAAATAAAAATCAATTTTTTTGGATTTAACGGTGCATTCTAACGGGAATTGGATGGAAGGACGCTTTGCGCTAAAAAATGCAAAGGGTAGGGACATTATTCACCAAAAAATCAAACGTAGGCACGTTTTCCACAAAACCCGTTATAGGTAGGGACGTTTTGCGCCAATTACCCAAAAAAAAATTACTTCGAAGTAACTAATACATTATATGTAAACACAGTTAGCATATATATTAAATGGAAGAGCATTGCATCACTATGTGTAATATTCACAAGCCACTCTTTATCGACAAAATCGGATGACAATATACATGTTAAAGAATAGTATTACTGTCAAACTCAGTTAAGAGATAAATTATCATTGTTAATATTTCAAGGGTATAAGTATTATTACAATTACGTATTGCCTAACTAAATCTGTGGAAAAAAAAATAAAAAAAAATTGGCCTTGTAATCTGGTCCCTTCATCAATGTACCGTTTTGCATTTTATTATTAAATTAATTTTTATGAAATTTGAATTCTCAATAACACGATCAAATGCAGTATTGAGAAGTATTGGCATTTTAATCACATTCCCTTTTAGAATCTTTTGTTCATAGACTACAAATCTTTTCATTTGGTACTTATTAACTTAATTTAACTTATCCTTTTTGATGAATAAAAACCATATATCTATTGTCAATTTTGTAAACCAAATCAGTGTTAGGAACCTACTTAATCATGCGCAGCGGAAGTAAAGCAATTTCGATTCCCAAACAAGGATCTACATTGTGTTTAGATAGAAACTGTGTTTAGAATAACACCTTGATGAATTCTGCAAACTCTTTTGCTGATTCACGAACTCCAATGATCAGATCTACAATCCAAGCTGTCCAATTGTCCAGCCTCCAATGGTGATCCACACAGAGAATAAGAATGACGGCTAGGGTTTTCTTTTCTCGTGCTAGCAAGAATAATGAATAATCATTAGGTTTTTCAAACCCTAACAGCCTATTAATATAAGTCCAAACGGGCTGGCCCATCTCTTAACTTAACCCGGTCAATCATTTAATTAATCAAATTAATTAAATCCGTCCATGAATTAATTAATCCAATTAATTAATTCGGGCCTATTAATAAGCAACCCAATTAATTAATATCCAACACTTGTCAATTAATTAATTGGTAAATCTCATTCTTCGGATTCTCTTTTGTGGTAGTGACCAATTAAGGATTCCCGATCCACGATGTCTTAACGACGGTGAATTATTATTTTGATCTAATCAAAACTGATAAATTAAAATACCCATTTTAATTTATCATCAATTTACATTCGTTGTCTCAGATTGACATCTAGCAATGTGTCAAGGCAATACATGTGACGGGAAATGTCACGTGACATGACAAAAACCAAACTTGTTCGTTTATCGTGAAACTATAATCCCTTCGTCAATATGATCCGATCAATTACGAGATATGGACGTGTGTCAATCTCAATTATCGATCATATCTTTTATCCTACTGTTAAGTCAATGTAAGTCGAAAACTCTTTTCCGACTTATGAGTTCACCTTGGCCAAGGATTTCATTATCAACTTAACTGGATGAAATGTAGATCATAATCTCTTACTATCTAAGAGTGACGAATCCTCTATTGATCATTCACAACCTTCATATGATTCTTGACATACCCGAACGATGTCGTATTAGCGACTCTTGACAGAGCAACATCCGACATCACCAAAGCATGACTGTCCTCACATAAGGCACTATGATGACCTCAAGTAAAATGACCAATTCCACTACCGAACGTTAGAGATTAACCACTGACACTCAGATAGTTTTCCATGTGGAATCTCTCAGCGGGTCTCCAATGTTTTGTTCTATAACAAAACATCCACGTGTTCATTCAAGTGTCTCCACACTTTAGTTTGTAAGATCAACTACTTACTTCATAAGTAAGAAATGCCACACGTGATGGTCTATCCGTAATAACGATATCCATATCCCGTTATTACATACGACCACGGACGATTTAAGATTCAGTCATATGTAATTCGTATCTCACAATCACAACTCCTTGTGATTAACAAATCATCAAGACTTGAATCTACGGATTCTATTATTTAATTAATTAGAATATTAATTGACATAAATAATAGATATTGCCATAAATATGCATCGGTTATATATACATTAAAAGTGCTTATGTCCAAAGTTGATTGGACCTAGGGCATAACACTTACAAACTCCCACTTGCACTAGATCCAATCCCTTATGTATCTTATGTCATAAGAGTCTACATGACAATCATGTTTATACTGCGACAACTCTTTGTCAATGGATCTGCAATTTAATAACTCGTGAGAATTCATTCTTTCTTTACGTCATGTCATTTATTATCTTTCCAATGAGATAACACTACCTTAACACATGTTTGGATCAGTGATGAGACCTTAGTTCCCTCGTTTGCACGATGGCTCCACTATTATCACAGTACAGAAGCATGTGATCAACAATGTTAGGAACTATTCCAAGTTCATTAATGAACACTTTGACCCAGACAACAACTTTTGTTGCTTTCTAAAGCAGTGATGTATAAGGCTTATATTATTGAATCAACGATGATTTTCGATTTGGAACCTTTCCAACACGTCGCTTAAGAGTAAACCAATATCCTAATTGAAATATGCTATCATTCTAGTCCGACTAGAAGTTAGCATCAATGTATCCATGAACTCTCAGTTCATTTTCCCCACATAAAATCTTCTCAAGATTTTATCTATATAGATCTGGATGAGTTAAGCAATCTTATAAATCTATCTCTATAGATCAAGTTATTTCTCACATATCTATTATGAAGAAATTATTTAACAACCATAATTTCAACAATTGAAATATAAAAACGTTGTTTCCTGTTAATATGTCTCATACATATAATATTAGGAACGCGACAATGCTCCCACCATCTTCTTTTAAACACACAATTCATTTTTGATAAAATCAAACATTTTGACTTTTATATCAAATCGAATATTTTAGCTCCAATCGAATATTTCAGCTCCAAAAGACTTATTTTAATCCATATTGAACTTTTCTTGTAAACTCATTTACAACCTATGGGTTCTAATCCATTGGGCGGGTTGACCAAGGTTCAAACCTTGGCAACATTAAGTTCATATTGGATATCATAGCCTTATGTCAGCGAGTCAACACTTGACTTTGCTTATGCATAATTAGTAGGTTCATCATCCTCGATCAGTAATGCTAGATTAGTAATCATAGATTCTTACCTTCCAGAAGGTCGAATGATCCTACAAGATTTACATGGAGCTGTCGTGTCCTCAGGAGTCTCTACTTCCTGATCAAGAGTATGTCCATCAACACTTTGGGATCAGACTCAGGTTATCTACTTGGTTAACTATATTTGTGAATTCCTTTCCAATGACATATCATTCCAAAATGATAATAATGGTCATTAGATTTAGTATTGGCCTTGTTTGCTTTAACTGTCTTAGCCATCTTGGTTGTTTTCCCAAAACATCCTTTAGACTTCCCTACAGGAATCTATGACTAAGATTTGCCCACTACAAACATAGATATTGGGCTTAACAGTCTTAAGCATGTTCAGCAACTCAATAAGTGTGCATTCGAATTTATCCATGTTAAATTCATAATTAGTCATGAATAACCTACTGGCAAAGATTGTAGAACCAAGTCATACTTAGTTCATTGTTCATGATTGAACTCAATTGAGACAACTTCTCAAAGTAGTCAACGTCTTCAGCACATCAGAACTGGCCGGAGACTCTTTTGCCATTATACACTGGTATAGTTGCTAGGAAATCTCATATCTTTCCACACGTGATTATTTATCATTCAACACTTTGAGATGAAAATCATGTGTTAGCATCTATACTCTTATGTTGCTTTTGTAACTCAGGTGACATAGTCGCAAACATCACACATGTTGCAGTACTATCGTCATCACTGTGTTTATTATAGCAGCCACCTCTTCCTTTATCGAGTCATCAACGAGTGTCTCTGGAAAGGACTACTCAAGGACATAATCAATTATCATGCATGAGAACAATTCTCAGATTATGGTGCCAATCAAGAAAATTTGGTTTGGTTGTTGGCATACAATATGCCGCTCAAATACATATGGTTACTCAAGATTCAATAAATGTAAATGACAAAAAGTAAAAGAATAATATAAAAATGCATCAATTAATTTAATATGGTCTTTTATTAAATTAATTTCACTCCCACTGTTTAACTCAAATTTATGACCCTCTCACATAAATTTATGGAATCCATACTTGATTCCTAGTGGGCTGGGATCCCATTTATTATATTAAAACCTTGAGTGTACTCAACAAATCTTAATAAAACATTTGGGTAGATACTATTATCAATTGTATCTCCATACAACTCCCAGATCATTAAGCTGACAACTCTTTGTCTTCACACATCTTATGTGTTAGCTTAACATACCTCCAAAATTCATCTCCTTGAGTGTACTCAACAAAAGATAAATTTTAGTTAAGTCAAACCCATCATTCAGAAATATCTAATATTTCATAGTGTCAAACATATCCCCAATAGACCAGCCTTGAGTGTACTCAACAAGCTGAGATCGATTTCGGACTCTCGTTTTTCACTATAATGATGGAAGGCTAATATAAATATGACTTAATATTTTAACATGCCTCTAAAATTTATCTTCTTGAGTGTACTCAACAAAAGATAAATTTTAGTTAAGTCAAACCCATCATTCAGAAATATCTAATATTTCATAGTGTCAAACATATCCATAATAGACCAGCCTTGAGTGTACTCAACAAGCTGAGATCGATTTAGGATTCTAGTTTTTTACTATAATGATGGAAGGCGAATAAGAAATTGACTTAATATTTTAGCGAGGGGTTTTGCATGCAAAGGTCTCATCGTAATAATTATATATATCTTATTATACATCTAGCATGCAAATAAACATAAATATAATAGTGTGGACGATTATGGACTTATACTATCTAGTCTTCCCGAGCCATAAGGAAGACTAGTTGGTCAGCTCCTAGGGGGTATAGCATTTATTCATACAATGCTCCATCTCTATGGTCTCCTCCTCTTCTTGTATCTTCAATTAGTCCAGCTGCAACTTGTATTCTATATTAGTTGGCACGCAGGCCTAAACAATATTGGACGCGCATGCCCATAATAATAACGGACTCGCAGGTCCAAAATAAATAGAGCTCGCAGGCCCATAATAACAACAAGAATAAAACTAACCATTCAACACATCCACATGGTCGAGTCCATAATCATCCACTAGTATAACATTCATCATATAAATACATTCCTATATAATATCTAATATTATATGCAAGCATGTTTCAAGTTTCTAGCAATTAAAGCCGTCTAAACTAATTTAGACAAATGGATCGGAACAATTAAATAATCAATTAATCAAATTAATCAATTAACTTAATTAGCGGGTATATTTAATTAAAATCAAATTTTAATTTTATATACCAAATTAGAATCTCATTCTAATTCCACTATTAAAGGACGGAACTATTTAGTTAAAATCAAATTTTAATTAAATATCAAATTAGAGTCTAACTCTAATTTCAAAGTTTTAAAATAAGATAATTTAATTAAAATCGAATTCTAATTAAATATCAAATAAGAGTCCAACTTTAATTTCAAAACTTAGGGCGATTAAATTAAATTTAAAATCAAATTTTAAAATTATAAAATTAGAGTCAAACTCTAATTCCAAGATATTAGGGCGAACTTATTTAATTAAAATCAAATTTTAATTAAATACAAAATTAGAGTCCAACTCTAATTCCAAGAAAAATTTTAGGGCGAGACAATTTAATTAAAATCAAATTTCAATTAAGAATGTCAAATTAGAGTCCAACTCTAATTTCAAGAAAGTATTAGGGTGTGTGATTTAATTAAAATTAAATTTTAATTAAACACTAAATTAGAGTCCAACTCTAATTCAAATTGAATTAACATTTTAATTTAGAATAAAACTCCTAAATAAAATAAAATTCAATTTAGGGTCAAAACTTAATATTTAAGTTAAAATCCAATTTTAACGAAAATATAAAAGTCGTCAATTTTAGATAAAATTTTAAACGGGTCAAAATTGATAATATGAGTCAAACCCCATTTCAAAATCAAATTTAAAATCAATTTATTATTTAAGTTCAAAACCCTTTTTGGAAATTGCAAACTGACCCAAATTTAGAATTAAAAGCGAGCCCTTCAATTAACTAAATTGCATGACAGACTCCTTTTCTAATAATTGCACATTGACCCTTTTACCATTATTGCGGACGGGTCCCCAAAATTTCAGAAATTGCAGAGGAGGCCCCCGTCCCCAAATCGAATTCACCCGGATCTGCTGTGAAACCCTAGAAAATCTCCAAACCGAAAACTAACGGCGCCGCCCATGGC